>CALYLW010000825.1:105981-437297 GCA_944989445.1 Ampullaceana balthica
CTGTTGTATCAATGCGTGGTTGCTGTTGCTGTTGTATCAATGCGTGGTTGCTGTTGCTGTTGTATCAATGCGTGGTTGTTGTTGCTGTTGTATCAATGCGTGGTTGGTGCTGCTGTGTCAATGCGAGGTTGTTGCTGCTGTATCAATGCGTGGTTGCTGTTGCTGTTGTATCAATGCGTGTTGTTGTTGCTGTTGTATCAATGCGTGGTTGTTGTTGCTGTTGTATCAATGCGTGGTTGCTGTTGCTGTTGTATCAATGCGTGGTTGTGTGCTGCTGTGTCAATGCGTGGTTGTTGTTGCTGTTGTATCAATGCGTGGTTGTTGTTGCTGTTGTATCAATGCGTGGTTGTTGTTGCTGTTGTATCAATGCGTGGTTGCTGTTGCTGTTGTATCAATGCGTGGTTGCTGTTGCTGTTGTATCAATGCGTGTTGTTGTTGCTGTTGTATCAATGCGTGGTTGGTGCTGCTGTGTCAATGCGAGGTTGTTGCTGCTGTATCAATTCGTGGTTGTTGCTGCTGTATCAATGCGTGGTTGCTGTTGCTGTTGTATCAATGCGTGTATTGTTGTTGCTGTTGTATCAATGCGTGGTTGTTGTTGCTGTTGTATCAATGCGTGGTTGCTGTTGCTGTTGTATCAATGCGTGGTTGGTGCTGCTGTGTCAATGCGAGGTTGTTGCTGCTGTATCAATGCGTGGTTATTGCTGCTGTATCAATGCGTGGTTGTTGCTGCTGTATCAATGCGTGTTTGTTGATGCTGCTATACTAATACGTCGTTGTTGTTGCTGCTGTACCGAAGATGCGTGGTTGCTGTTGTCACTATTCCAATGTGTTGTTGTTGCTCAGTACAGGTTGGCTCCGCAGTACTTTGGTCAAACTTGACAACGAAGGCAACTACAAGTGTACGTCTGAGGATGGCGTCATAACGAACACGGAGGTGTTCTCAGACGCCGAGGCGATGTGGAGGGTCTGTGTCGGAAGGTAAGTGACGTCATTCTTTGCACCTATATTTATAAATCATTTTGCACTAAGTGACGTAGCTAGGTAGGTGAGAAGTGAACAGCTGAGTAGTCCACCGGGGGTGGCTCTTTCTTGTATTTAAGATTGAAGTAGAAATAAAGAGGGTGGGGGGAGGTTTTGGGGGGGGGTTGGGGGGGGCTTTGAGGCTATTATAAGAGAATGTTCCAGATGTATGAGTCTGAAAATCTTGGACTAAGCAAAGGCATCGCTGGTTGCAAGGAAGGTAATATTACCATAATACCATTTGTGGTAATGAGAGACTAAAGTAATACAACTGTAATAATTGAAATACTTTTATGTGTATTTGTATCTATTCACGAGCAATTTGAGCCAAGTTCGTCTTCAAACATCTAACAAATATAGTTTTATTTACAGCAAATAAAGTTGTATATCTTACAATAAGCATAAAATTTTTGATTATTGAAGCTACTTGTCAGTTTTAAGTTAATATTTCCAATAATTTATTCTGTACCTGAAGATTGATTGTGAAACCACGTCATTAACTCGGTGCAGTCCATAGCTATCAAAGTTGATATTTAAGGCTCAGTCTTTTCTATAAAAAAATCCTCATCTGTTTGTCACCAGCAACATGCTGCTAATAAGCATCATCTGTTTGTCTCCAGCAAACATGCTGCTAATCAGCCTCATTTCTTTGTCTCCAGAAACATGCTGCTAATCAGCCTCATCTATTTCCAGAAACATACTGCTAATCAGCCACATCTATTTCCAGCAACATGCTGCTAATCAGCCTCATCTGTTTCATGCAACATGCTGCTAATGAGCCTCATTTTTTTTGTCTCCAACACACTTTTTCAGCAACATGCTGCTAATCAGACTCATCTATTTCCAGCAACATGCTGCTAATCAGCCTCATCTATTTCCAGCAACATGTTGCTAATCAGCCACATCTTTTTCCAGCAACATTCTGCTAATCAGCCTTATCTATTTTCAGCAACATGCTGCTAATCAGCCTTATCTATTTCCAGCAACATGCTGCTAATCAGCCTTATCTATTTCCAGCAACATGCTGCTAATCAGCCTCATCTATTTCCAGCAACATGCTGCTAATCAGCCTCATCCTTGCTGCTGTCATGGCGATGGGATTTCTGGGCGTGTACCTGGCCGGCAGATTCAAGTCGTCCCTTCTGGCATATATCCTTAACCTCGTGGCCCCACAGTTTCAGACGATGAAACTTGAAGATTACAAAACTGGCGTCTTTGTCGGTTATGCTGACGACGATTACAGATTTGTTGTACGTCATCTGACACGGTGAGGAATGGTGACAATAGTGACCTTTTTCCCCCAAAGCCTTAAGTTTAAAAAAAATAATAAAAGTGAAGGTTTTTTGTTTTAAAAAAAATGAAAATCAATTAATTATTATAGATTTTAAAAAAGAGTTTTCTAAAATATGAGGAGGATTTATTAAATTTTAAAATTAAAATTTAAATTTAAATTACTAATGATACAGTTAATTTTATAGACCTTGCAATTTAAATCTTCCCGCAAGCTTGACAATGTTACTGGGTTTTTTTAAGTGACAGACTTACAAAAGATATAACTTAATTTTTGTAGTTAGTTGAGAGAATTAGTTAAAACATAACTTTTCTTACGAAGTTAGTGTTAGTATTGTAATATCTGATATGACTCAATAAAATATGGATAATGTTTTTTTTTGTTTTTTGTCAGCAGTCAGCAGTAGCATCCGTGATGCATGTTTTGTATATTGGAGGAAAGTTGCCCCACGGATTGTTTCCCCCTTGTGTGTCCATGACTTACTTTACTTTCACTTATGGGGTGATCCCTGTTGTGTGTCCTTACAGTACGTAACTTTCAGTTAGTGATTCCCCTTATGCGTCCATATAGTGCTTTACTTTCAGTTACGGAGTGATCCACCGTGTGTGTCCATACAGTGCTTTACTTTCAGTTACTGAGTGATCCCCCTTGTGTGTCCATACAGTGCTTTACTTTCAGTTACAGAGTAATCCCCCTTGTGTGTCCATACTAGGGCTGTCAATTTGTTGAAAAAAGCTGCCCGGGTACCCGTGAAAATTTCGAACGGGTACCTGGTTTACCCGTTCTAAACGTTGCATAAGTTTCTCCGTCATGACCACTATACCGTGCAACCTAGCCACCATCCATGCACCTCATTTCACACAGTAGTAGTAGCTAACGGCTTGCTTCCAGTAACACTATTACTAATGCACGGCAATTAACTATAATGCACTAAAAACTGTTTTTCAATTTCTGCTGTAAATGCTTTCGTCATACTCATAAACTAAAACTACAGTAAACTGAACATGCAAACAAAATATCAACAGAATGACGTAAGGTTCAGTGTCATACCTTGAATGTTAATATACACTTGGCGTCGGTAGTCGATGCTAATGGCGATGAAGGACGCAATACTGCGGTAAATCTAAAGTGATCGTGCTTTGATCAGTGGCACTGCTTTTGTTGACACCAAACAACTTCTGATATTGGGTGGATCGGCGGTTTGTTTATCAATATCAATTTTATGAATAGCGTTCAGATGGCGTTTTATCGCACTGTGTGAATGAACACAAGAAGTACAAGCGAATGCAAGGAGTGATGGGAGGAGAGGGGGGTAGATAAGCAACATTAGCTAGACTACTAGTATCAATCGGCGTGTTTCAAAGCAAAGTTAGTGTCAAAGGGTGTTGTTTTTATTAACAAACACAGCGTCTTTCATCTCTAAGCAGTCCATCCTTATTTTTGGCAAAGAACTTTTGTTTTCTTTATATGATTTTTTTAAAGAACCAAAATATTTTTGTGTTTTGCGATTTCTGTTTCACGTTGAGAGAAAAAAGATGTATCAAAATACATTGTAATTTGTTGGGACCGTATTTTATTTCCCCGTTGACAGATTCTGATATTTTTCCATAGATGTACTTCACAGCACATTTTTAAAAAAAAATTCATTTGATAAATTGTTTCGCGAGCCACAATGTAAACACAAAAAAAAAGCCGCATGGGATCCGAAATTTGGCCTCCTTTAATATAGAACATAGACATTGAAGCTTTCACGGGTACCCGAGTGGAATTTTACTACCCGGGTAATCACACGGCAACGGGTATCCGGGTCCGGAGTACCCTTTGACAGGCCTACTCCATACTGTGCTTAACTGTTGGTTATCTTCCCTCCAGGTATTTAGAGGAAACGCTTGGTGTGTCCACCTTTGTCCACCAGCGTGACCTGGGCACTGGCTATTCAGACGAGCTGTTTTACGAGGCCATTCAAGGCAGCTGGAGAATTCTCCTGGTCATAACGGCAACTTTTTTAAACCAGTACAATCTGGCGAGCATCATCATGAAGGTCATAAGCAATGGAGTTTTTGTGTGAGAGAGTGTGCTTGTCTGTGTGTGAGTGTTTGTGTGTAAGAGTGTGTGTGTGTGTGTGTGTGGGCGTGAGTTTCTGGGCGTGTGTGTGTGGGCGTGTTTTTGTGGGCATGTGTGTGTGAGCTTGTGTTTGATCGTGTGTGGGCGTGTGTGTATGTTTCTGTGTTTTTATGTGTGTGAGAGTGTGTGTATATGAGTCTGTGGGCATGACCGTAGTGCCACTAACGGGATTTTCTGTGATTTCAGTACGCAAGCCATTCCGTAAGTCTGGGCAATCAGAGGCGTGTCTTTGTGCTGGTTGAGGAGACTCAGGCTCACAACATCCCTTTCTACCTGCATGAAGTGCTGGACGACACCAGGATTATCGTCCTCCACGATCTCAGCTTGCCATTGAACTACGAGCAGGCTCAGAGTATCAAGACATGCGTACTTTGACTTATTTGTTTTACTGGAGTTTCTTGTTTGGTTCTTGAAGAGTTGCTTTTGGGCAGTTGCATTTTTAAAATTTATCTCGGTATAAATATTTTTTATTGGATTGTCCTGGTTATATTTGAAGGATGCTTTATTATTATTATTAATTATTATTATTATTGTTATATTATTATTACTATTACTATATTATTATTATTATTATTACTATTACTATTATTATTATTATTATTATTATTATTACTATTACTATTATTATTATTATTATTATTATTATTATCACTTTGTTTTGTAATGTAGAAGCTGAGTAATGTTATCAACACTGAAGAATAATGAGCTACACAAATGAACTTAGAAACTATAACACGAAACGATGATGCTGTTGATTAACATTAAAATCATAATGTAGTATACTAAACTGTTTGAAAAATAAAAAGTTTGCTGTACTGTGGTCTTGACTGTTTGGTTGGGGGTGGGGGAGGGAGATGGGTAGTTTATTTGAGCGGTCATCATTAGAATGTGATAAACGTTAGACATTAATGTGTTGAATACACGGCTGTCAATAATTGTTCATCATATTAAGTTTGCAGCCTGTTAAATTTGATACATTATTTATTGATCCATAAGAGATCAAAGTATTCGATAATACACCAAGCTGTCAATGCTATCGTTTACTACGTATTGTACTACGGGGCGCGGTGGTCGAGTGGCAGCGCGCTCGACTGGCGTACCAAAGGTAACGGGTTCGAATCCATGTCAAGGCAAGGGTTTGATCCCGGTGCCTATGGCGTCCCCGAGTCTCCCAGCTCTGAATGGGTACCTAACACTAGTTCAGAGGTGCACAACCTTTGGGCTATTCCCGGCCGCTTTAAAAAAAATTACTTTTGCGATGGCCGCATAAAATGTTTCACTGAAAAACGAAACGGTCACTATAAAAATTTACATCAGGTAATAGTCAACGCGAGATAATAATGACATAATCATAATGTATTGTAGGCAAACACAGTGCTTAATTACAAACAAAAACATTTTCATTGACATTCTCTTATAGTTGTACTTTATTGAACATTGTCATGTAAACCTAACATCATGTCACACCAAGTACAGCATGAGTATATTTATTAGTGGCATTAGTAAACTGAGAACACAATAATTGAATAATTGAGAAGCTTCTTCATTAACACTGTCCATGTAACTTAGCTGTCCAAGGCTATGGAAATTAGGGTTTGCCTTGCTCTTGGATGTTTGCAGAGAGTCGCGCAAAGTCCGGGCCCTCGCTGGAGATCATCGGTCATATTCTTAACGCGAACGGTGTCCATCAGACGGGTTGGATATTTCATTCGTGAAAATGATGCTTCGCACATTCAAGTGCTTCCAAACAGCACTAGAGTGTTTCTTGCTATTTCGCGAAGCTTGGGATACTCCACAGCTACTTTCCATGTCTCCAGTATATCGTTTTTGTCCTCGACTTTCTTCACAAGCTGCACGTTATTTTTTGGTTCGATCAGTTCCATTTGGAAATCCAACGGCGCTCTCTCTGTCTCAACCACATGTGGAAAAGCAAAGAGTGTCATATTTTTCTGAAATATTGTCGAAATCTTGAAAACTTTCTGTGAATTCCAACAACAGCGCTTCGAGGACGCCTGAAAAGGATGTAGCCGGAATTTCATTTTTTCTTATTTCATGGCTCTCGAATAGAGCGGTGAGTTGTGGAAAATTATAGAGATTGGGCTGTTGGATATGACTTTGTAGCAGACGACATTTGTCACAGAAATCCTGTACACTTCTGTGCATGAGGCAAACTGTTGTTCCTTTGCCTTGCAGAGACTCGCTGAGGCAGTTGATATAAATGAACAAATCTACAAGGAAGGCTAGAGATGTTAAGAAGGCCTGGTTCTTCAGTGGGCAGTACTTGTTTTTCGTGGCATAAAATTCCAGTATTTCTTTTCGTAGCAGCAGAACACGGCGAGATGTTTCTCCCTGAGAAAACCAACGAACGCTGGTGTGGTACATAATATCTTCAGCCGACGAATCATTTGTGTGAAGAATTTGTATGAATTGGCGGTGGTGAAGAACATTCGCGCGAATGAAAAGGATAATGCGATTCAAATCCTTCAGAATTTTATCCAAATCAACAGATTCAGAACACAGCGCCTCCTGGTGAATAATGCAGTGCAGATTTTTGACCTGGTCATTACCGTGATCCTTCAACACATAATCGGAAAATCTAGCCACGAAGCCATTTTGCTTACCAACCATGTACAAATGCTTCGCATATTCTTCAAATCAACGTGCGAGTCGATGCAAGCTTTTTAAACTGCCAAAATATGTCTTCTCCTCGAGTTTGAGCAATGAGTGTCTCCATGGAGAGCAGATCCTCGCACAATTCAAATGTTGGAGATAGGGAGCGAATAAATATGAGTAGCTGCGCTATTTCAATGTCTATGGGCGCTAAACACCGCAGCTAACGCTAAAGCTGCCAGAGTCGTAATTTGTTTCGCAATAACAAGTATTTAAGAGTGTTAATGAATATTCCATATTTCGTTTACAACTTTAAATAATATATTGCAAAATGGAAAATATTTGACGGCCGCAGGTTATTATAAATTAAACAGATTTCCACGGCCGCAGGTTATTATAAATTAAACAGATTTCCACGGCCGCACATTTTCGTGCCCACGTTTCGGCCGCAGGTTGCGCATCCCTGCACTAGTTAGTCGGCTGGGTAATGCGTGGAACCCACAAAGCCGTGGCCTGTGAGCGCTGCATCACTTGCCAACAGATCATCTGATCTAATTTCAAAATGTTAAGTCCAAATAAATGACACGTCTAAACCATGAAATTTAGTTTTGACAAGTTGAGACAACAAAGCATCCTCACACGGGATCTTTAGTATACTTTATATATACGCTCCCTCAGATTGACAAAACACATCCAATGGTCCAAAGTTTTTACAATGAAATACGTCACTTCGTTAAAATTTCCAATTTTCGAGTAGCTTATAGACAATTTAGTTCACTCCATTAATCCAAAATTGCAATTATCAAACTCTTCACACAATGAATGGATACGACTTAAGTTCCTTGATTTATAATTCACACTGACACAGTTGTTAATAGTCCATAGCTTTCCAAGTTCAATGTTATGTTTACAAATATTTCCTGGAATCAACTAACATCAGTGAGCTGCTGACGTAGTTTACTGTGTGTTACCATAAAGTAAGCCTGTTCGACCCAGCTTCCGGCACTGTGTATATTTAGAACCAACTAGGGTGACCTAGTTTTATACAGTGCATGCAGTGCTTGCTGATGTATATAAGTTCACTATGTGATACCATAAATACTGTCGACTGTGAGGTTAGAACCAACTTGTCTGATCCAGTTTTTGCACAGTGCACGCCGTGATGACGTGCGTTTATGCCGCCATTTTGAAATATTCTTGTATCAAATATTTCATTGAACCACAAAAGTTTATTCACAACTTCATACAAACTTGAATATCCACAAATTACGATAGCTGCTAATATTTCTTCTTTTAATGGATACTTTCCTTTTTGAAATACACAATACTTATTTATATACTTGTAACTTCCACGAAACCTCTTTGCTTTCTGTACTATATTCTATGAATAGTACCACCATGAATTTCTTCTCGACACCAATGTCAATGGCTTTTACTTATTAATATGCAACTTCTCTTGTAATCATTCTCTCAATACAGAATCTTGTACACAATAAACATCTGAAGAACGTGTTTCAATAAAACAACTTTAATATGTATACCATGTACATGACATATAATTTGAGGTTATACAACGTGGAATATTCAGGCACACATGTCTCGTCCTTCCACCACGGAAGTTATCTGACAACTGCCTTCCCAAGCATCTTTAGCCAATGGGAATGACCCTTTCTTCTCGCGCTTATTACTCACGTAACCTCTCCGTCATCCGATCATGCAATACACACATGATTCACCCGTGACACCCCCTTCCCCCCTCCGTACGCATGCATACGCATAATGCCGTAAATTTAAGACCCCCTCCCCCTCCTTGCGTACATAATATATGGATGGCCCACTTAATCCCTCGTGGAATGCACTAAGATATGATTTTACGTCCATTTACGTTGCTCTACGGAACAAGTTTTCTGAAATGTCACTCCAGAATAATGACCCAAACGCCTTGGAAAATTCGACATAGAGAGGTTTAAAGCCAAAAATCTTGGAGTTAAGGAGCTCTAAAATATATTAGTCTTGTGGAATTTGGCAGGAACCTAACAATTAATTCGGTATAGGGAGGTTTTCGACTTAGGGAAGTTCGACTTAGCGAGGTCCAACTGTATTTCACTTTTATCCTTGGTAACAAAAAAGTGAATAATTAGTTATATTTAAATATATTTAATTTAAACCATTATAAACTTTTTATTATGTGTGTGGCCTTTGCGGGGCTTCTTTTATACAAATGTCAATATGATTTTACAGTATCTATTTTAAAAAGAAAAATCTTATTATCCCCATCCCACTGTCGAGGGAGTAAAGTTGAGGAGGGGAGGGAAGGTGTCTCTTCTCACGGGCTTGTGTCGGTATGTCAAACAAGTTGGCTCATTTCATATGAAACATCACCGCAACTCTTTCCTGTCAAGCCTTCTATGGCTTCCCCCTCCCCCTTTTTTTTTCTCTCAATATCAACATTTTCCTTGATTAATCTGATCCTATTATGCCATTTTCCTAACTCGAAAACTCTGTTAGCCGAATTTTATCCCCCTTGAGTTGGACTTAGAGAGGTCCGACTGTATTAGCAACACGCCAATACGCCAGCTAACTGAAGTGCTGAGCTGTAGTCGGTGGAGTGTTACTTAAATTTACTTTTAATTGTGAGTTTCTATCGTTATGCATGAGATAGTGAGTATGACACATTGACACTATTGTTTTTATTTATAATACATGTTACTTCCAGTTTTTCTGTATTTTTTATCAACGCAACAATATCCCGTTTTGTCCCCTAATTTATTTGGTATTATTTAGTAAATAATAATCTGCAAATTAGTATTGTTCCTGTCTTATGCAATTTTATTAATACGTTGTATGACTGTCACTGTCAGACCACGTAAATAATATCATAAATAAAAAACAGAGAAATACAATCATTTTTTTCTAACAAATGAAAAATCGCAAAGCGGAAACTTTGTCAATTTATCAAGGGCGCCAAAAATAAATTAGCCAAGGGCGCCAAAAACCTAGTTACGCCTCTGCCTCGAATAAACTTAAAACTCATTGTTTTTATTAATGCTACACACGTTTTCAAAATTTAATGTCTGCATATCCACCCAAATTAAACATATTTCAGATATATTTTTGAAAAAGATGATTAAACAAATTTGCATTTAATTAAGGTCATGAACTCTTCTCTGTAAATAAAGAATGTAAGCAAATTTTAGCTCTATTGAGTGTATTTAAATTAAAAAAGATTTTTTGTTTGTTTGTGCACGCACCTCAATTTTTTAAAACAAATGTATTTGTAATTTTACAAACAGTAAAATAATGAATACACTTTGCCGTCCTCCCAGGTTAAATAGACACGAAACACTTTGTAGCAGAAGTCATCTACGTCACTGTGGTCATCCGGGCACCTGTGGGATGACGGGCGTGTTCTAAATATAACTTTTATAATCAATCGGTCAGCTAAGGCTCGATTTTATTTTACATATCAGAAGAAAAAGATCATTTTAATAAAGTTTCAAGCCCTAGCTGACCAATACATCTGTATTATCATAAATACGTGTTAGAGCATCACTTCCAAGGGCGTTGAAAAGGGAATATGCGATGTGGGCTGCCACCCTTTGGCGGCATTTTAAATATTTTTGCTATTGGGAGATGCGCGGTAATTTTGAATAAATGAAAATTTTGATAACGGTGGAACTGGGCTGGCAGGTGAGCCTACGCCGCCTTCTCATCCCCGCCCATTGATACATCAGCACACAACATCCTATAATTAGAACAGCCCTAGTTATTATTATAATAGAGTCAACCAGATAATGAACAAGTCGTGATGGTTGATTTTGTCGTGGTCATCTTTGAAATCCAATGAGTTAAATTCCGCTCTACACACATAACACAATACATAGAAGAGTTGGACATCAATTTGTCATTTCGATAAATGCCCCACACGTAACATGCCCCACTTTCAAATAAATTAAATGTTTTCAAATTGAATAATGTTATTTAATATTTTAATACACCTTGTTGTAAAATGGCTGAAGGGAAGACCCATGTTTAGATGGATAGGTGATGTATAGAAAGATCTACAACAATTAGGGACTCAATGTTAAAGGAGAAAGTCTTTGATGAGGATAGATGCGTGGTTATAGCGCTACAGGGACGAATGGCTGGATGTTATAAAGTGAACAAACAACTAAACAATACAAGTACAACTTGAGTCTAAACAGCACTAATTTAACGTTGTAACTTATTTACGTTTCAGGGACAGCACTAGTAAAATCGTTATGCCGACACCTGGTCTGCGGTAGATCAACATCGTTCGGTACCGTGCGTCCCTTTGAGATCACCTGTAACAAGGAACTCAAATTGAAAGCTATTGAATCAAAGTCATAAAAACAAGTAATTGTTATTTTAATATTAGATCAGTGCATTAGCACGGACCAGGGGCTGCAATATAATTTGGGTGAATTCGCAGGGGCTTCCCTATAATTTGGGTGAATTAATAATTGGGGGGGGGGTAATTTAAATATTTAAAACAGAAACAAAGAAACAAGCTTTCAATACCCAGGAGAAGAATTTCCCAAGTTGAAGACGACTTGAAAAGTTCACAATGGCTCTGACTATCAGATGAACATCATTTTTAAAAAAAAATTATTATTTCATTTTTAGTCCCATAACATCATGGTCGTTATACACTCGTAGTCGTAGGTGGTTCTAATGTTTCCATTAGAACATTCTCGGGCTTGCTAGACCTGGCGGCGCCCATCCCTCTCCAGGTCAGCGGAGGACTTTCTTAGCGTTAGTCACTCCTCAACATTTTTATAGTGGCTTTAACGTGGGATCGATCCCACGCCCCTCAGCTTATCCAGCCGCCCATGAGGTTACCTTTAAAATTGTGTTTACTTTAAAACTAATGAAATGTTATGTATCCAAACGGTGTTTTAGAACTTATTATTGGGTTGTGACGCCTTTAGCCACTGTATAAATGAGATAGAGTATTTCACTGCCTTTTACATAGAAACTTACGTGAAAGACCAAATAGTAAATTTTTTTTAATACACGTAGATGTGAAACATTATTATATATCTTTTAACAATTATTATACTAAAAATATTAATAACTTTTAACTAGGTGCCTATTGCACACCGAGAAAATAAATCAAGTGTTACTTAACTAGATCAATGTTCAATAAGGATTGAATTTGAAGTAAACTATAACTAGATAATTCAAAGCAAAGTTTATTTGTGTTCGGTGTTTATTTTTAAAAAAAGAGGAAAATCTTATGCGGAAGTGAAAATTCGCGTTCAATATGCACAATATTAAAATGACTGAACCGCGTTACAATACGGTGCGCAAAGAAAAAAAAAGAAATTAAGAAATTCCGCATCTTGAATCAATGTAAGAAATAATCTCATCGATGGACACGATTTATCGTTGTGTTATATCTGTTTATAGCTACCAGGCATTGCTTGCATTTATCATTCTTCACAGCATTATGTCAGTGTTAAATGACGTCAAATTATTGAAAACTGCTTTTATCATTCAATTCTTCTTGCTGAATAAATTTATCATTGTTATAAATCAGAATACTGGCTATCAATGCACTATAAACAAGAAGATTTGCTGTAAATAGCCTATAAACCATAATACTTGCTGTAAATAGCCTGTCCCGGCGGACATAAGTGTGTGAGGGCATTCAAGTCGTGGAATCATCCCTCACAGCTAAGATTGAAGAGAGAAGAGCCGGGAAAAAGTGGAGGGGGGCAGAGCAGCAGGAGTAAACGCCCTCGTCCCATGGGAACGGACATGATCTATAAACAAAAATACTAGTCGTATATAGCCAAGAAATTAGAATAGTCAATAATCGGCATACTTCCATCACGAGAGACGATGGTGCGTCACTGTTGGGTTGGGTTGTATTTTTTGTGTGGCTGAGCTGTCCTACCCTTGAGTGACAGTCTTTTTCACAGCTTTTGCACACGAGTTCTGTGCGTCCCAAAGTTTTGGCCTTTCTTCTAGATCTTCTGTCTGCAGCCTCCTCCATCCTTCGCTCCTCGGCTACTATGACGCCCTGTCTTTTATACATAGCCTATAAACCGGAATAATTTAGTACAACAATGACAATACATTTCTCGCATATTATAAAACAACTTCAATGTGTTTCTTTAAATAAAATTAATGCACTTATCTTATCTTATCTGTTTACAGACGCTCCTTCTATACAGAAGATTATTGCGTCCTACGCTTATCTATGGTTTGTGTTTAGTCCTGCATTTTTATTAGAGATTTAAATGTTGTTCCTTTATGTAAAGTTCATCTCCATTCTTTTAGATTTTAGATTATGTATGTAAAAAAACTGTTCAAAACGCACACAATTCCTTTACATAAAATGAAATTCATTTCGTAAACAAAATCTCAGGTAAACTTATTCAATATCATCGTATATGTGTTTGTGTTATATTATGAGAACCTTTGGAAAAAAATATAAGACTCTTTTCAGTGTTATTAACCAACAGTTGTTTTCTCTGGCTACCAATAGATTTAAACGTATAACGTTTTAAAGATCATTCAAGTGCTTGGATTTTTAAAACTAGACTAATAACCACTGCAAGCAATGGTCGCAAATCCATTTTGTTAAAAAATAAATTTTTATTTCATTCTGTTGTTTTATTTTCCGGGTAAGGAATTAGCCATCTTTCTTGTGATCTCATCATGCTTTGTCAACTAACTTCTACCCTTGTGATCTCATCATGCTCTGTCAACTAACTTCTACCCTACCCCGACCACCAAACAACTCTACTTGATATCTTATTAAAATCCCAATGTATAATGTGAACAAGTTTAAATTAACTGCTGTATTTAATACCCCTATGTTAATATTAATGATCGAAACGGAATGCGGTGCGTTCTCCGTACATTAGCTAACTTGATATTCAGATTTTAAAGTAAAAAAAAAGGACATTGATTTAATTATTCTAATCGTGGCTGTAAAATATTTTTTTTTAAAATCTTGACCTCTGACCACTGTTCCCTTGAAGCTGCGTGGCCGCGCAGATATCTGAATGATGCCGCGCAGCTGTTTTAAATTGCCGTGCAGCAAATTTTGTAAAATATTACACAAAAATGGAAACTGAGAAACTTTGCACACGAGCTTTTTTTACTTCATACATCGACCAGCGAGCCTTAGAGGGAACATTGCCTCTGACACAATTTACTCATTGTAATGACGGATTGGTTTTGCTTCCTGGACAATTGTTTGAAAAATCAACTTGATCGTCATCAGTTTAATTTTCATATTTAAAATACCAACCCCATTTAAGAAAAAAATAAAATGCCTTCTTCTATTGCCAAATATTTACAAACATTTGTGACGGTGATGGGGGGGGGGCTCCAATAAAAAGACCTCTGACTACAGAGTAACAGCTCTTGCCCGTTACAGATCCCTTTGCCGTGGATCTTGGTGCATTTCTCTATAGTTGGACGAATAGGATCAACTTATTTTTTTCTCTGTTTGAGTCTAATTGTGTTGATATTAAATTAAAGGCATCTATTTTGTCACCGTGAATTTAAGACTGCTCCTGTCAGCGTTTGTGATGATTATTACCGAGGAATAAATCGAATTTTTTTTTGGCATTAATGTGAAGAAATATGATAATAATTCAACAGCAAAAAGTTAGATATAATAAAATAACAGGATAAACCTTGTGGAATAAAATACAGCGGGAGGAGAATCAAAGTTCAGGTGGGATTAAATGTTCTAAAATGGAGAAAATATTCACGATGGTTCTCGCAACAATTTATGCATTGCTTTCAGAGAACGTGTCTCATGAGTTAGTCTACAAGAAACAA
The DNA here is from genome assembly GCA_944989445.1 of Ampullaceana balthica. Lineage (NCBI taxonomy): Eukaryota > Metazoa > Mollusca > Gastropoda > Lymnaeidae > Ampullaceana > Ampullaceana balthica. The sequence continues at coordinate 120,854 of CALYLW010000825.1, forward strand.
CAGTTTCCTTATGCGACTCCTTCTAGGGACTCTGCACCCAACAAAGTACTCCACTGTGGCCTGAGCAAAGACCCGAACTACCATGGGACATTGGTCAACTGCTCATGGACAGGACTCACGTCCGTCAACCAAACCCTGTTTCCGGTCAATGCGACAACTCTTGTGTTGGACGGCAACAACATCACCGTCTTGGTCAACGATTCTTTCAGCAACATGACCAGCCTACGTCAGCTGAGAATTAGGTCATCCCATGTCCAGTCAATTGAGGTCAGTCTTGTGTAGTGGGGTCTGGAGGTGGGGTGTGCATTGTTCATCGTTGTGTGTGTGGGTAGCTGACCAAGTGATGAGCCTAGTAATGAAATAAACATTTTTTTAAATGATAATCAGAGGAGAAAGAAACTTTTTTCGATAGCTGGGTGATATCAATTTTATTTCGAGAGCCAGGGATAAGAAATGTATTTCTATTTCAATAACCATATCAATAAATTGACTTTACTTATTTATTGTTCATAGTTTTAAATCTAATAAATCATATTTTATGTGTCCTAAAACCTGGATTAAACAAATAAAAAAAACTATAACTATTTTTGCTTACATTCCGGTGACATTAATAAATCTTATCTTATCTTATCTGTTTACAGACGCTCCTTCTATACAGAAGATTATTGCGTCCTACGCTTATCTATGGTTTGTGTTTAGTCCTGCATTTCTATCAGAGATTTAAATGTTGATAAAGTGTTGGTTTTCCTGGATTCTTCAGGCAACCCATTCCACGCCCGAATTCCGGACGGGAAGAAGGAAAACTTGTATGTAATAAATGCTGCTAATCACTGAATCTGTAAAGTTCATTTTCTAAAGTTCATAAAATTTTCGATGAATGGGGTTTGTCATTTCTAAAACCGGAAAAATTCATTGCTCAGTGAGTAATGTTCTATTTTTAGATACATTTTTGCGGAACAATGTTTTGAAGCATACATACAGTCGAATCACTATGTTCTCAAAATTGTTAGCATAGTAAAATTACGAAACTGTTTTTTTTTCTTTTTCCATTCAAATAAGCTGTCTTAAATTAACGAAGTATTAACAAATTGCTGATAAGATACGTTCTTTTCAACATACGTACATGTACATAATGAATCGTTTCTTTTATTAAATTTTTATGAAATTTGTCCATAAAAAAGATATATATAGCCACAATATTTCTAATAATAGGTTTCCGCCATATCATGGCAAGGCTATTAAACCACTTAATATTTTTCATAATTTTTAAAATAAAATTTTAAAAATATCTTACAAGTAATTACATTTAAAACAAAATATTTAGAATGTAGCTATTAAACATTTTATGAAAAGATTGACCTATACACAAATGTTAGCTATTATTTAACCTACTAACTGATGTTAACTGTTATCTGATCTTCTAACATATGTTAACTGCTATTTGACCTACTAGCAGATATTAACTGTTATTTGACCTACTAGCAGATATTAACTGTTATTTGACCTACTAGCATATATTAACTGTTATTTGACCTACTAGCAGATATTAACTGTTATTCAACCTACTAACAAATTAAATGGTAACTGATATGTTTTTTAAAAAAATTTAAAAAATAAATAAATTTTAAAAAATCGCTTTTATTTTTTAAAACAGTATGTTTTTTTAATTGTTCTTTTTAAAGATGAAAAAAATATTAATGCATTTGAAATTGATATTTTCAATAAAATAAATGAACTATGAGAATTTAATTATTCCAAAATAATACTTGGAATAAATTAAATAATCAATTTGTCAAACGTTATATCTGCAATATTTAAAATTAATTTCATTGAATGATTCAGACTTCAAATTATTTCTTCAGGTTAACAGCTTGAGGGGTCTCACGAATTTAGAGGTCCTCAACCTGGAAGACAACAGACTTCCTATCGAGAAGAAGGCATTTCCCAAGACCATGTTCACACATGTACCGAATTTACGCGAACTGTACATCGCTTTCAATACCCCGAAGAAGGGTAACCACTGGTTTGATGAAGGTCGTCTCGACAGTCTTCAAGGACCACGATACCCGGATGTCACAGATATTTTTCAGAATCTTTTCGCCCTGGAAAAGTTGACCATCGACGCCTTGTCGGTCCTCTACCTTGGTCCGGAGTTTAGGAATCTGACACAACTGAGGAGCATCGAGCTGTATTGCATCTCTGTTTGGGTCGCTCTAAACGACAGCTTCATCGGTCTGTCCAACTCTTCAGTCCGTGACCTCTTTATACGGAAGTCATCGGAAATCTTCGGAGCGTCTCTGCCAACGGGGATATTTCAGCACGTGAACCAACTCGACAGCCTTCACCTGGAAGCGTACCAGGTTGGTGTGCATAACGTCCTGCGCGCCTTGTGGCCGTTCGAGAACAGAACGATGAAGGAGATCGTGTTGGACGAGGTGACGTTTTCCCGGTACGAAGAGTCGCCTTCCATCACCTTCAAGGACGGAATTTTGAAAAGTGATCTTGTAGACGCACTGGGAAACGTCTGCGTCAGAAAATTGGTGCTGGCCAATAGCAAGATCCTAGCCGCTGAGCCTCGGGTTTTTTACAAGGGGTTGTTGAGACGCTGTTTGAGGACACTTGATTTATCGGCGAACTACATGTCGATATCTGGCTGGAGGGGCATCTTGTTTGAGGCCTACCGCATGAATGCCGTTGAGGAATTCGTTCTCACGGGGATTCCAGCTTTTTACAAGAGTTCGCATTTATCTTTACTGACAAGAAAGGGAAACGCTCCTTCAGCGTCACGTACACCAGATTTACTACACGTGATTGGGACAAATGCTGAAATTAACGATTACGCTGATGGAAATTCTAGAAAGAAGAGGAATTACGATTTGACGGTTATTAAAGTAGAGAGAATATTTTGGATTCGTTTTCCGAAGACTCTGAAATCAATTCGCTTAGACTTCTTCACTCAGGGTCCTTTCTTATTGTTGGGCACTCGATGGCTAATTGTTGACGCTGGAAATATCGAAGAGCTCTACATAACAAACATGCCCAATTTCTTGATAAGCTCGGCCAGACTTACAGGCCTGGAAAGTTTGAGGCTTTTAGATGCCTCAGGCTCAATGATTGACGTCCCGGACTACTTCTTTGACGATTTTCCGAATTTGGAAGTTTTGATTTTAAGTTCGGTTTTTCCCGAAAACTACTTCGAAACAACGGTCTCTTTGAAACGGATTCTTCGTAATTTGACACACATTTCATATCTTGATATTTCTAGAAACGGTCTAAACTTTATTCCGCAGGGAACATTCTCTTCTTCTCCAAGCCTTGAACACATATCCCTGGCTGAGAACCGATTTTCGAATATTCCGTCTGATGTCTTAGCTTTGCCTAATTTAAAAGTCCTGGACTTAGGCCATAATGCAGTGGCGTTTCTCAGAGATTACGAGATGGATGACATTGACGAACAAGAGAGACTGGTCGGAGGGTTCACACTCAAGATGAATGGCAACGCCATCTTGTGCATTTGTTCGGACATTCGTTTTATTGGTAAGTACAAAAAATATTATTTTTTTAAAAGTAAATTAACATTAATCTTAAATATGGGGATTTTTGTTATAATCATATTAAATCTTATATTAGTTTCATTAAACTTATATATTTTTATCAATATATTTTTCTTGTAAAAACATCTCTGAGTCATTTTACACCAATGCTCTGTTGTTGTCACTGATGTACCAATGCGTGGTTGTTGTTGCTGCTATACCAATACGTGGTTGTTGTTGCTGCTATACCAATACGTGGTTGTTGTTGCTGCTATACCAATACGTGGTTGTTGTTGCTGCTATACCAATACGTGTTTGTTGTTGCTGCTATACCAATACTTGGTTGTTGTTGCTGCTATACCAATACGTGTTTGTTGTTGCTGCTATACCAATACGTGTTTGTTGTTGCTGCTATACCAATACGTGGTTGTTGTTGCTGCTATACCAATACGTGGTTGTTGTTGCTGCTATACCAATACGTGGTTGTTGTTGCTGCTGTATCCATACGTTGTTGTTGCTGCTGCCGTACCAATGCGTTGCTGTTGCTAATGTACCAATGCGTGGTTGTTGCTGCTGTACCGAAGATGCGTGGTTGCTGTTGTCACTATAACAATGTGATGTTGTTGCTCATGTACAGGTTGGCTCCGCAGTACTTTGGTCAAACTTGACAACGAAGGCAACTACAAGTGTACGTCTGAGGATGGCGTCATAACGAACACGGAGGTGTTCTCAGACGCCGAGGCGATGTGGAGGGTATGTGTCGGGAGGTAATTGACGTCATTCTTTTCACCTAGACTTAAACATTTTTTTCCACTTAGTGGCGTTGCTAGGGGGTGAGAAGTGATCGATCCGTCGGGGGTGACTATTTCTTGGATTTAAAGAAGAATTGGATAAAGGGGTTGGATGGCGTGTGGCTTATATAAGAGAATTTTCCAGACGGATGAGTCCGAAAATCTCTGACTAAGCACGGCGTCACTGGATGCAAGGAAGGTAATATTACCATGATACCTTTGTGGTAATGAGAGGGCTACTAAAGGTAATTTTTACAACTGTATCATCTTACTAAAATAATGTCAAAATATTTTTTGTCTATTTACGAACAGTATGAACCAATTGTGTATGTCTTCAAACATCTAACAAATATAGTTGCATAACTTATAATAAGTCTCAAATAGTTGCTTAATGGAGCAACTTCTCACTTTCAAGTTTATCTTTCCAAGAATTTGTTCTGTATTTGTTTCATCACTCGGCACAGTCCATGGCTATCACAATTTGATAATATCACAAACTTTTCTGCTTATTTCCAGCAACATGCTGCTAATCAGTATCCTCCGTTTGTCTCAAGGAGCATGCTGCTAATCAGCCTCATCTATTTCCAGCAACATGCTGCTGATCAGCCTCATCCTTGCTGCTGTCATGGCGATGGGATTTCTGGGCGTGTACCTGGCCGGCAGATTCAAGTCGTCCCTCCTGGCATATATCCTTAACCTCATCGCTCCACAGTTTCAGACGATGAAACTTGAAGATTACAAAACTGGCGTCTTTGTCGGTTATGCTGACGACGATTACAGATTTGTTGTACGTCATCTGACACGGTGAGAAATTGTGATGCTTCTTTTGATGTATTTCATATGACACTTTGAGCAATTGTGACATTTGTTTTGTAGTACTTCAACTGACACTGTGCGAAATTTTGACATTTGTGACCTTTTTTTCCCCAAAACTTTTTACTTAATTTTGTTCCATTTTTAAATGTAGATGATAGAGTCTTTTACACTCACCATAAATTTTTGTTAACTTAATTTTTTTTTAATAAATAAAAATAAACTTATTATTATAGATTGTTTAAAGATTTTGCTAAAATGTGTCAAGGATGTATACATAAAAATATCAGAATTGAATTTTAAATTACTAATGATACAATAAATTTTATAGACCTTGCGATATAAACCGTTCCGCAACATTGAAAATGTTTACATAAGACTTACAATGACAGGATTAGTTAAAATATAACTTTTCCTACAACGTTCTTAGTTAATATCACATATAACTCACTTAGTAAAATAATTTTTACGGATAATGGGATTTTTGTGAACAGGGGCATCTGTGATGCATGTTTTGTATACTGGAGGAAAGTTTCCCCCTTGTGTGTCCATGCCTTACATTACTATCAGTTATGGAGGGATCACCCTTGTGTGTCCTTACAGGACGTAGCTTTCAGTTAGTGACCCCCCCCCCTTGCGTGTCCATGTCGTACGTAGCTTTCAGTTAGTGCTCCCCTTGTGTGTCCTTACAGGACGTAGCTTTCCGTTAGGGATCTTTCTTGTTTTAGTTTCAGTTATGGAGTGATCCCATTGTGTGTCCATGCTGTGCTTTACTTTCAGTTATGGAGTGACTCCTCTTGTGTGTCCATACATTGCTTTAGTTTCAGTTATGGAGTGATCCCCCTTGTGTGTCCACACTGTGCTTAACATTTGGTCATCCTCCCTGCAGGTATTTAGAGGAAACGCTTGGTGTGTCCACCTTTGTCCACCAGCGTGACCTGGGCACTGGCTATTCCGACGAGCTGTTTTACGAGGCCATGCAAGGCAGCTGGAGAATTCTCCTGGTCATAACGGCAACTTTTTTAAACCAGTACAATCTGGCGAGCATCATCATGAAGGTCAGAAACAATTGTGTGTTTGTTTTAGTTGTTGTGTGATCATGTGTGGGCTTGTGTGTGTGGCTGTGTGTCTTATTTGTGAAAGAGAGAGTGTGTGTGTGGGCATGTATGTGTGAGTTTGTGTGTGATCGTTTGTGGGCGTGTGTTTATGTCTCTCTGTGTGTGTGTGAGTATGTGTGCACATGATTCTGTGGATATGACCGTAGTGCCACTAACGGGAATTTCTTTGATTTCAGTACGCCAGCCATTCCGTCAGTCTAGGGAATCAGAGGCGTGTCTTTGTGCTGGTTGAGGAGACTCAGGCTCACAACATCCCCTTCTACCTGCATGAAGTGCTGGACGACAGCAGGATTATCGTCCTTCATGACCTCAACTCGCCCTTTAACTACGAGCAGGGCCAGAGTGTCAAACGATGCGTACTTTGACTTATTTTTTGCTGGGGTTTCTTGTTTGTAATACATGGAGTTTGTGTTACTGGAATAGTATTCTTTGGCCGGCTGCAGTTTTAAACCTTAACTAGATATAAATATTTTGTATGGGACGTCCCTTGTTTAACTGCATGAATGCCTCATTACTATTATTATTATTACTATTATTATTATTACTATTATTATTATTACTATTATTATTATTACTATTATTATTATATTATGTATTTTTAAATGTAGAAGCTAAACTATGTTAGCAACACTAAAGGTAAATGCGATACGTAAATGTTCATAAAAAAATACCAATTGAAGCGACGATGCTGTCATAAGTTTAAAAAAACTAGTAATAAAAACTCGAACGAGTATTTAAACACAATTGCCAACAAAGAATTTCCAATTTTTTTTATTCAAGGGAAATCATTCTAGATCACATTAAAAGTCCATTCAAATAAGTAATTCTGAAACTAAACAAAATATGACGTCAGATCCCCTCACGCTACATCACTCCAAGAATGTGTCAATATAATGCGCACCACACAACAATCTAACATAAGCATTCACAGAGCGAGAAAACCCCATTAACTATCATTCTAGATTACAATAAAAGTCATTTCAAATCAATAATTTTGAAACTAAACAAAACAATTTCTTTCTAAAGATTGCTGCTCAAATTAAGGGGGTCGAACGAAGCTTGTGACTACTAAAATTCCTTCTCCATCATAGTTCTAAATATTATTAGCTATTGTTTGGCGTTTGTTTTAACCCGATAGATGTTATGGTTGGCGAGAAATTAACAAAGTATTAATATTTGTTCGTTTTTTAAATCCTTTATATTAACTCGTAGTGTCTGCGGCCGACCTTGCTTGCTTGCTTGTCGCCAAAACTTTTGATCGATTTTTTACCCACTTGCTCGCAAGATAGCGAGCTGAAATTTTGCAGGCAGTTTTGTACCGATGATAAAAACAATGTATCAAAATTTCAGATCGATCGCATGTACCGTAATTAAATTATTGATTTTTTAGATAATTTTATTTATTCCTATGTATCATGCTATTTTTTTAGATAGAGCGTCGCGGTGCGTATTATATTGAACAACCTTTCTGTCGCGCAATAAGGTGCGTATTTTATTGACAGCTCTTTTTATAAACATATTCCTGATCGGTGATATTAAACATGTTTTACGACAAAACTGCAATTTTGTATTTCTGGATGGTCTGGCGCTGCGTATTATAATGAACATTCTTTTAATTACTTCTCGTACATAAAGGATTTATAGTCAAAAACTTGGTTTTTTACGGGTTTTTCTTATTTAAATATTTTTTTTTATTTTTATTTTCCAGGAAATCCAGTATACCTTTTCGGCATTTTTTTGACCGTTGCACATCCTTGGGACCTCCTTAGCATATTTGGTATGGTTCAGGAGGATTTGCATGTGCAGCACGAACAGTGCACAGACATTTCAAATGTATAGACGCAATTCCAAAGGGAAATTGCTTTAAACAGCAGATTAGAGATAGACGCGATGGTTCAATGATAAAGTCATGTACAAACCTGTTTCCGAAACAACAAGTATACGCTGCTGTGGTTTTGACTGTGTGGTTTGGGGGGGGGGAGTTTGTTGTTCGGAGCGTTCATCACTGGAATGTGACAAAAGTTAAACATTGAATACACGGATGTCAATAATTGTTCATCATATTTAGTTTGCCCCCACCTGTTAAATTGTATACATAATTTATCGATATATAAGAGATCAAAGTATTCGATAATACACAAAAGAGTCCATGCTATCATTTACTACGTTTGATTCTGTCAGTCCAGTAAAGTGGCTGGCCTATTAACACTTAGTCACTGCTCTGTCATTGTTCATGACAGTCTTTGTTCAACGTGTCAATTTCCTAGCTTTGAGGACACACGCAGTGGGTGAGGGAAAAAGGGAGAGAAGCAATACGGAAGTGTAAAACAGCATTATTAACAAAAGACCAGTTGAAATTTGGGAAATTAACTAAACTCTAGAAAGCAGTGCTTCTCATATTGCAGAAAAAAGAGTGTCGGCCTAAAAATCTTTGCAGACATTACTGGTTTTTTTCTTCATAAATTTCCCTCGAAGGCAAACGATCATTGTGTTGTTTCTTCCTCTGTTTCTACTTATATATGGTTGACGCTTCTTGTGTTTACATGTCATACCAGTAGGGCTGTCTTTCCTTGTGTTGACATGTTATCCAAGTATGGATATCCTTTCTTGTGTTGACATGTCATCCAATTATCTGAGCAGAGTTATTTTGTACCTTGTGTTGTCGTTCAACCCAATATCTAATTAAACAACCCGTAAAAACAAAGTTTTTGACTATAAATCCCTTAAATATGAGACATAGCTAAAAGTATTGATTATTGTTCAATATTATACGAACCACAGGACAGACTAGCATAGAAATTTACAGATCGCGAAAATATAAAAGTATGTTCAATCTAATACGCACCGCGCAACAGACTAGCACAAAAATTTACATGCTACATTGAGATACATAGAGATAATCTAAAAATTCATTAATTTAATTACAGTACATTCGATAGATATGGAATTTAGACACAATGCATTGTTAGGTGACAAAAGTCTAGGTGCAAAATGTCAGCTTGATGGGATCCCGTAGGGTGGATCATTTTGGACTTGTGCTTTTCCGCGGTACCATGCACGACAAGACGGGGAAGTTAATATAAGGGATTTAGAATTAATCCCGTAAAAAAAAAGTTTTTTTAAAACTTTAAATCATTTATATATGATAAAATACGCACCGCGCTACAAACTAGCACAAACATTTACAGATCGGGAAAATATAAAAGTATGTTCAACATAATACGCACCGCGAGAAGTATGTTCTTTATAATACGCACCGCGCGACAGACTAGCACAAACATTTACATGCTACATTGAGATACATAGAGATAATCTCAAAATTCATTAATTTAATTACAGTTTATTCGATCGATATGAAATTTATAGAATGCATTGTCAGGTGACAAAAGTCTAAGTGCAAAATTTCAGCTCGATAAGATCACGGGAAGTGGGTCATTTTTTACTTTAGTTTTTCCGCGGCACCATGCGACCTTGACAGATAGACAAGAAGGTAAAGTTAATTTAAAGGGTTTAAAAATAGTTTCATTTGATTAAAATCAATGGCATTAGCCAAAAGTTTGTTCTATAAATAGACTGACATTTCAATAACAAAGATATTGAAACTACGTATTTTTTCACAAAACGCAGTTGACTTTACAGCATGGTTTATAAAATAATAGACCTCTCAACCACCCTGAATTTATTTTCAAATATAATTTCCTCACTTTTTTTTCTTTTACTTTATTGGATAAGTCTTCATTACCAAATTATATTTTAAAAATAAATTTAAAGATAAGAATTTAATGAGGACACACACATTACAACAGAATGTCATTACAGATACTTCTACCACGTAACCAACTCAGAATATGTAGTTTGCAGTCATTTTATTTATATGGAATATGTGTGCCATTTAAGAATTTATAAGCATTTAATGATTAGCAAAACGAAATGGTTTCTTTATTAAATCCTCTAGTTTAAAAAAAATAATTGTTTCATTTCTTTATTTTGAATGGTGTAAAAAAAAAGGGGGGGGGGTTAGAGAAATTCAAAAACATTGTTTTTCACATCAAAAAGAAGACATGATCATCAAAGGGAAGCTATAATTAGCTTAAGTTTGGGTAGGCGTGAGGACAAAACTGTGAACTTATTTGAAATAATCTTTCTCGGGAAAGAAAGGATAATGAAAAAAAAAGTTTAAAAGAAGCTTGATTAAGCCAAATGAACTTTTATGTTTTTTAAAAGATAGAAGCTATTTGTTTAAAATATCATGTTAAGACAAACGACATTACAAAAATGATTACACATAACCAAAAACAAGGATATAAATAAGTTTACTAACGTATTCGTCGTTCATTTTGAAATTACCACGACCAGCGGTGATATTTTAGAGTGTCTTGACATTTTGCAATGAGAATATATTTTGGGGGCATTATAAAATTATATTTTTAAAGCATTTCATTGACATCAAAATAAAAATAAAAAATGGACCGATTCTCTTCTCTTTCTGGCCACCTGGACCAATTTTCTTCTCAATTTGCCCGTCCCGACCAATTCCCAGCTCTATCTGCCCGTCTGGACCAATTACCTTCTCTATCTGCCAGTCTGGACCAATTACCTTCTCTATCTGCCTCTCCCAACCAATTCCCAGCTCTATCTGCCCGTCTGGACCAATTACTTTCTCTATTTGCCCGTCCCGACCTATTCCCACCTCTATCTGCCCGTCTAAACCAATTACCTTCTCTATCTAGCCGTCGTGACCCATTCACAGCTATGTCTGGCCGTCTTGACCATTGCCCTTCTCTATCTGGCCGTCTGGACAAATGCCCTTCCCTATCTGGCCGTCTTGACCAATGCCCTTCTCTATCTGGCCGTCTTGACGAATGCCCTTCTCTATCTGGCCGTCTGGACCAATGCCCTTCTCTATCTCGCCGTCTGGACAAATGCCATTCTCTATCTGGCCGTCTGGACCAATGCCATTCTATATCTGGCCGTCTAGACCAATGCCCTTCTCTATCTGGCCGTCTGGACCAATGCCCTTCTCTATCTGGCCATCTGGACCAATGCCCTTCTTTATCTTGCTGTCTGGACCAATGCCCTTCTCTATCTGGCCGTCTGGACCAATGCCATTCTATATCTGGCCGTCTGGACCAATGCCCTTCTCTATCTGGCCGTCTGGACCAATGCCCTTCTCTATCCGGCCATCTGGACCAATGCCCTTCTCTATCTTGCCGTCTGTACCAATGCCCTTCTCTATCTGGCCGTCTGGACGAATGCCCTTCTCTATCTGGCCGTCTGGACCAATGCCCTTCTCTATCTGGCCGAATGGAGCAAACTTTTAATGAAATATTTTTGGGTTTTCTTGTCGTTGTCTTTCAAGTATTTTATAAATTAAATCCAACACTCACCTGTTTAAGAAATACTATGTAATCTGATGTTAAGTTTGGCTCAGAAATACTTTTAGAGCTACAAAGCCGTTTGTGATGCTAAGGAAACAACAAATGTGATGAGATAATGGCAAGCCTCAGAGATATGTATTCTCGTGCAATTCACAACAGTTGTTTAGTCGTAGCAACTCAATAAATACATAAATCAATACACACATCAATACACAAAGCAGTACACACATCAATACACACATAAACACGCAAAGCAGTACACACATCAATACACACATCAACACACAAAGCAGTACACACATCAATACACACATAAACACACAAAGCAGTACACACATCAATACACACATCAACACACAAAGCAGTACACACATCAATACACACATCAAAACACAAAGCAGTACACACATCAATACACACATCAATACACACATCAACACACAAAGCAGTACACACATCAACACACAAAGCAGTACACACATCAATACATACATCAATACACACATCAACACACAAAGCAGTACACACATCAACACACAAAGAAGTGCACACATCAATTCACACATCAACACACATAGCAGTACACACATCAATACACACATCAACACACACATAAATACACACATCAACACACAAAGCAGTACACTCATCAATACACACATCAACACACAAAGCAGTACACACATCAATACACACATCAACACACAAAGCAGTACACACATCAATACACACATAAACACACAAAGCAGTACAATCATTATTACACACATCAACACACAAAGCAGTACACACATCAATACACATCAACACACAAAGCAGAACACGCATCAATACACACATCAACACACAAAGCAGTACACACATCAATACACAGATCAACACACAAAGCAGTAAACACATTAATACACACATCAACACACATAGCAGTACACACATCAATACACACATCAACACACAAAGCAGTACACACATCAATACACACATCAATACACACATCAACACACAAAACAGTACACACATCAATACACACATCAACATACAAAGCAGTACACAAATCAATACAAACATCAACGCACAAAGCAGTACACAAATCAATACACACATCAATACACACATCAATACACACATCAATACACACATCAATACACACATCAATACACACATCAATACACACATCAATACACACATCAATACACACATCAATACACACATCAATACACACATCAATACACACATCAATACACACATCAATACACAAATCAATACACAAATAAATACACAAATCAATACACACATCTATACACAAATCAATACACAAACCAATACAAACATAAATAATTACATCATTGCTCCGTTACCAAGAAATAAAATTAACTTACAAGTAAGCTAAATCATGAATACGTCTTCTCCATTCCTACCCCATACCCCTCAAATAACAGCACCGACGATGCAGAACAAGAAGGTAAGGAATGACTTATCTCCTGAACATGCTATTGGCTGGCTGGAGCACGCAGAGATTAAAGCAGTAGATCTGCTGATGTGGTATGATAACCTAAAAAACAGCTTTTATTCTCTATCTAAAACCTTTTGATAAGTGACGAAAGAATCTTTTGTATAGGATAGTGTTTTAGCCCCCCCCCCTTTTTTTATTATCTAGCCACAGTCCAATGTAAATAGACTCGTATGCTGAGCCGGGGTAGCGCTAACGTTGTAGCAAGCCAAAGTAGGAAATCACATCACTAATATGTAAGATAAATTTAGTGGAAGACAACTCCGACCGAGTTCCTGGGTGCCAAGGTGGCCCTGTCAGAGAGGATCGACCCCGGGGTATCCCATAGCTATTAGTTCCTGGGGGCGGGAACTGCTAGAAGAATATCCCGGAAAGACCTATCAGAGAATTAAGCTCAGGGCTTTAAAGCGATTCCACATGTAGGATATTTGGTTGCTGGACATTTCGACCCTGCTGATTCGACCTCAGGACGTTTTGACCCCACTGCGTTGTCTTGTCTTACCTGTACAGACGCTTCTTCTATACAGAAGATTATTGCGTTCTACGTTCTCTTAAGAACGCATAGGGACGCAGCGTTCACATACCACGGCTATGAGGGACCACGCAATTTTCTTAGCCGCCTTTGTTTCCCTAACTAGTGTTAGGTACCCATTCGGAGCTAGGTCGACTCAGGGACACCCTTGGCCCCGGGAACAAAGTCATGCCTTCATGGAAATTCAAATTCGTGACCCTCAGTACGCGCATGCCACTCGACCATGATGTTTCGACCCCTAATGTTTCGACCATTAATTATTCGACCCGGGACGGTGCAACCCATGAAGTATTAGACCATTGATGAAATGAAAAAAATGTAGATAATTATTTTTTTAAAAATCACATTTAAAGTCATAGTGTGTTTACTTAGTCAGCATGAGTTTGTCTTTTAATAGCATACTGTGAAAATTAAGACTGGGGATACTTGGTTGGAGTTATGCTAAAGGTAAATAATGTGAGTGGGGGTAGAGAGAATTTAGGTAATTTTATAAATGACCATCAGACCAAATGGCTTTTTTATTGTCCGGTAACTTCAGATTTGGTGAGGGGGAATGGCATTGGAAAGGCTGGGACTGACGCTGTTAAGAGACTCATAGAAGACGTAACAACAGCTTGAATAATTGGATGACACAACAGCTTGACTGGTGGACGGTTGCGCAAGGGCTTCATTCATTAGTTCATGTTCGTCAAAGGAAAAGTCTCAAGGTCAAAATTGTTAAAGCACCGCGACCTCATTAGTCATCATTGGTATTTTAAAATGTATTTTGAAATACAATTTTGGAAATGCACATCTTTAGATTGTTAGATATAAAAACAAACAATTTCTGGCTAACCTTTGGCCTTGTCATTGTGAACTGTATGAACGTGTCGACCGAGCGTTACAAACATACACACGCATCAACGTCTGCCTTACCTCAGTGGCATGTGGTGTTTTCACAATCTTGATTTCATATTTAATGTTGACTGGAATTCAATCGTCATCATATATTTAAAGTTAAAAATAAATCTTTCCTAATGATTTTATAAAGAAATGATAATAAAATTAAACTAAATAATTTAAATACGTTAAGTTAAAAAAAAATAAAATTATTGCGTCGATGACGAATCGTCAGGGTCGAACAGTCCATGGTCGAAATATCATGAAGAAGAAACGTCCTGTAGTCGAATTTGAAGGATCGAAACGTCATGGAACCGTATTTAGTTCTAGCCACGTCAAACCAATTTATTGCAATATTTTAAAGTTATCATTACTTAATATATATATATATATATATATATATATATTATATATATATATATATATATATATATATATATATATATATATATATATATATATGTTACGGCAAAAGCCCGAAGTTCGGCTATTTCGGCTTTGGCGGCCAATTCGTGAAGTGGCTCGGAATGTATCCGATGTGGTAGTGGAAGACTGCCTGGTTAGCGGTATATCTGTCTCTTCTGTTGCGTTGGCGTGTACGTGGTAAGAAAAAGAGGGATACTATTGCAAGTCTGTCCTTTTCTTTGAAGGTCCAGCAATTGTGAATAGTTCTTATTATTCTGACACAAAAATATGATGTTCTTGAAGTTGGCGGTAAAGAGAGACTTATTGAGACCATAACAGGAGACAATAGTGTTATTCTGTACTATCTGAATTCAGAAGAACTGTTCGACATACTGCATGATACTCACATGAAAATTTGGCATGGAGGTTAAACACGGATGGAAAAGGAGCTAAAAACTAAATACAAAAATGTCACCAAAGAAGTCATTACATTCTATCTTCGCTTATGCAAGCCACGTCAGATCAAATTGTCTAATCCTAAGAGAGGTCTAGTTTCTAAGCCTTTGTTATTAAAGAATTTAACTCGAGATGCCAGGTGGATCTGATACACATGCAAAGTAGTCCTGACGGAGAGTAAAAGTTTTTACTTAATTATCAGGATCATTTAACCAAATTTGTACTATTGCGACCTCTTAAAAGCAAAACAGCAGAAGACGTTGCTTACCAGCTACTTGATTTCTTCACCACCATAGGGGCTCCAAGTGTGCTTCAATCAGATAAGGGGAAAGAATTTACGAACCAAGTTGTAAATGAGCTTAGGAGCATGAGGTCTGAACTAAAACTGGAACATGGAAAACCGAGGCATAGTCAAAGCCAAGGTTTCCGTCGAACGTGCCAACCAAGATGTTCAGAATATGGTGATGACATTGATGCAGACGAATGAATCAAGACATTTGTGCTGAGAGTCTCAGATTGTTAAATTCATGAAAAACCGTTCTTTTCACCAAGGCATTCAGCAGTCGCCATATGAGGCCATGTTTGGCTGCAAAGTAAAAGTTGGGCTGAGTACCTCAAATCTGCCCAGAGAGGTGATCGATAATGTAGCTACGGAGGAAGACCTTATCAACGTCCAAAAGAAATGGAGGATAGTATAAATGCAGGGACTGCCTCTAGAATGGAGATGATGCCGTGCTGGTGGTGGAACCATCGGAAAGTTCAGACCTGTTGACTGACTAAAACATGCGAAAAAGGTGTGTATAGTATGTGAAAAAGAGTGCAGTTCGGCCCATTTTTTGAAAAGTTCTGCAGGCAGAGATCTGCATGCAAATTTTGGAATCTACATTGAATCAGACGAAGGATGCAGAGGTAAAATAACTTGCAGGCTATGTCATAATAAACAAGAAATCAAGAAGAAGAGGACAGCAGCTCACAACAGTTTGCAAGGTCAAGCTGCGAAAATGCTTAGAAATTCAGATGCAAAATTCCACCAGTGAAACTTGGAGATAACGTCCGCGTTCGTATACCAGATGTTGACAGAGGTCGCGTTGATCCAAGAAGCGTTCTTGCAGTTGTCATGAACGCTGAGGATGGACTCTACACGCTATGAACAGAGCATGGTGTTCCCAAACAACTGGATTCCAGAAGCGAGTTTTCCATTGTACATTAGAAACTGCTCACACTAGCATCCGTGGGCAAAGAAGAAGAAATCATTAGGAACCGTCTCGTCTTCCCAATCACTGACTGGTGGCCAAAGCCACACTCGATGTAATTGCAGTATTAAGTGCGCAAAAAATCGCTGCAAATTTATGAAGAACAAACGATTTTGTAATTGGAAATGTCATCAAAGTTCATCTTGTTGTAATAAGTGATGACAGAATCCTTGTGAAGGCAAGAATTTGTTCCTGGGGCTTAGGGCGTCCCTGAGTCCACCCAGCTCCGAATGGGTACCTAACATTAGTTAGGGGAAATAAAGGCGGCTGGGTAATGCGTGGAACCCTTATAGCCGAGGCCTGTGAACGCTGCATTACTTGCCAACAGACCGGCATGGTCTGTGGATGCATTAATCTTCTGTATAGAAGGAGCGTCTGTATAGATAAGACAAGAAGACAATAAGACTTAATAAGTTTCACTTTTGTAATTGATTTTTATCATTTTTAATTAACAATCAATGTAAAGTATTAGTTTTTACTTGTCAATCTTAAATCTGCTCATGACTGCTTTCTTCGGGTTCTGGCCAATCGACCCTGGCCATTTCGCGAACTGGCCGATTTCTGATATATATTAGGGCTGTTAACGATTAATGTAAATTTAATCGTTAACTTTTGAAAAATTAACGATTAATTAATCGTTAATTTCGATTAAAGCCACAAATTGAAATTTATAGGGTCATAAGTAACATTTATTAAACGTACTTGTCGAAAATCGAAATAACACTGAATTGTCTTCTTTATATGACATCTTTTAACCAACAACGCAAACAGACAAGTGTATTGACATTATTTGGTTCAAGTGTTGAGCGGGTCTTATTGACAAGATAACCAACCGAGCTGAACAATCGTTCACACAGCTTTAGATTGTCTCAGCTGAAGTTTCTGATACTGTAGTGGATGTTTGGTTTGCCAGGTAAGCGAAGTGTTAGAACCATGGTAGCAATGTTCTCTTTTAGCAGCTCGGCTGCGCAGATATTTGACCGACACCACGCATGAGTTTAGAATCACCTCGCAGCAAATTTTATAAAATATTGAACACAAATTGGACGTTGTGAAACTTTGCACACGATATTTTTTTTTATTCTATGCACAAAGACCAACGAAGCTTAGACTTAGAGGGAACATTGCATGGTGGGCAAACGATTTCTCTCAGTGGACACAATAACCTTTATCAAAATTTTGAACATTCACGTCAGTCAATAGTTTAAAATCAAAATATTCATGTAATCGTCCGGAAATTAATTTATATTTATCGGCTGAAATATTTTACCATTTGGCTTCCAGTACATTTATAAGTGGTGGTTCGATTAATCGATAAAAAAGATTTTAATCGTTATAAAATGTATCGATTAATCGAGAAAGTAATCGTTAATTTCCGCAGCTATAATATATATATATATATATATATATATATATATATATATATATAATATATATATATTATTTTTGCCTAATTGTATATTCCCTTAATTAATGTTAATTATCTGTCATGAATATTTTATGAGTATTTTTTTGCTAACAGGAAACATTAAAACTGATTAAAATTTTAAGAAAAAACATTATTTATTCTATTGTAGCAATATCTTTGACAAAACTTTCAAATAGCACTTCAAAATTCCCTTTTTAAAAACTTATTTAAATGCAATTAAAGGCCCTAATTTCAATTCAAAAGATCTTTAAAGCAGGAATTCTACCCAAAAAAAATAAAAAAATAATAATAATAATTTTGAAATAAAAAAATTAAAAAAATGAAATAAAAAAAAATTTACCAAGGTTTATTCTAATTTTTACTATTCTTTTGGAATGGAAAATACAGATACATCTCAAATATTTAAATAAGATATATTCCATTTCATGAAATCTTTATTATTTTTTTCTTAATTTAGCTATTGGTTTTAAAAGTTCATCTCATAATAAAATGTATAAAATTTCAAAGAAATCAAATATTTTTGTTGAAATCGTTAAATGGAAAAAAAAATTAAACGTTAAATCATATTGATATTAAAATTAAGGTTAAAATTATTATTTTTTATTTTTATTAGAAAAAAAATCACAAATTACATTGAAATCAGACAATACAAAGAAGACATTTTTGTCAAGTAATCGGAAAGTTTAATTGTGCTCGGCATTTACTTAGCTTTAAATATGATCTGTTTTTAGTAGTTTTTTTTTAAGTATAAAAAAAAATGCATTCCTTTCTCATCCCAGTTTTTTACTTAATATTATGGTTAGCTAACTTTCGTTACCAATCAAGTTTTGAGACTAACACAATATCTGTCTTCCATCTTATCGTATCTATTACAGACACTTTTTCTTTACAGAATATTATTGCGTTTAACGCTTATCCATTACTTAGGCCTTGTCTTGCATTTTGTTTAGATTTTGTAATGTTGAATGTGTATTGCTTTTTCTTATTTCATCAGGCAACGTATTCCACGCCTGTTAAGAACTGATGTCTGAAAACATAACACCGATGGATACAACAGATGTCTATATACCACTGTTAAATATTGTGGACTATATTCTATAGACATCAATACTTGTATATGACTCTTGTTGTCTAGGGTTACAGATTACGGGATGCTAATTGAGCTCCCAGACTACTTACAAAATGTTATCTTTATATTATCTACCTCTAATCGGCTCTAGCCCCCAGTATTAAGTATTAGTATAGAACTACGCTACAATACCTAATACATATAAATAAGCACACAAAACACCTCTGTACACAACAGAGAGAATATTTAATTACATTAAGTAAATCATATAAATACACATTGGAATAGATTCCACAATATAATGTATAGACTATAGCTCAATAACTCTAATAGTAAATACAATCAGATTACAACTTAACTTCACAAATACATTCTATGACTTCTTAATCGGCCAGCTCCAGTTGTATGTCTGCCGATCTCACATCACACACGGTCTCAGGTCACGGGGTCAGTCCATGTTCCGCCTCAGTGGTCAGCGATGCTATTAACCCATTCATCGTCTGGGAGGCCGGTAACACCACGTCCCTCTACGACTCCAGTGACTGACCGCGTCACAGCTGGCTGCACTGTTTACCAACAGTATAGTCTTCTGTCCGGCTCAGGGTTGTCTTGCCCACTTTTGCCAGTGGCACATCTGGTGCTCAAACTTCTATACTACGTAAGCTTGGCTATGCTAGCCCCTACGCGTACTTGCTCCACTGTAGGTAACACTACCCTACATTTACTTGCTCCACTGTAGGTAACACTACCCTACATTTACTTGCTGAAATAACATACACATAAATTGTCATAAAACTGAATAACCAATTAATGAATATACAGTATATAAAAGAATACTACATCTACTTCAACATAACAATTATACATTTGACTATCCTAAGTATAATCTAAGTCCAACCTGCTCACCAGCAAGGCTCCCTTCTCAAGACCCGTCCTACAAGGGTTTGGAATGCAGAGGACGAATGTGTCATATGTCCCAGTATATAAGGACCGCTCACCCACGCCTGCCCTAAATTCCCATTGGTTGAACCTTTCGTCCCATGGATGGTACATGTGACAAACTTAATTCTTATTGGTTAAGCCCTACGTTCCAATGACTTTTGGGTGACCCCCGACACAAATACAAAACAACATCCCTACTAAAATTGGCCTAGCCGAAGTATCGATTTCGACCTGAAAACTTTAGTTGGCCTCTCACCCGCATTCCTACATCTTTTCCTTTGTCCCTCAAATGTAAGTGTCCCTCACAAGCGTTTACAAACATTGTCTTTGTTCATAAAAGGTTAGTGTCCTACCCAAAGTCTGAACCCCTATCTCCCAACGGTTCTAAAATACAACGATTCTCAAACCTATATTTAGATACTCAACAACGCCCTAATTCCAGACGGGAAGAACGAGAATTTGAATGTCTTTAATCCCTATTTCTATTTGAGGGTTGTATTAAAAGAAATATATTATTTTTGTTTTGTATTGTCAGGTTAGTATTAATAACTGTATATATTACTTATATTTTGCTTTTGCTCTCCTTTTGTCTAGTGTTTCTGGGTTTAATGCTTTAATTAACGGTGTCAATCTCGTTCATATTAAACATTCTCCAATAATGAATCGGGAAGCTGTTACACTCTTTCTTCATTTAAAATTTATTTAATTTTTTTTTGAATTTGTTCTAAAATATTTAAATTTTCTTTGGTGGAGATTTCCCATACATAAGATGCATATTCTAGTTATTATCTTATCTTATATCTGATCTGTTTACAGACGCTCCTTCTATACAGAAGATTATTGCGTCCTACGCTTTATCTATGGTTTGTGTCTAGTCCTGCATTTTTATTAGAGATTTAAACGTTGATAAAGTTTTGGTTTTCCTGGATTCTTCAGGCAACCCATTCCACGCCCGAATTCCGGACGGGAAGAATGAACATTTGTATGTGTTTGTTCTTGCATACGGAATAAGAAAGGTGTTTTTATCCTTATATCTATCTGAGGGTTGTATTAAGTTATCTTTGTGTTGTATTTCTAAATTAGAGTTAATTGCTTTATGTATGATTACTACTTTGCTCTTGGTTCTTCTGTCCTCTAGTGTTTCAAGGTTTAATGATTTAACTAATGGTGTTATTCTTGTCAGTTTCGAATATTCTCCAGTAATGAATCTGGCAGCTCTTTTTTTGAATTTGTTCTAGTTTATCAATGTTTTCTTTGGTGGATGGGTCCCATACAGAAGATGCATATTCTAGTACAGGTCTCACCAAAGTGAGGTAGCATTTTAGTTTTATATCTCTATTACATTTGTTAAAGTTTCTTTTTATAAAGCCTAAGGTTTTGTTTGATTTTTTATTAACTTCATTGACATGGGGATTCCATGATAGTTTCTCATTTATTAAGACTCCTAAGTATTTTGCATCTTTAGTTTGGGTCAGTTCTTTTCCATGAATGTAATATTTTGAATTTATGTGTTTCTTTTTCTTTGTTAATCTTAACAGTTGACACTTTTCTGGGTGGAAAGACATACTCCAGTTAGTTTCCCATGTTTATCAATTCATCTAAGTCTTTTGGTAAAATTTTGCTATCTTGCTCTGATTTAATTGTTCTATAGATTATACAATCATCAGCAAATAACCTAACTTTTGTACCTGTTGAGATGTTGTTGGGTAAATCATTTATATAGATCAAAAAGAGTAAGGGACCTAGCACAGTTCCTTGTTGAACTCCTGAGTTAACCTTTACTGGTGCAGATTTAGATCCATTAACTATTACAGTTTGCTCCCTGCCCAAAAGGAAGTCTTGGATCCAGTTATTTTTTTTATACATTGTCCTCCTAAATCAGAAACGTTTTAATCACAGACCATGTAATAAAATTTCGCTGAAAAGAATTTAAACAGCTTCTAAAACGAGATCTTTATCATGACCTTGCGACATTTAGCGTCTAACTCCTTTGCTGTCATGGTACATTTCTTTTGCATGAGCTCAGCCATCCAAGGAGCGTTCGTTCCCGATGCTTGTAGTTTTAGTGTTTGACTTCTAAAGAGAGTTTTAACAAAGACGCACTTATCAAAATAATTTGTTGCGACTTTTTTTCGGCAGTCGTATTTGGGGGAAAAACATACTTGTCATGTGGTTCTGTTATCGAAATTTATTAGGATATGTGCGAATTAAAAAACAATTTGTGTAAAAAAAACAACAAACAAACAAACATAACTAAACAAAACAAACTACGTACATGCTGATCCTAGGGCTAAATGAGTTAATGGTTAACTTTGTGTTTGGGTTGCTAGATTGGCTGGGTTGCTAGATTCGCTGGCTTGCTAGTTTGGCTGGGTTGCTAGATTGGCTGGGTTGCTAGATTGGCCGGGTTGCTAGATTGGCCGGGTTGCTAGATTGGCTGGGTTGCTAGATTGGCTGGGTTACTAGATTGGCTGGGTTGCTAGATTGGCTGGGTTGCTAGATTGGCTGGGTTGCTAGATTGGCTGGGTTGCTAGATTGGCTGGGTTGCTAGATTGGATGGGTTGCTAGTTTGGCTGGGTTGCTAGATTGGCTGGGTTGCTAGATTGGCTGGGTTGCTAGATTGGCTGGGTTGCTGAATGGCTGGATAAATTGTTGACTGAGTAACAGTGTCGCATTCTAACTGAGTAACATCCTGTGTGAATAAATGTGTTGTAACTTGTTTTAAAAGTTCACGTGTTCATGAATACACAACACGAATAATTGTAAACTATTTCATTATCTGTCGCTGAAGTTTAAGGAAATATATCTCTAAGAAATCCATTGAATAGTTGTGAAAAGATAGAAAAGGGCAATGGCAAAAAATCATTGTTGATAAAGAAAAAAAAGGCTGAAACTTTAATAATGAAATTGTTTTTAGTAATATTTATTTCGACAGAGAGGATTATTTTACTTATCAAAGTAAAATTGAAAAAACAAATAGAAACAATAATACTTAAACTTATGCATTTTAAAATAAAATTCTAAGCCACAACAGTAAATCTTGCCATAATTTGTAGTTCTTAAATATACACAATTTTGACAATACTTTTAAAAATAAAAATATATTAATTCCTAACATGTCCAAAATCATACAAATTGTGTAACTATAAATCCATCTCAATTATTCGAGATGTAAAATAAACAATTTTTAAAAATATTTTACTTTCATTTCAGTTGTCTATTTTTGTCTTCACATAATCTTATTGTCTGGTGAATCTAAGAAATTTTAAAACATACTTCTACGTGTCATGCGCTGTTGAAAACAAAATCAATTTTAGGTATAAAAATTATCATTATACTTATTATCAATTATTGAAATTGCTATCTTCGAATCATTGATAAAATAAAAATTTACACTTTTCAATAAACCGGTGCGTTTTTTTAAATATCTTGATTAATGAAGCTAACTGGAAAGACAATTTTAAAAAAAAATAGGTGTAAGCTGACCAAACCCACCTGTTTCCTCCTCGAGGTAGATGTCGTCTACCATGATAATGTTAACATTGTGAACACATAGCGTGGAAAAATAAATATAAATGTTAACAAATAACAACCCTTCCCCCCATCCCCCACCCCTTTAAAAAATGAATTATTACACGATTCTTTTAAGAGATTTTTGAAACACATCAATTTATTTAGTGTAGGTGAAGGTCACTACTTCCGCAAACAATTGGTAGATCCTAATTTAACCGCTAAGCTCACCCACCCACCTGACCTCCCCAGTCCCCACCCCCACTACAAAAGCACTGACGTCCGACTGCCTTTGTGCTGTGGCTTCTGTTACCGATGTAATGAAATAACAGAACTGGAGTACCGTACATTAATTTGTAAATATATTAATCAAACATTTGTACTTATGAGATAATAATGAATGAAAATCTTGAGTATTAATTTTTTAATAAAAATAATGCTTATTTTATATGGATATTTACATATACACAACCATAGATATATCTTTTTGTATTATATTTTAAAAACAAACTGATTCGTTTCATTGTTTTTCCCAGTATAATTGACGAACTGCGAATTAATGTGCCTTCCGAGTTTTCGGTTTTCATGAGATTTCACTCCCTTTAGCAGTTAGCTCCCTCACATTATAAAAGGATATACAGAAAAACAGATTTTTTTATATGTATCCCACCAGACGACACATTTTGACACACAAACGCGCTTGCACACACACGCACATAAGTGTTGAGCGATTTGTGCATTCAGAAGTTTTATTCGTTAACCGATACAAAACCAATGCATAAAAATTTTTTGTCCTGTCATCCAAGCTCCCATTTTGCTTTGTTTAAATGTTTTATTATATTTTTTATTCACCTTTGGAATTACTTTCAGGGATGGTAAGATAATGATTACATATTGCACTTTCAAAGAATGCAATAAAAAAATAATTTAAAAATTTTAAATAAAAAAAAGAAATTTTTGTTATTTTTAAAATTAAGTGTAAATACAAATTTAATGTGCATTAAGAGATATTAATTATTAATTTAAATTTGTATTTCTCTTCTTTTATAAATTAGAGCGGAAAATTGTATATACTAAATAATTTCTATTATAAAAATATTATGTAGTTTCCTATATAAGATGTGCTGTAGCATAAGTACACCTTTACATAAAATAACATAAATTGTTATAAGTGAACATAAATTATCATGTTTAAACATGACTTTTAACATACTGCTAAGACACTGGCTCACTTTAAAAACACTGCCTCACTGTTAAAAACACTGTCTCACTGTTAACCACAATGTCTTACTGTTAACAACTTTGTATTACTGTTAACAACACTGTCTTACTGTTAACAATACTGCCTCAATTTTAACATCTTTGTCTCACTGTTAACAACACTGTCTCAATGTTAACAACACTGTCTCACTGTTAACAACTCTGTATTACTGTTAACAACATTGTCTCACTGTTAACAACACTGTCTCACTGTTAACAACTCTATATTACTGTTAACAACATTGTCTCACTGTTAACAACACTATCTCACTTTTAACAACCCTTCCTCGCTTTTAACAACACTGTCTCACTGTTAACAACATTGTCTCACTGTTAACATATTTGTCTCACTGTTAGCAACACTGTCTCACTGTTAACAACATTGTCTCACTGTTAACATATTTGTCTCACTGTTAACAACACTGCCTCACTGTTAACAACATTGTCTCACTGTTAAAAACATTGTCTTACTGTTAACAACACTGTCTCACTGTTAACAACACTGTCTCACTGTTAACAACACTGTATTACTGTTAACAACAGTATAATACTGTTAACACACTGTCTCACTGTTAACACTGCCTCACTGTTAACAACACTGTCTCACTGTTAACAACACTGTATTACTGTTAACAACATTATATTACTGTTAACACACTGTCTCACTGTTAACACTGCCTCACTGTTAACAACACTGTCTCACTGTTAACAACACTGTCTCACTGTTAACAACACTGTCCCACTGTTAACAACACTGTCTCACTGTTAACAACACTGTCCCACTGTTAACAACACTGTCTCACTGTTAACAACTCTGTATTACTGTTAACAACATTGTCTCACTGTTAACAACACTGTCTCACGGTTAACAACTCTGTAATACTGTTAACAACATTGTCTCACTGTTAACAACACTATCTCACTTTTAACAACCCTTCCTCACTTTTAACAACATTTTCTCACTGTTAACATATTTGTCTCACTGTTAACAACACTGTCTCACTGTTAACAACATTGTCTCACTGTTAACATATTTGTCTCATTGTTAACAACACTTTCTTACTGTTAACAATACTGCCTCACTTTTAACATCTTTGGCTCACTGTTAACAACACTGGCTCACTGTTAACAACACTGCCTCAATGTTAACAACACTGTCTCACTGTTAACAACTCTGTATTACTGTTAACAACATGTCTCACTGTTAACAACACTATCTCACTTTTAACAACCCTTCCTCACTGTTAACAACACTGTCCCACTGTTAACAACACTGTCTCACTGTTAACAACACTGTCCCACTGTTAACAACACTGTCTCACTGTTAACAACTCTGTATTACTGTTAACAACATTGTCTCACTGTTAACATATTTGTCTCACTGTTAACAACACTGTCTCACTGTTAACAACATTGTCTCACTGTTACTATATTTGTCTCACTGTTAACAACACTGTCTCACTGTTAACAACATTTTCTCACTGTTAAACATATTTGTCTCACTGTTAACAACACTGTCTCACTGTTAACAACATTGTCTCACTGTTAACATATTTGTCTCACTGTTAACAACACTGTCTCACTGTTAACAACATTGTCTTACTATTAACAACACTGTCTCACTGTTAACAACACTGTCTCACTGTTAACAACACTGTATTACTGTTAACAACACTGTATCACTGTTAACAACACTGTCTCACTGTTAACAACACCGTATCACTGTTAACAACATTATATTACTGTTAACACACTGTCTCACTGTTAACACTGCCTCACTGTTAACAACACTGTATTACTGTTAACAACACTGTATTACTGTTAACAACACTGTCTCACTGTTAACAACACTGTCTCACTGTTAACAACATTGTATTACTGTTAACAACACTGTATCACTGTTAACAACACTGTCTCACTGTTAACAACACCGTATCACTGTTAACAACATTATATTACTGTTAACACACTGTCTCACTGTTAACACTGTCTCACTGTTAACAACACTGTCTCACTGTTAACAACACCGTATTACTGTTAACAACACTGCCTCACTGTTAACAACACTGTATTACTGTTAACAACACTGTATCACTGTTAACAACACTGTCTCACTGTTAACAACACCGTATCACTGTTAACAACACTGTCTCACTGTTAACAACACTGTATCACTGTTAACAACACTGTCTCACTGTTAACAACACTGTCTCACTGTTAACAACATTGTCTCAATTTTAACAACACTGTCTCACTTTTAACAGCACTGTCTCACTGTTAACAACACTGTCTCACTTGTAACAACACTGTCTCACTTTTAACAGCACTGTCTCACTGTTAACAACACTGTCTCACTGTTAACAACACTGTCTCACTGTTAACAACACTGTATTACTGTTAACAACACTGTATCACTGTTAACAACACTGTCTCACTGTTAACAACACCGTATCACTGTTAACAACATTATATTACTGTTAACACACTGTCTCACTGTTAACACTGCCTCACTGTTAACAACACTGTATTACTGTTAACAACACTGTATTACTGTTAACAACACTGTCTCACTGTTAACAACACTGTCTCACTGTTAACAACATTGTATTACTGTTAACAACACTGTATCACTGTTAACAACACTGTCTCACTGTTAACAACACCGTATCACTGTTAACAACATTATATTACTGTTAACACACTGTCTCACTGTTAACACTGTCTCACTGTTAACAACACTGTCTCACTGTTAACAACACCGTATTACTGTTAACAACACTGCCTCACTGTTAACAACACTGTATTACTGTTAACAACACTGTATCACTGTTAACAACACTGTCTCACTGTTAACAACACCGTATCACTGTTAACAACACTGTCTCACTGTTAACAACACTGTATCACTGTTAACAACACTGTCTCACTGTTAACAACACTGTCTCACTGTTAACAACATTGTCTCAATTTTAACAACACTGTCTCACTTTTAACAGCACTGTCTCACTGTTAACAACACTGTCTCACTTGTAACAACACTGTCTCACTTTTAACAGCACTGTCTCACTGTTAACAACACTGTCTCACTGTTAACAACATTGTCTCACTGTTTACACCATTGTCTCACTGTTAAAAACACTGTAACGCTGTTAACAACACTGTCTCACTATTAGCAATACTTCCTGACTCACAACACATATAGTCACAAAATTATAAGTTTCTTACTCGATTTTCATCACTTCACAGCCCACTAAAGATATTTCTCCCAGATCGCGCCCTGCTTCGATGGACCATCCAGTTACTGGTTACACGTATACAATATTTCTATACATGGATTACGTCGATAACTTTATTCAGACTTCACCTTTTAACTTCACTTCTTAGTCGATTATGAGATTTTTAACGTTCTCTATGTTCACATTTTTTGCATTGTAGATGTTGCAAGACTCCAAAGCTTGAATTATAACGGTCGAGGCGTTTCTGTGAAGCAAGAATTAAATAAATTAGACATTTGTGATACACTTTCTATATAAGAAAAACAATATTTTAAAAACATTTTGCAAAAAGAGCCGGTGTAACAGGCCAGATTAAACCCCTGACCAGAATATATCCGGGTACAATCTGGCCTAGGCCAGAATATACCCCCGGGGTTAAACTGGCCTAGGCCAGAATATACCCCCTCAGGCCAGAATATACCCCTTTGACAACATGGGGATATATAGAAAAAAATTGATGATTGACTTTTTAGACTTTCTTTTCATTTTTTAGCTCTGTCAGAGAAATTAAAATAAATCTTTTCTAAAGTAGAAAAATTGTTTTAATTAAATAAAATAACAATCAATATACATAATTCCCGTCGTCTGTATGTATGTATGTATGTATGCATGTATGTATGCATCTATGTATGTATGTATGTATGTATGTATGTATGTATGTATGTATGTATGTATGTATGTATGTATGTATGTATGTATGTATGTATGTATGTATGTATATATGTATGTATGTATGTACGTATGTTTGTATGTATGTATGTACGTATGTATGTACGTATGTACGTATGTATGTATGTATGTATGTATGTATGTATGTATGTATGTATGTATGTATGTATGTATGTATGTATGTATGTATGTATGTATGTATGTATGTATGTATGTATGTATGTATGTATGTATGTATGTATGTATGTATGTATGTATGTATGTATGTATGTATGTATGTATGTATGTATGTATGTATGTATGTATGTATGTATGTATGTATGTATATGTATGTATGTATGTATGTATGTATGTATGTATGTATGTATGTATGTATGTATGTATGTATGTATGTATGTATGTATGTATGTATGTATGTATGTATGTATGTATGTATGTATGTATGTATGTATGTATGTATGTATGTATGTATGTATGTATGTATGTATGTATGTATGTATGTATGTATGTATGTATGTATGTATGTATGTATGTATGTATGTATGTATGTATGTATGTATGTATGTATGTATGTATGTATGTATGTATGTATGTATGTATGTATGTATGTATGTATGTATGTATGTATGTATGTATGTATGTATGTATGTATGTATGTATGTATGTATGTATGCGTGTGTGGATGTAACACGCTACTAATTTTAGAAAGGAGCGCACCAAATTACTGCACCAAAAATTACTCTTTTCGAACGTTCAGCATAAAATTGTTCAATACGATAATAAATGAATCAATTAAAAATAAATAAAAGAAATGAAAGTTCTGTATTACGTTAATTTTTAATCTGATGTATATTTGTTTTGAAAACTTCCGTCATTTTTGACGGGTGATACGCTAGTTATAATATATTTTACGATGATTGAAATGAGCATTACCTTTTATTTGAAAATGATGATGTCGTTGTCTTTTTTTTAAAATATGAAATCTTATATAATTTCGACGATTCAAGAGCAATAGTTACAGTCTATGCAAATATGAAATCAGCGTATTTCTTTTTTTCATTTAACACTAACTTAATCTAGCACTACATGATTATAAAAAAAAATAGTTTAAGAGTGGTAATATTTGTTGCTTTTCAAACGAGTGTTAACACATTGGATTCCTTACCCTTATCTTATTTTAAGATTTACAAACACTCATTCGATACAGATAATTATAGAGTCCTACGCTTATCATTGGTTTATGTCTTGCATTTTTATTATAGTTTTAAATGTTGATAGAATGTTGGTTTTTCTTGTTTCCTCAGCCAACCCATTCCACACTTTGATTCAAGTAGTCATTTAGTTGTTATGTAGTTATTATGTAGTTGTTATGCATTGCCAGTATTAACGTGTTGAATTACTTTATCTCTGAGGACAATGTGGGTGTCCAGTGTTCATGTCAGAATGTAGATTATGTCCCTCTTCCTCTTTCCCTATACCAGTTATCAATATAGGAGGTCCTTGGCGATGCGACCCGGGTTAATTCTTTTCACATGTCCTAGCCATCTTAGGATTATATAAACTATTGAATCATCAGTTAGTTATTGGCTGCTTGTATCTCTGCGATCAAAGTTACTCTCTTGATGCGACTGGGCTGGGTGGATACTGTACTCACAGTTAGATTCAGCATTTCTTGATTTGCTGTATGTGTGTTCAGCACATCGGCGTTGACATTGTCCAAATAAGATAATAGTAAAACTGTTCCATCTTCCGCTGGCCTGAGATCCGTGGGTAGCTTGGCTTTTCGTTCATACATAATTTCAAAAGGAGTGCACCTGGTTGAGGCATGAACAGATGTGGTATACACTGGTATATTGTTCAGTGGTGGTGTCTTCTTGCTGGTTTTTGGCTTTTGGGTTGACATGAAACTTCTTCAGGATATTTGGCAGGCGACATTTATTGAGAACTTCCTTTTTACCATGGTAAATAATCATTCCCTTCTTTTGCTTCAAAATGCTTTGCATTTTGTCTAAATTGTTACCTGGCATTTGACCGTTTCTATGAAGGTCAGTCATGGATCCACTAAGGTACTTAACTTTCGTTGTGGAGTAGAATTGTAAAAGCTGATCATATAGTTGGTCTTCCATGGTTGACAAAGTTTGTGCTCTAATCATTTTGGAGTTTATTTTATAGTGACCAAAAATGTGTTTTTAAAGTTGCGAAATGCGAATCGTCAACTCTGTAAAGATTGGTATAATCCATATAAGGTTACCAACATTCGCAACTTTGTGCTATCCATTTATATGTATGCCTTTCACAAGAAATACGGCTGGTTTAAAATAAAATAATAGGGCGCGACGAGGTCAGACGTTCACACAATCCGTGCTTTATAATATAAGATGAATGCATGGAAATCGGACAATACAGCATTTGCGAAATCCAATAAGGATGACCGTACTGTTTTAAGAGTAACACAGGTAAAAATGAATTGCGCTGATTTAAAAAATAAAAATAATTTGCACTACTGGAACAAAGGTTTCTTTTGAATGTCTTAAGACGCCGCGAAGGCAAAACGACTTACAGATAAATGTTCGGAAATACGACAAGCAACATTGGGTGAAGTCAAACGCTTTTTCCCACACTCAGTGAAGTGCTTGTTACGAAAATTCCAGAATTATTGTTTGCCAAGAAAGAATGTGACATTCGAGAGACACATGTTTTTCTCCAGAAAGCAAGGTGAGGGAGAAAGTTTCGATAATTTTATTACGGACCTTAAACTTAAAGCAAAGTCTTGGGAATTTGAAAATTTAACAGAGTCGCTAATAAAGGACAGAATAGTAGCTGGAGTAAATAATGAATATCTCAGGGCTAGAATTCTGAGAGAATTAGACCTGAATTTAAAAACAAGGCTGAAATTATATGAAAAGCGGCGGAAACGTCAGAATGGCAACTCAAAGCTTTAAATGAAGAAAATAATGTTCAAGCTGTGAACTCAAAAGCATGTGAGAAATCAAGTACGCACATGACAACAAGACAACATGTCAAGCAAGCTGTAAGGTCAAGTACACACATAAAATCAGGCAAATGTAAATATTGTAGAAAAAACCATGAACCTAGAAGATGTCCTGCTTATGGAAAATTATGCAACAACTGTGGAAAATTGAATCATTTTTATGCTGTATGCAAATGAAAACATGTAAAAGTTGTCAACCGTCAACTAAAAGATTACGTGGACTATAATCAAGAAACATTCTGCATAGGAAGTGTGTCCACGGAACACGCAACGAGTGATAAATGGAGGGAAGTCGTCATGCTTGAACAGAGGCCAGTAGTGTTCACACTGGACACGGCGCACAAGTAAACATTCTGCCACACAGATTGTTTATACAAGTTAGAATAGGACTAATGCAGAAATCAACAGCAAGGCTCACTACATACAGTGGGGAAACATTGCCTCTTGTAGGCAAAACATCAATCAAATGCTCTGTGAAAGACAAAACAGAAAGGCTGGAATTTCAAATAGTGAAAACGAACTCAAAGCCGATCATTTGTCTATAAGGATGTCAGCAGCTGAATCTTATTAAAATTGTGGGCTTAATAAGCAACAAGTATCAGAGCCCCCCAAAACTGAAGAAATATTACAAGGAATCAACAGAAATCAATATACATACACACTGTCAGCGTGTAAGCAACGCAACGATTCAGAAAAAACCGGAAGGCTCGTGGCAGGCAGCAGTCGTCGTGTCGTTAAGACTAACGATGGTATGACATACCGACAAAACAACAACATGCTAGGACAGGCATTTCGTGAAAGGAAAGGTGTTACGGGTGATTGTGAGTTCGACACACCAGATACAAAGCAAGAATTACACGCTCCCAGCGTCGGTACGAATGGGTCATCCCCAAGCGTCGTAACTCAGAGAGTGAAAGGGTCCACCCAGTCGGCAACATGTCAGAAACATTCAGTCATCGTTGATGACGGAGATGGAACAAAAAATTCTGGTAAAGGATTGGATAAATCTTTTAAAAGAACTTTTCAGGAGCTCCGTAACAACGATCATGTTTGTAAACGACCAACACATGATTCTCAAGCCAAGTGAACAGCAACAACAGATACGGGAGACAGGTGAAGCCACCGAGATACCCAGATAAATAGACATGGATCTATGCAGTGCTTTGAAGAGACATTTGTAGATTCAGTGTTAGAATTAATGTACTGAATTGTTCTATGCTTTCATTGTATTATTTTCTTATTGCTAATCTGTGTCATTCATTTGTTTTTTTTTGTTAGAATGAAGATGTGAGAGACGTGTTGTTGTGTTTACATAGTATGAGCATGCAAGGACTTGACCTAGTATGAAACACGTGGTTTGTGATGTGAACGGTAAGCGTGCTCGGTAGTGGACTAGGAGGATGGCTGACTATAAATAGACGGTTCAAGAGGCAACCGAGGTGGATTGCATACGAGCTGCTTAGGTAGTTGATTGTACAGTTGATTGCAGTGGATTGTAGAGAGTGATTAAAGACAGTTGTTAACAAGACCACAGTGTGTTAAAGTCGTGTTTCTTGACCTTTAAGTTCTATTACAGTAGGCTTAATGTATTTCAACTGCTCATGGCCATTGTCAAATTTATTTCTGAGCATAGCATGGCCTTTCGAAGTTCAGTCGATAAACTACATTGGGCACACAATGGAAACTTGAATGGGTCTTCTTGAATTGCTGTAAAAATTTGATCCGGTTTATCTGGAGCATATTCGAAAAATACAAACTGATGAAATTCATGATCACTACTTGGGAAAGCGGATTCAAAAGAAGCTCATTTCATTGGTGGGAAATAAGGCATGGAAAAATATTGCACAAAGAGTAAAATCAGCTCAATACTTTTCAATAATAATTAATTGCACGCCAGACCAAAGTGATCAAGAACAGATGTCACGGACAATTCGCCATGTAAGCCCAAGATGTGGATATTCTTAAGTAATTCGTGAGCACTTAATACGCTAACTAGAAGTAGAAGAAATTACTGTGCAACACTTGCTTGATGTCTTACTATTGGAACTGACAAAATTTTGCTTTGATATTTCTGATAACTGCGGTCAAGGATACGACAACGGTGCGAAAATGAAGGGGTATAAGTCAAGCATACAAGCTCGTCTTTTCTATTAAATCCTTGGGCATTTCCCCCTTGTACCTGTTATAGTTATAACTTTCTGCTGTGTGATATAACAAAACTTGTCCTGAAGCAATTAACATTTTTGGGTATAATTCAACAAATTTATTTTATTGTTTTATTTTCTGATTCAACAATTTTTCAAGCCTATCCTTTCCAAGTATGTTCAAAATATTTGTGAAACAAGATGGGAAATGCATATGGTAAAATACAAAGGTAGTGCAATATCAAACAGGTGAAATCTATGATGCATTTTTCAAAGTTGCAGAGCAAAGTAATGATCCAAAAGCTCAAAGTAAAGCAGAGTCATTGTGCAACAAAAAAGTAATAACTTCTATTTGATTTTTTAAAATTGCTTTTTTGGTTACGTCATCTTGTTCCAATTTAATTACATCAGCAAAAAATTACAAAATATATCTGTCGATCTAACATCTGCAGTTGACAGCATGGGACATAATTGCAAATGATGGGTTTGAAACAGCAATAGCAATTGCAAAAGAAATAGCCATGGGCTAGAAGTTGAAACCATTTCCAAAGATTAGAGAGTGCGAAAAAAAACACAGAAGAAGGAGAACATGAAGGATTTGTAGATGCACAAGAACAATTTCGCACAGTTTTTAAAACAGATTTTTGATATGAATGTCATGTCGATGGGCAGTTGCTTTGAAAAACAAATGATCTACTGAATTGCAGTGTGAATCTAACGAAAAAAATCTAACAGCATGCAAAAGTAAGGATCTTGATGGTTTCATGATTTCTGAAGTCCCCTGCAGTCACCTACAACTATCCTGTTTAGATTGTGCAGTTTCTTTCAGCGACTTCCTTAACACACACATTGCACTTTGATTACTTATAACTATTCCCGTCACTGCGGCTTCCGAAGAAAGAAGCTTTTCGAAACTAAAACTTTTTAAAACCTACATGCGATCAAATGTGATTCAAAATCGGCTCAGTTACTTAGCTATTTTGTCAATTGAGAATGATGTTGCTAAAGATCTTGACAATAATGAACTTATTTAAGATTTTAAAGCCACCAAAGCTTCAAGATTTTTTCTATAAGTTGTAAAAACAAAGTGGAAGTACAACCAAACCAACGCTAGTGTATATAGTTTATAATGTTAAGATATATAAATGTCTATATATATATATATATATATATATATATATATATATATATATAATATATATATATATGAAATGTCAATTAACATTTTAAAAAATAGTTATCAATATCTTTACGAGTTGTAGGATCTTCAATTAAATAAAAAAAACTGTAAATATTGATGTGTCAATAATGTTATAGAGGAAAAATTTAAAGCAATTAAATTTTTTTCCCATTATTTTAATATATGTAGAAATACAAATTTGTGCATGGGTCTCGCTCCTCGTCTGTTGACTCGGGGCCGTCAGTAAATGACGTCACGCTGCTAGGGGAGGGAGGGCCACACATTTGTGACGATGTGTGACGAGGGGAGG
The DNA here is from genome assembly GCA_944989445.1 of Ampullaceana balthica. Taxonomy (NCBI): domain Eukaryota; kingdom Metazoa; phylum Mollusca; class Gastropoda; family Lymnaeidae; genus Ampullaceana; species Ampullaceana balthica. Next base: position 156,302 of record CALYLW010000825.1, read on the forward strand.
GGGAGTTTAAGAACTCTGACGTCACATCAAAACATGCAACTTTAAATAAAACGTCTACTTAAATATTTGATTGCTTACAATTTTTAAAATGACGTTTTACATGGCTTCATGCGTGTTACGATATTAGAATGTAGCATTACACTAAATACATTCTTTAAATGACACAATATCATTTTCAAATAGAAAATACCACTTTCATGGAAAGGGGGGGGGAGGGTAAGCTTTGTGACGTCATATCGGAGAGTGTATAACGTTTTGTGACCACGTCTGACGAAAGGGGGGAAAGGGGGGGGGGAATTGGCGAAAATTGCATGACGACATTTATGGACGGCCCTTTTTGGCCCAAGGCTCCGCTCATCTTTTGCTGCCTTGAGCCCCGCATACTCTAGGGCCGGCCCTGATGATGGATATACCGTTTTGTTTGTCTGTCTGTCGTGGTCCCGCGGAAAAACAAAAGTAAAACTATTCCCACTTCCCGTGATCCTATCGAGCTGATAATTTATTTATTTTTTCGCCTGTTACCTTTACGGAGGGCAATCAACAACTTCCCAAAGTTTCATGCTCCTACCTATACTGTTTAATAAAGCTCTTATAAGGAAAAAACTACATTTGGGCCCCGGCCCCATAGTGAGTGATAGTTTTATAATTTTTTAGCCTGATACCATAGTGGGGGTATATTCAACAATTTTTTTAAAGTTTCATGCCTCTACTTCCACGGTAAATTGGAGAATTAGTTATGAGTCAGTTTTTATATAAGAAAAAAAACTACATTTTGGCCTCAGCCCCCTAGTGAGGGATAATTTTCTATTCTTTTCGCCTGTTACCATCATGGGAGGGTTATCAAGAACTTCCCAAAGTTTCATAATTCTAAATACACGGGAAATTGAAAAATTGGTGAATACTCACTTTGTATATAGGTCTTTAAAAAAACCCACTACATTTGGGCCCCCAGTCCCTGTCACGTGAGAGGGAGGAGATTGAAAGAAAGGGAAGTCACGGGAGAGAGAGAAGATAGAAGGAAGATGGCCGACTGGTGTATTTCTGTTTGAGGACGTGTGATATACATTATGTAAATTGATGTACATAGAGTTCAAATTAAAAGTTACTTTGTTGAACCAGTTTCTCCTGGAATCATTGTGCAAAAGATAATGTCGATATTGTTACGTCTACAAATAATTAGATGTTACATTTGGTGTCAGAAGAAAACATAAAATGTGAAAATTCTACTGCCTACTGAGGCTACTATGTACATATTCTGCGAGGTGGACAGACAAACAAGTAATTTTCTGACAACAATAAATTAGCTGATAAAGATGAAGTTCTAGAAGTTGTCAGACTTTTTGGAATTTTGGAAAAAAGAGATAATTAGTCCATTGTTCTGAAGAATCAACATTTTGTGTCAGAAGTTAAAAACTTTTGTGAAACATTCGGAATAAACTCAATTCCTGAAGTAATATCAATGTGAGTTCTCCTTTAATGAAAATACCCTGTATGTCAGGAAGAGACTGTTCGTCCTAGGAAAGGGAGGTTGTTTGTGAAACATTGAAAGTGATTTTTTTGGGCTGTTTTGATACAAATGGAAAATATTTAATATCAAAAACCCTTTTTTTCAATATGGCGGACATATAAAACTTGCTCAATATTATTTTTAACTAACACAGAAAGGTCCACGCATCCAGGTCAAGGCCAAGGTCAGTGACAGTACACTGGTGAAAACAAGCTCTACACGGTGAAAATGGATTACTACAAATAGCTCACGGTCATAGCCAAAGAGTTTGGTTTGAGTGGCAAAGACTAAGAGAATTCGTAGAAGACAAAGTGAAAGAAGCTAAGAAAAAAGAGAAGAAAAACAAGTAATAGACAGAGAGGAAAGAGCTGCCAAAAGAGAACTAGAACAGCTGAAAAATGATAATTTAAAATTACAAATAGATTTGGAAAGTAGAGGCCACAGCAACGATACCAATGAAAAGGTAACACAGAAACATCCGATAAAAGTCAGGAAATATGATTGCCAAAAAGAGAAAATTGATGTCTCCCTAGACTACTTTCAGTCAATAATGGTAATGAAAGGATACGAAGAGAAAGATTGGACAACACAATTATTGACCAAATTAACAGGAGAGTCATTTGAAGTTTATAATAGCGTACCAAAAGAAGATAAAAATACATACAAGAATGTTAAAAAAGCTCTGCTATGTCATTTTGGCAAATCAGAAAATAACTACAGAAGAGAATTTCATGAAATCCGGATCAAAATGGACAAGGATCCACAAATCATAGTGCATGAGGCACATGTAAAATTAACTGATCCAAAAGCAATACTAGACATGAAATTAATAGATATATTTCTAGAAAACGCCACACCAGAATTGTACACATATCTGGCAGAATAAAGATAAGGACTCGATCTCAATTAACCAATGCCCTAAGAACTTTCAAAGATTCACATCCTAAGCTGAGATGGATAAGAGACAAGATTTCTTGGCTACGATTAAAAATAAAGAAGCAGGAATCATTTGTTATTATTGTAACAAGTCTGGACACATGGCAAGGCATTGTTACCACACAAAAAAAAAGACAGACAGATAGGATGTCACCCAAGGAAGGTCCAACAAGATACAAAACAGAATGGAGAGATGCACAAAGTCACTTAGCAAATAACAGATACAATCAAAATTCAAGATATAGAGATAATGTTCCAGATAGAAAATCATGGAGAAACAGACAACCATGGAGAGGCAGTTATAATCAAGATAGAAGAACAGGGAGATGTACATTTCGCCTGTTACCATCGTGAGGAGTATACTCAACAACTTCCCAAAGTTTCATGCCTTTACGTAAACGGGAAATCGGAGAATTAGAGATGAGTCAGTTTTTATATAGTTCATATAAGGAAAAAACAACATTGGGCCCCCGACCCCCATGAGTGTGAATTTTAAAAACAAATTTCGCCAATTATTGTCTTAAGAGTGTACTGAGCAACTCCCCACAGTTGCATGCTTCTAGCTACACGGGAAATTGGAGGATTGGTGATTTTCAATGTTAATAAAGCTTAATTAAGGAAAAAAAACTACATTTGGGCCAAATGAGTGGGAATTTAAAAATTCTTTTTCGCCAATTATCGTAGGGAGAGTGTGCTCAACAACTTCCCAAAGTTGCATGCTTTTAACTACACGAGAAATTGGAGAACTAGTGATGAGTCAGTTTTTAATATAAGGAAAAAAAACTACATTTGGTCCGCCGGCCCCCAGTAGGCTAAGTGATAATTTATATAACATTTTACCTGTTACCATAGCGGAATGTTACTTAACAACTAACCAAAGTTTCATGCTTCTACCTACATGAGAAATAGGAGAATTAGTGATTTTCAGTTTTTTTATAGCTCATATATGGAAAAAAATACATTAGGGCCCCCGGCCCCCTGTATGTGATATTTTAAATATTTTTTTGCCTGTCACGAAATTGTACTCAACAAGTTCCAAAAGTTTCATTCTCCTACCTACTCGGGAAATAGGAGAATTAGCTATTTTCAATTTTTATATAGCCCATATAAGGGGGAAAAAAAGCTTTTGGGCCCCCGGCCCCCAATAGTGTGAATTTTAAAATTCTTTTACACCAATTATCGTCGCGAGAGGCTACTTAATTAACAACTTCCCAAAGTTTCATGCCTACACGGGAAGTTAGAGAATTAGTGACAGTGTGTCAGTCAGTGAGTAAGTGAGCGCTTTGGCTTTTATTAGTATAGAATATATACTTTTATAGAGTTTATACTTATATACAATTTATACTCACATCGTCATTTTTTCGGCATCGATGTTTGTTGCTTGAGAAGAGAAAACATGATGATATTTTTAGTTTAGGGAAAAATGTAATTAAAATATTGAATTAAAATAAGAACACGGAGCAGTAAATTTGTACGTACAGTGTAAAGCAAAAAAATAAGACAATATTTTTTTAACTACTGCTCAAAATTAGATTCAACACACAAACACATTGAGAAGTAACATTTGTTAACAGTTTGATATTCTTGTCTAAGTTATAAAAGAAAACACTCTCACTCGTACATGAAACCCATTAAACTATCAGTTCCTCTTCATGTCTGTATATATATATATATATATATATATATATATATATATGTTCGATTGTATGTGTATATACTATATATTTAAATAATACATAAACTCACAAACAATACAATCTGTCATCTTAACCCATCCCCCTCCCCCCGAGAAGAACCCACAATGAGCAGATCTGTCCACATTAAACATACCTGCTTCTTGTCCACCTCGTTCTTTCAGCACAGCCATGATTTCCGGCAATCTTCTGAGCCTCGCTATGGTCAGCGGTGTGACGCCATAGTCATTCAAATAATTGACCTCGGCCCCCGCCTCCAGCAAGACTTTGACACAGTCCAGATGACCACACTCCACGGCAACATTCAAGGCTGTGATTGCCATTCGAGCAGAAGGCGGGATCCCAATTACTCTGGAGTCAAGAATTCGGTCAACTCTATTGACGTCACATCCCTTTCCAATCAATGTTTTAACGACACCACTGTGACCTTCGGAAGAAGCCAGCAACATTGGCGTAAAGCCGATATTATCAGTAGAATACATTTTTGCGCCGCCTTTACACAGCACATCAACGACGGGGGCGTAGCCATGGAAGCACGCTAAGAAAAGACAAGCGTTGAGATGACGTTGTGCAAATGCGAAGTGGTTCATTAACACCATCACTGTATTGACACCCCCATTTGAAGAGGCGATTTTCAAAGTGATTTGGATTTGGTCTTCGGGCTCTTTAACTCTTCTCATCAAAACGTTGACCGTGGCATGGTGGTCATTACGAGCTGCAATATACAGCGCGCTCCAATCGTTCGCGTTTAAAAGATTGACGTCTGCTCCTGTTTGGGTTAGTAACTCGACGATTCTAGTATGTCCATTTCTAGCTGCTAGCATCAGGGGCGTCCTCTTACTCCTGTCCCTAAAATCTAGGCACGCGTTGTATCTCAGAAGTGCCATGACGTTTCCCTCGAACCCTTTATCGGATGCCAGGCAAAGCGCGCTCAGTCGGTCGTTGTTAGCACGATCGACGTCAGATCCGCTCTCCAACAAAGCTGTCACCGTCCGCGGCTCGTCCCTCTGTGAAGCCAAGTGAAGCGCCGTGCACCCAGTTTTATTAAACTCATGGACGTCCGCTTTGTGTTTCAGCAGCAACTTAACCGCTTCAAAGTGACCTTTCTGCGACGCCAGCATCAGCGCGCTTGTTCGGAACTGATTTAGTTCGTTTACCCTCGCCCCTCTGCTCAGCAGCATCTCAACGGCCGCCGTGTTGCCCGATTCGGAGACCATCATCAAAGCCGTGTAGCCTTCAGGGTTGACAGCGTTGACATCAGCTCTGTGCTTCATCAAGACTTCCATTACCTCCATGTCCCCGCAAGTCGCGGCAAGGATCAGTGGCGTGTTGCCTCGTCTGTCTGTGTCTGAAAGATTCGATCCCTTCTTTACCAGTGTTTTAACGGAGGTGACCTGGCGGCTTTCGATGGCCAACATCAGCGCAGTTCTCTCGGTCACGTCCTTCACCTCAATCTTTGCGCGTTTTTTTATGAGTTTCTTGATCACGTGACCATGTCCGTTGACCGCGGCTTTCATCAGGGCAGTTTGTCTCTGGTTGTCGGTGTGATTGACAGATACATACATTTTCAGTAACATTTTAACCACGGGCAAATTTCCTGTTTCAGCTGCGACGAGAAGAGCCGTTCTCCCATCTCTTCCAATCACGTTTACATCGGCATATTTTTCCAGAAGTCTCTCAACAACTTCGAGGTTGCTGCTCTCACACGCGTAGATGAGTGCCGAGTCACCGGCCGCGTCAGTTTCGTTAACATCCACGTCAAACTTCAACAGCAACCGGACGATGTCAAAGCTGCCCGACTGTGATGCCAGCATCAATGCGTTTTTTCCCCAATTGTTGGTGTGCTTCACATTGCTAGGGTCATACCTCAACAACACCTCACAAACTTCCCTGTGTCCGCGCTCTGCGGCCAGCATCAGAGACGTGTTACCATCGTTGTCGGGCCTCGTTATGTCATCGCCTTCTGATTCCAAGAGTAGCTTCACGACCTCAGTGTGGCCATCCCTTGCCGCAAACGTCAAGGCGGTTCGTTGTTGACCGTCAGTCAAGTCTCGACGCGCCTTGTGTTTTACCAGCTGCCCCGCCACTTCAACTCTCCCATGTGCGGCCGCCCACATGAGCGCGGTACGACCCGAACCGTCAGCTTGATCCAAAATGGCCTTGCGTTTTATCAGTAGGTCCACTGTGGTCAAGTGGCCGTTTTTAGAAGCGGCCATTAGAGGGGTCATGCCAGTATGGCTCGCCTTATTCACGTAAGACCCATTTTTGATCATGATCTTTAGAGCGCTGTCGTTACCCAGAAAGGAAGCGCAGATAGCTGGAGTTAACCCTTCGTTGTCGTAAACGTCAGGTCTTGCCCCGTGCTTCAACAAGCGTTTGACCATCTTTGGGAGCCCGTGGACTGTGGCCAGATGCAGGCCTGTCCTTCCCATCTCGTCTGCCCGGTTGACGTCGACGCCGTGTGCGATCAAAAACCGCAAAAGTTTGCAGATGCTTCTTTCCTTCGATGACGTCAGTTTTTCCCATACGACATTGTTGATACAATGTGCATGTCCTGACCTCTTGACCAAAGTCCATAATGTGTTCAGCTCTTCGCACTGTTGCAGGTGCTCGCAGTGTCTGTTACACTCTCTGGGAACCATGTCCTGTTGTTTTGTTTACTTGAAAAAACTTTTCTATAACTTTATAACAGTGACGTTTTAGAGTCTAATTAGCTCTAATAAACATGCCGATATTTAGACTATCTAGATCAGACAAACATTCCATGATAGAGTCTAGTTTAAAAAGTATATTTGCTACACTAAAATTTATCGAGGAGATTAAAAGAAATTTGGCGAATTGTTGATATCTTTCAAATACTTAGAAAGTTAGGATTTCAGGAGTTTGAATAACCAATTTCAACTTTAATAAATGAATTAAATGACTAAATTTACTAAATTAATAAAATGTAAATGTAGTCTTTATACGATTTTTTAAATATTCACTTTTTGTTTCGTGAAAAGTTCAGCTCTGGTAATGATTTCAAATGATTTCAACAAAGCCCTGTGGGGGAAAAAAAGAAGAAGAAAAATAAAGAACATCATTTCTTTTGTTGCAGATTATCAGCCGTCAACGTAACTTGCGACTGTGGCGCTTTCTCTCTGATGTTTTGTATTCGTCTTTTATCTAAGGCAAATGCAACTAAAATGCCTGTGTTGTTATTCATCCTCTCATCCCCCCACCCTTTTTCCCCCTTTCAGAGTACCAGATGAAAAGTCTGCCGTCCCAGGCACAATATAACATAACATGGTCTGCTAGTGACGCGTAGAATATAGGGGACAGATCCTGTTGATAACACATAAGGCAATGTTTGTTATCTCGACATGGATCAATGAAATAACGAGACGATTGTGGTTTGTTATGTTTGAGTTGTCAGCAGTTATGGCGAACGTCTTCGTAAGCCTGTGGATAGATTTGTTTGAGTGTGTACCAGCAGAGCCGTTATGACGCACGCCACTTTGTGGTTAGTATTTTCTGAATGTGTACCAGCAGAGCAGTTAGGTCGTGGACTAGGTGAGATTGGGTCAGACATTTGGTGGGGAGATGATATGGCTGGTGGGGTTGTGCCCCGTCGTTACAGAGTTGCGAAGTCATAGTTGTATTGTTTTCAAACGAATAAATTTAATATATTCAAACTTGCAAAAACAAAATAAATTATAATACTAGCATCCTTTTACTGTCAATCCTTTTTTTGAACGAGGATTTTTAAAAAAAATCAATTTATTTTACTGTTATCTGGCGTCGCTGTTTAGCGAAGTAATACCTGATTGTTGAGGTGTCTAGTTCATTGGTTTAAAAGACGTGCCCAATCTGGAAGCTTAGCTGTTTAGAGAGCGAGGGGGCTGGGGGCTATGTTAAGGGGTTCATGTTCAAAAGCTAGAGAACCTTCGTAAACCCTCTGACTATTGGATAACTCATTTTAAAAATAGCAACAAAAGGAAAGGTTTCATCCATTTACGAAATCATATCAATTTAATTATGTTTCTTAAATACCGGTAGTTCACATCATTTATAAGTTAAAGTACCTGTATTTTTTGTTATCCGAATTTTATTAAGAATTTTAATGGATGCCTGAAGGGGCAATTTCAGATTTTGGTTTTATAATATTTCAATAAAATTCACTTTTTTATATTATCGACATTGTTGCCATGATGTAGCAAAGATGACTTAGAAATCTTCATACTAGGAAGCACTAACAGCTTAAGGAACAATAAATAAATGACGTCACATTATTATTATTTGTATGATTCCATCTCAAATGACCTCTAGAAAATTCAATTGAAAACCTATTCCTATTCCAAAAACCATTTAACACATCACCTGAATTCTTTGTTCTTTTCTTTTTAATAATAATTTTTCAAAAAACATTTTGGATAGAAAGCCCAAAAATAAACCCCAAATTTTCGTACCTTGTCAATATTCTTTATCTTCTTCAGTCCTTTTGAAGGAACTACTCCATCCATGAACGTTCAGCTTTATACTTCCATCAATAAACAAGATAATGTCACTATTGAACAAGGTGAGGGTATTTCTAGAATCGCAATGGGATTCACACGAAATAGGACAACAATAATCTACCAACGCTCATCTCAGCATTCTTATATTCTTAAGCCTTTGATTCCGGAATATAATAGTTATATTTGCTAATCCATTACTTATAACTTTGTACTGGTCATCGCATTTCATTTTATTTGTTTACTGATCTGAATAATTATTTTAAGCAATGCATCCATTAAAACAATGCTAAAACGCTGTCAACTATCCTATTACATGTGTTAGATAACATAACACTTGTCCCTTGTACGTACCACGGAAAAATCAAAAACATACCGGTCACGCTTCAGTTTGATAAGTTCCAAGAATGTCTGTGGCTTTCTATAGACAGCCAAGTTCCCCTATCGCTTAATATCGTCATAAATCTATTTATAGAAACCACACAAAAAAAACCAACCAGCGACAAAATGAACATGATTCTCAGAGCCTATGTACACGCTAGAGTAGCGGCGTATACACGACCTTAGATGGGGTCTAAGATAATAATCTGCTCTTAACTTGGTCATTGTTCACCTTTCCACACGGCGATGTCTTATCTATTACCTTATGTAATATCTAAGATGATAGTCAGCCCTTACCTTGATGATTGTCATCCTGTCAACATGGCGCTAGTTTACCCCAGTTCATTCTTAATATGTTGGGTTATTTTATATTCCTCATCCGATATAATTTAATCTAATGGCTAGCAATANNNTTTTTTTTTACAAAATATATTTATCTATACATTCTAAAATTTAAGACACGCTTTGGCAAATAGATCGCAAGTTATTTTAAATCTAGAATAGGCTGTTATAAAAATACGTATCAGATATGGTCAGTTATTTTGTGGAGAGATGAGATGACTTGTGGGGTCGTGATGACTTGTGGGGTCGTGATGACTTGTGGGGTCGTGATGACTTGTGGGGTCGTGATGACTTGTGGGGTCGTGATGACTTGTGGGGTCGTGATGACTTGTGGGGTCGTGATGACTTGTGGGGTCGTGATGACTTCCCGGACTAACAGTGTTGGGAAACGCAGTTTTGTTGTTTTCAAAAGAAGAAAAAATATTCATACATGGATAGTGTCAGTTGAATAGTAAAACAGAAAGTTTATAAATTTGATATAAGCGGGAGGTGAAGAAGATTTCAAATGTGTAGGATAATTTCTTATACGGCCTATTTTAAGACATGCTAAGTGGACAATCAGAGATGCTACACAAGCAATAAGTGACCTGCGCAATAATCATTGAACTTCAATTCCGTAATTAAAATGATTATTTATTTATTATCTATATATATAAAAATCAAACTATGTAATTATGTTTGTATGCATGTATCTATGTATGTATGCATGTTTTTTATAGCTTACTAAACAATTCATCCGATCGCAATGAAACTTTTGGAGACTTTTGAGTACGCTCCCGGGATGGAAATAGGCTACTATTTTTTTCAAAATTTAACACTCATGGGGCGCCGGGGGCCCATAATGAGACTTTTTTCTTATATGACCTATATAAAAATTAGTTTAAGCCTTAGCTATTGCGTAAATTGATGGATCTTAATCAAACTTTGTATGTAACAACTTGGTAGCAGATATTGAAATGCTATAGGGCACTAATTTCCTAATGTTCATTTCTTCGGGGCTGGGGGCCCAAAATGTCTTTTTTCATAAACGTTTACAATTTTATTCCTTATTTAATTATTAATGATTTTGATAAATATAGATAAATATATTCATTATAAAATTGATTGAAATAAACAGGTGTTATTAACAATTAATCTTGCACTAAATGGGCCCTGGAGCCCTTAATGTCCATTTTTGCTTATATGATCTTTATAAAAATTAGTTTATGCACTAGCTACTTAATAAATGAATGGATCTTAACCAAATTTTGTATAAAAAACCTTGGAGGCCCATATTCAAATCACAAAGAGCACTCAGCATATATGTTTATTTCTTCGGGGCTGGGGGCCCCAAATGTCTTTTTAAAAATATTTTTAAGATATTATTTCCCATTCTTTTGTAACGATCTTTGTATTTAAAAATTTGAAAGTCTATATATATATAAATATATATATATATTACTATGGCGCACTGAACTCCTGTCCTTTCTCTCGGGTAGAGGGGCCCCAAATGTCTTTTTTACTAAACGTTTTATATTTTATTTACCACTCAATTTTTTAAGATCTTCAGAAATATAAATAAATGTGTGCATTATGAAATTAATTGAAATGAAAATAGGTTTAAAGAATAATCTTTTACATTGAATGGGCCCGGGGGCCCTAGATATCGTTTTTTGCTAATGTGAGATATAATAAAATTTAGTTTATGCGTTAGCTACTGAGTAAATGATTTAATTTTAACCAAAAATGTGTATACAAATACTTGGTAGCCCAAATTAAAATACTAAAGGGCACTGAACTTTTACTGTTTATTTCTTCGGGGGCCCCTAACGTCCTTTTTTTCCATTTATTTTAAGATAATATTTCCCATTCAGTTTTTAACGATCTTGAGAAACTACCCATGATGAATCTAAATTTAAATGAAGAGGTTTTTTAAAATGTAACACTTGATCCGAATGAGTAGATGGATTGTTCTTAACCAAACTTTGTATACAAAAATTTGGTAGCCGATATTAAAATACTTAAGGGCATTAAACTTCTAATGTCAATTTCTTCGGGGCCGAGGACCCCAAATGTCTTTTTTTGTATATGTTTTTCATATTCACTTTTTAAAGACCTTGAGAAATATATCCATTATGAAACTGATTGAAAATGAAGAGGTTTTTGAAATTGACATCTTGCACCGAATGGGCCCGATGGCCCCTTAATGTCGGTTTTCCCCCTATATTAGTTATATAAAAATTAGTTTCAGCGTTAGCTTATGAGAAAATAACTAGATTTTGACCAAACTTAGTATATAAAAACTTAAGAGCCTATATTAAATTACTATAGGGCACTGAACTCCTAATGTCATTCCCTCGGAGCTGGAGGCCCCAAAAGTCCTTTTTTTACTGCACGTTAATAATTGTATTCCCTATTCAATTTTACACGATGTTGAGAAATATAGCTTGAGTACAATGGCCCTAAAAAATTAAATTATCCCTCATTTTTGGACCGGGGCCCAAAATATCTTTTCTTCATTTGTAAGCTATCTAATTATTAATTTATTTATCCGTTTGCTATGAAAATTTGAATTTTTTTTTGCACACTTCTGCGAAGGTTTCTGGCAGATTTAAAAAAAAACATTCCAGTCATTGGTTTCTTTAAATTTATTTATTTTTACTGAGATCGTTGCAACGCACGACGGGTCTGCTAGTTTTTAATAAAAAAGTAGGGCTGCGGAAATTATCGATTAATTTCTCGATTAATCGTTCAAGATTTTATCGATTAAATATCGATTCAAATAATTTTAATCGATAAAAATTCGATTAAAATTTAAGAAAATATTTATAATATTTTTTTTAAAATTTTAGTAATAAATAATTAATTATTAATAATTAATAATAATTTATATAAAGTTTTTTACGTACAAACATCTCCCGCGTAATATTAAAATTAATTTTATTAATTTATGTGGACCGGCAGAATCTAAAAAAAAATTGTAGACAGACAGGAACGAAAGCAAGTTAATAAAAACGTGGTAAAAATAACTGACACAATCAGCGCAGGGAAACAGGGGAAATAACTCAGTAAAAAATTTTAAAAAGTCAATTACCTGTTTTTGTTACTTCCCTTGAAATGTTCAGTTTAATGACGTCATACATTTCTATTTTTGGCTTTAATCGAAAATATCGATTAACTAATCGATAATTTTTCAAAAATTAAAGATTAAATTTAAATTAATCGATAACAGCCCTATAAAAAAGGATATACTTTTCTGTATATCTGCAAATTAATCCAAACATTTTATTCTATACTAGCTGACCCGCGGCGTAGCATTCGCGCTAATGATTTAGTGACGGCTGAAGACTTCCTGAAAGACACAGTTGTCAAAATGGGGTGGGTTTGGGCAAACGACTGTGAGTGAACGAAAAGAAGGAACTCTGGAGAGACCCGCGGCGTATCACCCGTAAAAAATGACGGAAGTGTTCAGCTGAAATATATATATTTTGAAAAAATGCACTTTTTTAGGGCGCCTACGGCACCCACCTTTTTCAAAATCTCAACTAAATCGTCCTTGTTTGATCAATACGAAATATTAAACTTTATGATATGTACACAACGTATTTTATAACTTTTTACATTGTTCCCTTTTTACAAAATTAAAATATCAGCGAAAACAATGACGTCATATAATTTTTCTTTTACAGCGCATATTTAATTTGCACACCTTTTGATGCATTGGTGCAGTAATTTGGTGCGCTGCTTTCTAAAATTAGTATCTGTTGAACATACTTGCAGCTTGGTGTCTCGCAGGGTCCGACCACGAAGAGATATATATATCTATATATATAGATAGATATAAAAATAATATTACCTTTCTCTTTAAAATTAAATTTCAATAAAGTTACAACCTAAAAAAACAAGTAATAAAACTCTAATGAGTATTTAAACGCAATTTCCAACAAAGAATTTCAGATTTTTTTTTATTCAAGGTAAATCATTCTAGATTACATTCAAAGTCATTTCAAATCAATAATTCTGAAAGTAAAGAAAACAATTGTTTCTACAAATTGATGCTAAAATATATTTTCTCTAAGACGTCCTATCCCCTCACGCTACGTCACACAAAGAATTTGTCAATATAATGCGCACCACGCAACAGTCTAACATTAGCATTCACAGAGCGGGAAAACCCCATAAACAATCATTCTAGATTACATTCAAAGTCATTTCAAATCAATAATTCTGAAAGTAAAGAAAACAATTGATTTCTACAAATTGCTGCTAAAATTACGAGAGTCGAACAAAAATAGATGTTTTCAAAAATTCCTTCTTAACATTGTTCTAAATATTATTAGCTATCGTTTTGCGTTTGTTTCAAACCGATAGATTTTATGGTTGGCGAGAAATTGACAAAATACTGATATTTTTTCGTTTTTTAATATATTTTACAGGAAATCCAGTAAACCTTTTCGGTATTTGTTTTGCCCGTGCACATCCTTGGGACCCCCTTAACATATTTGCAAAAGATCCTAACCCTCTATCTGGTAGGAGGAGTTGCATGATCAAGCTCGAATAGACAGAACAGACATTTCAAATATTATATAAACGCAATTTTTCCCAATAAGGAAATTGCGTTAATTTTTTTTCCTTCATATTTCTGCTCAAGTTTTATGGTTAAAATGAACTAGAAATGCAATGATTTTATCTTTCAGACTTCCACAGTTTATTTCCATGAAGTTTAATTGTTTCATTTTATGTTAATCAAGAGTCCTAACTAATAGCTCCTTACGATATTTTACACATTAGCTTAGCTCAGGGGTGGGCAAACTACGGCCCGCACGCTGCATGTGGCCGATCATAATATATTATGCGGTTCGTAGGCTTGTACATGTTGCAATCTTAAGTCGATGTTAATTCTCTTTGCTTAGAATTTTGTCCCTATATTTTGGAAATTGTATTCCTATTATTTACTGCGAATCTTGGGGTATTAAACTGGTAATTCCAGAATCGATTAGTGAACATTAGTCATTAATTAATAAAGTTAACATCATATTTCTAAATTGCGAGTCAACCAGAAGTTGCTACTCTTTTAATTTACGATTTACATTTTGAACACTTTTGTAAAAAAATCTTAATTTAAAAGCGAATAAACGTTGATTTAACCATGAGTGTTGCCAAAGAAAATATATATTGAGAATGAATTTCGTGTTTTCAATGAAGAATTGACTGCTAAATACTTATTCACGAGCTTTAGGAACAAGGTAGTCTGCTTGCTGTGCCATAAGTGTGTGAGCGCCTTTAAGGAGCACAACTTAAAAAGACACCACCAAACAAAACATTTGGATTTCGGGCACAATTTAACGAACGAAGAGAGAAAAAGCAAATGCCAGTTGGCTAATAATTTAAAAAAGCAGCAAGTTTTTTTGACGAAACATTCTTTAATACCTAATGCCGCAACCAAAGGTAAAAAAGTTTCGTGCATTTCCACAAGATCGTAAAACGGTATTTTTCTGACAGCGAGTTCATCAAGGAAATCTTGTCAGATGCAGCAAGCAATATGTGTACAGAACAACATCCAACAAATTAGACAGCATTTCTTTAACAAGGAGCAATTTTGTCAGGTGTGTTGAAAAAAAGTGACATTTCGAAGCATGAACTCCGAGATGCATACTAATAATTTTTTGAGCTATCTTTTGAGTTAGACTTAGACAAAAGTACCAATGTACAGGACATAATTTTTGGTATTTATATGGGAAATAAACACTCATTTTGAGCTTACCGAAAAATTACTCAGTGATAACTATTCAAAGATAAAATTAAAGGCCAGGATTTATTCAATGAGGTTGATAACTATGTTGAAATAACTGCGTTGGTGTGGAACAAGATGGAGCAAGTTTAGCTACCGAGGAGGCGCATGCTTTGACTGGACAACATTTAGGTGTGGCGAATTTAAATGAAAAATAAAATTAAAGAAGAAAATCCTGACAATACACTCTTACCTCTCCCCTGTGCCATCCATCAGGAAAGTCTGTGTAAAGCTGCGTTGAATATCAAGCGTGTTATTGACCCATTTATCAGCGTCATAAAACTCATCACAGACAAAGCGCTTACTCACAGGCGGTTCAAGGCACTGATTGAAGATTTGAAAACTGAAGATTATGATTTTATTACCACAGCAGTATCCGTGGGCTGAGCCTGGGCAAGATATTGTGGCGAGTATGGGATCTCAAGTAATAAATAGTTATGCTCCTGGAGATGAAGTGTTTTGTTTCTGTCTTTGTTGATACCATTGTTAATGTAGGGTTAAAGTCAGACTTTATGTTTGACATTGTGGAAATGTTTAAAGAACTGAATGTCAATGTCAAACTTCAGAACAATAGTTTCTTTGCACATGACATGTGCGGCCCTCCGTATAAAAATTTAAAATTTTCAACGTAGCCCTCCGTAGAAAATTTTTTCCCACCCCTGGTTTAGCTGTATCTTTTTAACTTAAATAACGAAAAATCTAAAAATAAATGATTTTAGAATCAAAGGGGCTAACCGATGCCTCCTTAATATTTGATACATTTTGTTTGAGTTACCTCTCATGAATTTTTATCAATTAGTTTGGTTTTTAACCTTTATTGTGTTGAAGGACAATAATAAAGTTTTGGGTAATTTATCTGTTGATGTTCCAACGGTCTATAGCACTATCCGGCCGCCATAATTGTTATGACAAAGACGGCGGCCTATAAGCCAAACTGTGGGCTAACTTAAATGGGGGGAAGATGTATTTTCTAATTTGTTGTTATTTTAGCTATTTACAGAGGGCAAACAAACGAAAGAAAAGGAAGGGAAAAAACTAAAAAAATGAACACAAAATAGAAAAAAGGAAAAGGAGTGGGAAAAAACATGAAAAAAAATATTTAAAAATAGACAAAAATACAATTTAAAAATAAACTTACGTTTCACACGTCAAAATCGCGAGCATGGGGAGGATAAACTTTTTAAATCACATTTAAAAACGCTTTCATAAGGTTAGTAGTTCAACTCGAGCGTCTCCATTAATGTCCTTATAAATATGTGTTGAACTGCACATCCCCAGGACATGTTCTCATGGGCAGTGACCTTTATACTTCACTCCAAGTACCCTCTATGGTGTTGGTGTGCGCGCCAGTTTCAGGGTGTTTCAACTCGAGGCTATGGTTCACCGTCCAGTCATAGGCCTTCGAAAAATAAAAAATGATAGTTGTTCTTTGATCTATGTATTCTTTAATAATTGAAACGAGGACGTCCTTACCTCGGTTCTCAACGATTCTGAAAAAGGATTTCTTGGTTCCTCTTTCGATCACACCAAACACCCATTTTTTTTCTCTACGTGCTTTCCTCTATTGTATGTTCACTTATCGAATTTGCACTCATCTCTCTCCACAATCTTACCCACTCCACCTCTCCTTTCACTCCCCACAACACACGCTTCCACGCAGACCTCATGACATAAGCTAACCCAGTCAGTTACCGTGTTTTCAAGGACCACCTATTTCAGTCGCAATACTTTTCAAAGGCACTTTTTAAATCCAAATATGTGTGAATAACAGAATGTCAACTAACGTCAAATGTCTGTCACTAAACCAACTACACTTCCTTAAACTAAACTTTAAATCTACATGACTTTTGTCGCGACATCTCCACACAAAACCACCAGAAACATCTCCCCTTGCACACAGTTTCATATCATTCTTACCAAGAGGACATTCGTACCTTGCACACAGTTTCATATTATTCTTACCAAGAGGACATTCGTACAGGGATAATAACAATCCAAACTCACCAACCAATCAACAACAAACTTTGACCCTCACATTCCAGACGAAAAAAACGGGTGTGAAATTCAGCTTCAATTTGCAAAAATTTACCCACATTTTATGGTGATCAAGCAAGAAATTTGAGAAAGTAACGTTATTTAACTTACAGCAATCTTAGGGCTTGTATATAATGTAGAAAGAGAGCGGCAATTTGCAGCTAACGGTCGCATATATTTCATCATTCATTTTTTATTTTGTTTATTTCGAAAATGAAATAGTGTCATCTTTAAAAACGCTGTTGAGGCGGGCTGACCCGTCGACTTTTGGGCGGGGTGACCCGTCGACTTTTGGGGCGTACTGACCCGTCGACTTTTGGGGCGTGCTGACCCGTCGACTTTTCTTTTTTTTTAAATGCTTTTACATATAGGTGAGGGGGGGGGGCACCTCAACATTTTTAAAAAAAAATTAGTTTTTACTGTAAGCATTATATAGACATATTTAATGAGTATGATTTCATTCCAAAAAAAAAGTGAGCGCACTCTATCTTATAAAATTATAAGGGGCGCTATCCTAGATATAATTACTATATATTGCTTTTTGGAATACTATACTTATCATTAAGAACAATATTTAAAATTTATTATCAATTCTCATCATATCTTTAAAAAAAAACCTCATAAAATGGAAACAAATCGTGTAAGTAGTGTTAGGTCCTATGACTTTCCATCGCCCACCCCGTCCAGTACTCAGACTTTTCATCGCCCACAACACTCACCACCCACTTTTTCCATGACAACATCCAGCGCTCAGACTTTCCATCGCCTCCCCCTCTTCGAACAACCGCAGTTTCCATCGCTCACGCAGACCATCGACGTATTTGACGCATACGCCATTAATGGCCGACGAGCAGACGGGAGAACTAAGCTACCGTGGTCCAGACATCGCCACATGTATTGAACTGTGTTCGGCCATCCTGGCAGTTGCTGGTGTGTTGGTGACAGTGCAGTGAGTACAAACTTCCTCACTGCGACCGGCTATTTTAGCCCAACGGATGTATCGGAAGAACACATTTTAGCTTGTGAGTAAACACGTAATGGCGTATGTATAAACATTTCGTCTCTGAATATTTCAGACTTTGATCATCCCCCCAGCCCTACCTTTACATGCCCCAGGTTTTAAGGATTGAATAAGGGTAAGTAAAAAATTAACTGACTGTTTTCAAGGTCATGATCTTTGTTACTGGATATTCCGGATTAGATTTAAATTAAGAATTAGTTCGTTAACTTTTACTTCCTTACCAGTAATTGTTTCATAGGACCACTCAAATATTTCATTACTAATAATTGCAAAATAGGACCACTCAAATATTTCAGTACTAATAATTGCACAATTGGACCACTCAAGTATTTCATTACTAATAATTGCACAATTGGACCACTCAAGTATTTCATTACTAATAATTGCACAATTGGACCACTCAAGTATTTCATTACTAATAATTGCACAATTGGACCACTCAAGTATTTCATTACTAATAATTGCACAATTGGACCACTGAAGTATTTCATTAACAATAATTACTCCGTGCTCAGTTTTATACACAGATAATTAATTTTTATTATTATTTTTTTGTAACTTTGAAATCTAGGAATGTATAATTTTATAATAATTTTAACAAAATTTTCTTATAATTTATCGTATTTTCATCATAATGTTATTGTACCACTCAACGGGACAGTGTTCTACCGCTCCTTGTGGTCCATACAGATATGTCACGTATACGTATGTAGTCGTTCTCATTGTTGGAGATGTCGACCCCACCCCTCCCCCGACATATCTTCACCCACCCCCCATCAACAGCACACAGTCCTAGGACAAGACACCAGGCTAACAGCAGCAATGAACCCCGTCAGGGACGGATCAATAAAAGAAGAGAGTTTCCCGCCTATAAAATCCAGGCTCATTAGGGACCAATCTATTACTTAGCACTAGGGACACTGGTATAAGTTCTAGTACTTGTAGGCACGGCCAGATCTTTTCACTAGGGACACTGGTATAAGTTCTAGTACTTGTAGGCACGGCCAGATCCTAGCACTAAGGACACTGGTATAAGTTCTAGTACTTGTAGGCACGGCCAGATCTTAGCATTTGAGACACTGTCGTAACTCATTGCACGGTCAATCTTTGCACTCGAGACTCGAACATGTATTTATATTCACATGAAGCCATCAAAACACTGGAGTAAACAATTTAAATTATATAACAAGGAAAAGTCAAAATATAAAAGACACACACACACTCACACACGCAAGCACATACACACACACACACATATATGTACACATATATATATATTCCCCTATACATATATATATACATATATAAATAGATATATAAACATAGACTTGTTGTCCTATATATAGGTCAGTAAGTATATTTATTTCTATGTCGGAGTATGTCTATGAGACTAATTCTCTGGTTGCTATGGATGTATTTCATGCATTCATGTCAGTCGTCTTTTATAAACTGACTTGACGGCTTTCGTGTCAATTTTAAAGCTGTTTTTAAAAAAATAATTTTAAATCTTTAAAGCCATTTGCATTTGATAGTTCAGACTTTACTACATAATTATTTGTGTCCTTTTCAATGTCAAAATCACTCAACAACTGAATATGAGTATTTTTATTGTTTTTAAATAATTATTATTACAATTATTATTATAGCCAGATATTTGGACAGTTAATTCTGATGACGTAAACACGATCAAATCAACTTTATACCCAGAAGTTCCATATACAACCTTGGTTAATTATCTTAAAACTTGTCTCTGTTGTCTGTCCTCAGAATGAATTGACCTCCAAGGGAGACGTGACGAGACAGGCCAAGAAGACAGTGACGTCTCTAAAGGTCCAGACTCACCCGACCCTGACCTTCAGCCATGTATTTGTCTCACCACTTGTTCTTGATTCGTTTCTCTTGTTGGAGAAATGAGCAGACTGTTGAACGCGCCCCATCGCGACGTCAGTAGTGCGCGCCAAAGTGTTCACGGTTGTTGTCATGGAAACTGTTAATACTGTTAAACAGACCTTTCCGGGTGTCCGCTCAGAGGACAGTACGGGGCGGCCTAACACATCATCGACCGTTTACCCCGGATGCTGTCTTGATGTGTGTCACACAAAAGCAACAATCATCAGAAAACGGAACAATTCACCGAGGACCACATGCATGCGGCACTGAACAATTAACGACGATCTCAAAAACGCAGATGGCTCTTCATAAGGTCAGAATTAAAAAGGAAACAAAAGTTGAAATAGATGCGATCCTGGCTCGGAAAATGAGCAGCCTGGATCTCAACGAAGGAAGCGGCAGGTCAAAGAAGCTGGTCGAAGCCGTGGAGGAGGCGCCCGGCTGGCGGGACGTTGGGGAGTGGGTGGAGCTGAGGCGGAGCAGATGTCAGAGGCTGTACTCCAGGCTGGGCAAGCACAAGGACCTGGCTCTGTTTTATGTGGCGGGAAAGTTTCATGCTATGGAGGCGTGGTGTTCTCACATGGGTCAGTACACTATGTGTACATGTGTTCTAACATGCGTCAGTACACTAAGTGTACATGTGTTCTCACATGGGTCGGTATAAAAAGTTACATGTGTTCTCACATGGGTCGGTACAATAAGTTTACATGTGTTCTCACATGGGTCAGTACACTAAGTGTACTTCTTGTGGTTCTCACGTGGGTCAGTACACTATCTGTACATGTGTTCTCACATGGGTCAGTACATTTGTTCTTACATGGGTCGGTACAATAGGTTTACATGGGTTCTCACATGGGTCAGTACACTAAGTGTACTTGTTGTGGTTCTAACATGGGTCAGTACACTATATGTACATGTGTTCTCACATGTGTCAGTACACTAAGTGTACATTTGTTCTCACATGGGTCAGTACACTAAGTGTACGTATTGTTGTTTCGACATGGGTCGGGACACAAAGTGTAAATGTCTTCTCACATGGGTCAGTACACTAAATGTACATGTGTTCTCATATGGGTCAGTACACTAAATGTACTTGTGTTCTCACATTGGTCAGTACACTAAGTTTACGTGTTGTGGTTCTCACATGGGTCAGTACACTAAATGTACTTGTGTTCTCAAATGGGGCAGTACACTAAGTGTAAAATTGTTCTCACATGGGTCAGTACATTAAGTTTACTTGTTGTGGTTCTCAAATGGGTCAGTACACTAAGTTTACTTGTTGTGGTTCTCACATGGGTCAGTACACTAAATTTACTTGTGTTCTCAAATGGGGCAGTACACTAAGTGTAAATGTGTTCTCACATGGGTCAGTACACTTAGTTTACTTGTTGTGGTTCTTAAATGGGTCAGTACACATAATGTACATGTGTTCTCACATGGGTCAGTACACTAAGTTTACTTGTTGTTGTTCTCACATGGGTCAGTACACTAAATGTACTTGTGTTCTCACATGGGTCAGTACACTAAATGTAAATGTGTTCTCACATGGGTCAGTACACTAAGTTTACTTGTTGTGGTTCTCACATGGGTCAGTACACTAAATATACATGTGTTCTCACATGTGTCAGTACACTAAATGTAAATGTGTTCTCACGTGGGTCAGTAAACTAAGTGTACATGTGTTCTCACATGGGTCAGTACACTAAGTTTACTTGTTGTGGTTCTCAAATGGGTCAGTACACTAAATGTACTTGTGTTCTCACGTGGGTCAGTACACTAAGTGTAATTGTGTTCTCACATTGGTCAGTACACTAAGTTTACTTGTTGTGGTTCTCAAATGGGTCAGTACACTAAATGTACATTGTTTCTCACATGGGTCAGTACACTAAGTTTACTTGTTGTGGTTCTCAAATGGGTCAGTACACTAAATGTACATTGTTTCTCACATGGGTGAGTACACTAAATTTACATGTTCTGTGTAAAATTAACAACGAGTATATAAGTTTTGCGTGTTCACGATTCACCAAATGTGGACATGCGTGTATAATGTACCTGTCTGAAATTTGTCCAGACGGCGTGTTTGTGTACACATACATGCTTCCTTGCTCGATGTATTTTGAACGTGTACTTTTTGCATGTTTAAAGTATACTAATTTCAACTATATTTTCACCAGATCTTGCATTAAATAAATCTTTTATTTCAGGTTTGCTAGGGTGTTGCTTCTCTCTCGATCTTCAAAAGTTGTTTGGTGGTTTCGGGTATATTGTAGTGGTCAAGGCTTTGAAAGATCTTGGAATAGATGTTTGAAAGATCTTGGAATAGAGGTTTAGAAGATCTTGACTAGAGGTTTGTAAGATTTTAAAGAGACTTGGAAGATCTTTATAGAGGCTTGGAAAAGGTGGGCTTGATTTTTGAAATATTAGGGCTACATCTTTGTAAGATCTTGGCTAGATGTTTGGAAAGTCTTTGATCTATGCTTCGAAGATCTTGGATCGATGCTTGGTAGATCTGGGCCTTATGTTTTGAAGATCTTGGGTAGAGGTTTGGCATATCTTAGATAGACGCTTGGGTGATCTTGGATAGAGTCTTGGATGATCTTCGATAGAGTCTTGGAAGATCTTGAATAGAAGCTTAAAAGATCTTGGATGGAGGTTTGGAAGATCTTGGAAAAGTTTGTCCCGAAATAATGTGTCCATCGAGCGATGTGTTCAACAATTATTTGAGTGTTTTTGTATTATTCTAAATTCAGCAGCCTGAGTTCTTATTACTGGTGGTCAGTGCTTGACCTTGCCTCAAGTTACTTACTTTAGTTTGTATAACTCGTGTCTTTTGTGGACTTTGCCGTCTCTAAATAATGAACTAAAACAGCAGTAGGTCAGAATGCAAGAAAGAAAAATGTTTAAAATCATCAATTGAACCTCACCAAATAAAAATCTGTCTCTATCTATTGTCTTTTAAACAGATATATATTAGGGCTGTTAACGATAAATTTAAATTTAATCGTTAACTTTTGAAGAATTAACGATTAATTAATCGTTAATTTCGATTAAAATTATTACGTCATAAGTAACATTTATTAAACGTTTTTGTTGAAAATCTAAATAACAGTGGAATGTCTCCTTTATATGTCATCTTTTAACCAACTACGCATAAAGACAAGTGTGTTGGCATTATTTGTGATGCCATAAGTGATGATCTGGTCTTATTGACAATATAACCAGAGGAGCTGAACAATCATTCACCTACCTTTAGATTGTCTAAGCTGAAGTTTGCGATACTGTAGTGGATGTTTGGTTTGCAGGTGAATATGTAAGCGAAATGTTAGAACCATGGTAGCAATGTTTCTTTAAGCAGCACGGCTTCGCTGATATTTGACCGACGCCATGCGGGAGTTTATAATCACCGCGCGGGAAATTTTGTATAATATTTCACAAAAATGGACGCTGTGAAACTTTGCACACGAGTTGTTGTTGTTTTTTTTAAACTTTGCACACGGACCAACGAAGCTTAGACTTAGAGGGAACATTGCAGGGTAGGCAACCGATTTCACTCAATGGACACAATAACCGATATCAACATTTTGAACATTCACGTAAGTCAATAGTTTAAAACCAAAATGTTCGTGTAATCGTCTGGAAATTAGTATACATTTATCTGCCGAAATATTTTACTTTTTGACTTCCAGTACATTTATAAGTGGTGGGTCGATTAATCGTTAAAAAAAAAGGATAAAAAAATTTAACGATTAATCGAAAAATTAACCGTTAATTTCCGCAACCCTAATATATATATATACTGTTTCATATCTTGGAGGTTTGATTGACCAGAAAATCTGAAATATTTTCGAATCTAAAAGGACAAAAAATGAGATGACGCTGACTTTGCACTCGAGACCATACGAATTTAATTTGAATATCTTGATTACTTGAATGACAAATTAAATATCAGGGTAAGTCTTGCAAGTAGTTAGCATAGATAGGACCCGAGGTAAGGTTAGGACTAATCCGACATAGAACGTGGACTAGGTTTTCGAATATTCATATATAGATCACATACTAGGTGTATGACGAGTTAGGTACACACGTCAATTTTTCGGTCTCCGTATAGAAGGAGTTTCTGTAGCAGATAAGATAAGACAAGATATGTGAATGGCGGTGGGGAATTCGGGGGAGACATCCCTAACAGCAGGCATTGATTGTCGCGGTGATATCCTGTCTATAAATAGAACACAGGATGAGTGGGTGAGGGGGAGACAAGCTAAACATTGAGAGTGAATTCCCCTGGGACGGAACTACGTCGTCCGGTGAGATCGATCGCGTCCTGGCGTCACGACATCAGACCGTAAAACAAATGGTAATTAAATGACGCACAGCGATGAGGTGGGCGGTTTCGATACCCTTGTGACTGACATCAGCGATCTGCTTTATTGTACGATGGGCTGGTATCGACCAACGCCGATTTCTAAGAAGCACGCCCGAAGCGGCACCGGTGGATTTTCTTGGGATTTTCATTGGCAAGGATACCCTACAAACTAAGAAGTGGATTATGTTTTGGATCAAAGCTGGATAATCTACAAACTAAGAAGTGGATTATGCTTTGGATCAAAGCTGGATAATCTACAAACTAAAGAGTGGATTATGTTTTGGATCAAAGCTGGATAATCTACAAACTAAGAAGTGGATTATGCTTTGGATCAAAGCTGGATAATCTACAAACTAAGAAGTGGATTATGCTTTGGATCAAAGCTGGATAATCTACAAACTAAAGAGTGGATTATGTTTTGGATCAAAGCTGGATAATCTACAAACTAAGAAGTGGATTATGTTTGGATCAAAGCTGGATAATCTACAAACTAAGAAGTGGATTATGCTTTGGATCAAAGCTGGATAATCTACAAACTAAGAAGTGGATTATGTTTTGGATCAAAGCTGGATAATCTACAAACTAAGAAGTGGATTATGTTTTGGATCAAAGCAGGATGTTCTCCAAAATAAGAAGTGGATTATGTTTTGGGTATGTGCAGTTGTCCATATGCACCTTAGCCCAGGATACACCTCTCCACTGCATTCGTTTGTGTAACATGACAGGTAAAAGTGACTGTCACTCGAGGATTGGTCTCATCAGTCACACTAAGAGCTGCAATCTACCATGATAAATCTATCGTCTCTCGTAAACGGAGATTTGCAAACATATTTTCCCAATGATGGGCCATATACAGTTAACTATATGCACCTTATGATTGTGATACATTTGTGCAAATGCACCATATGATTGGAGTGAATACAGTTGTCCATATGCTCCTTATGATTTGGGATATATTTAGTTGTCCATATGCTCCTTATGATTTGGGGTATATTTAGTTGTCCATATGCACCTTATGATTTGGGATATATTTAGTTGTCCATATGCTCCTTATGATTTGGGATATATTTAGTTGTCCATATGCACCTGATGATTTGGGATATATTTAGTTGTCCATATGCTCCTTATGATTTGGGGTATATTTTGTTGTCCATATGCACCTGATGATTTGGGGTATATTTAGTTGTCCATATGCACCTTATGATTTGGGATATATTTAGTTGTCCATATGCTCCTTATGATTTGGGATATATTTAGTTGTCCATATGCACCTGATGATTTGGGATATATTTAGTTGTCCATATGCACCTTATGATTTGGGATATATTTAGTTGTCCATATGCACCTTATGATTTGGGATATATTTAGTTGTCCATATGCTCCTTATGATTTGGGATATATTTAGTTGTCCATATGCACCTTATGATTTGGGATATATTTAGTTGTCCATATGCACCTTATGATTGGGGATATATTTAGTTGTCCATATGCACCTTATGATTTGGGATATATTTAGTTGTCCATATGCACCTTATGATTTGGGGTATATTTAGTTGTCCATATGCTCCTTATGATTTGGGATATATTTAGTTGTCCATATGCACCTTATGATTGGGGATATATTTAGTTGTCCATATGCACCTTATGATTTGGGATAAATTTAGTTGTCCATATGCACCTTATGATTTGGGATATATTAAGTTGTCCATATGCACCTGATGATTTGGGATATATTTAGTTGTCCATATGCACCTTATGATTTGGGATATATTTAGTTGTCCATATGCACCTTATGATTTGGGATATATTTAGTTGTCCATATGCACCTTATGATTTGGGATATATTTAGTTGTCCATATGCACCTGATGATTTGGGATATATTTAGTTGTCCATATGCACCTTATGATTTGGGATATATTTAGTTGTCCATATGCACCTGATGATTTGGGATATATTTAGTTGTCCATATGCACCTGATGATTTGGGATATATTTAGTTGTCCATATGCACCTTATGATTTGGGGTATATTTAGTTGTCCATATGCACCTTATGATTTGGGATATATTTAGTTGTCCATATGCACCTTATGATTTGGGATATATTTAGTTGTCCATATGCACCTGATGATTTGGGATATATTTAGTTGTCCATATGCACCTGATGATTTGGGATATATTTAGTTGTCCATATGCACCTTATGATTTGGGGTATATTTAGTTGTCCATATGCACCTTATGATTTGGGATATATTTAGTTGTCCATATGCACCTTATGATTTGGGATATATTTAGTTGTCCATATGCACCTTATGATTTGGGATATATTTAGTTGTCCATATGCACCTTATGATTTGGGATATATTTAGTTGTCCATATGCACCTTATGATTTGGGATATATTTAGTTGTCCATATGCACCTTATGATTTGGGATATATTTAGTTGTCCATATGCACCTGATGATTTGGGATATATTTAGTTGTCCATATGCACCTTATGATTTGGGATATATTTAGTTGTCCATATGCACCTGATGATTTGGGATATATTTAGTTGTCCATATGCACCTGATGATTTGGGATATATTTAGTTGTCCATATGCACCTTATGATTTGGGGTATATTTAGTTGTCCATATGCACCTTATGATTTGGGATATATTTAGTTGTCCATATGCACCTTATGATTTGGGATATATTTAGTTGTCCATATGCACCTTATGATTTGGGATATATTTAGTTGTCCATATGAACCTGATGATTTGGGATATATTTAGTTGTCCATATGCACCTTATGATTTGGGATATATTTAGTTGTCCATATGCACCTGATGATTTGGGATATATTTAGTTGTCCATATGCACCTTATGATTTGGGGTATATTTAGTTGTCCATATGCACCTTATGATTTGGGATATATTTAGTTGTCCATATGCACCTGATGATTTGGGATATATTTAGTTGTCCATATGCACCTTATGATTTGGGATATATTTAGTTGTCCATATGCACCTGATGATTTGGGATATATTTAGTTGTCCATATGCACCTGATGATTTGGGATATATTTAGTTGTCCATATGCACCTGATGATTTGGGATATATTTAGTTGTCCATATGCACCTTATGATTTGGGATATATTTAGTTGTCCATATGCACCTGATGATTTGGGATATATTTAGTTGTCCATATGCACCCGATGATTTGGGGTATATTTAGTTGTCCATATGCACCTTATGATTTGGGATATATTAATTTGTCCATATGCACCTTATGACTTGGGATATATTTAGTTGTCCATATGCACCTGATGATTTGGGATATATTTAGTTGTCCATATGCACCTTATGATTTGGGATATATTTAGTTGTCCATATGCACCTGATGATTTGGGATATATTTATTTGTCCATATGCACCTGATGATTTGGGATATATTTAGTTGTCCATATGCACCTTATGATTTGGGGTATATTTAGTTGTCCATATGCACCTTATGATTTGGGATATATTTAGTTGTCCATATGCACCTTATGATTTGGGATATATTTAGTTGTCCATATGCACCTTATGATTTGGGATATATTTAGTTGTCCATATGCACCTGATGATTTGGGATATATTTAGTTGTCCATATGCACCTTATGATTTGGGATATATTTAGTTGTCCATATGCACCTGATGATTTGGGATATATTTAGTTGTCCATATGCACCTTATGATTTGGGATATATTTAGTTGTCCATATGCACCTGATGATTTGGGATATATTTAGTTGTCCATATGCACCTTATGATTTGGGATATATTTAGTTGTCCATATGCACCTTATGATTTGGGATATATTTAGTTGTCCATATGCACCTTATGATTTGGGATATATTTAGTTGTCCATATGCACCTTATGATTTGGGATATATTTTGTTGTCCATATGCACCTTATGATTTGGGATATATTTAGTTGTCCATATGCACCTTATGATTTGGGATATATTTAGTTGTCCATATGCACCTGATGATTTGGGATATATTTAGTTGTCCATATGCACCTTATGATTTGGGATATATTTAGTTGTCCATATGCACCTGATGATTTGGGGTATATTTAGTTGTCCATATGCACCTGATGATTTGGGGTATATTTAGTTGTCCATATGCACCTGATGATTTGGGGTATATTTAGTTGTCCATATGCACCTGATGATTTGGGATATATTTAGTTGTCCATATGCACCTGATGATTTGGGGTATATTTAGTTGTCCATATGCACCTTATGATTTGGGATATATTTAGTTGTCCATATGCACCTTATGATTTGGGATATATTTAGTTGTCCATATGCTCCTTATGATTTGGGATATATTTAGTTGTCCATATGCACCTTATGATTTGGGATATATTTAGTTGTCCATATGCACCTTATGATTTGGGATATATTTAGTTGTCCATATGCACCTTATGATTTGGGATATATTTAGTTGTCCATATGCACCTTATGATTTGGGATATATTTAGTTGTCCATATGCACCTTATGATTTGGGATATATTTAGTTGTCCATATGCACCTTATGATTTGGGATATATTTAGTTGTCCATATGCACCTTATGATTTGGGATATATTTAGTTGTCCATATGCACCTTATGATTTGGGATATATTTAGTTGTCCATATGCACCTTATGATTTGGGATATATTTAGTTGTCCATATGCTCCTTATAATTGAGGTATATACAATTTTCCATATACACCTAATGATTGAAGTATATCTCAATTCAGGCTCACTCATACCCTGTCTACAAGTTATCCATCTATTATTCTTTAAGCCTGATTGCAGTCTCACCCACATTTTGTTCACTTCGATTGAAGTATATACTGTTTTCTATATGCACCTTATGATTGGGTTATATACAATTGTCCATATGCATCTTATGATTGGGTTATATACACAATTGTCCATATGCATCTTTCAATTGTGGTACATACAGTTTTCCTGACGTATATAATAAGGTGACCAAAGGTCTTGTCAGTAAAGTTATCCAACTCTATCGTTCTAGGCGGTCCATTGTATGAGGGGGACATTGAAGACTACAAGGGTTCCTGTCACGTGATGTGTCCCTGGCACGCCTACATGTTTGAGCTGAGCACTGGGGCCTCAGACATAGGACTCAGGGTAAGTCTTGGACTTGGCATAGATAGGACTCATGGTAAGAATAGGGCTTAGCATAGTTAAGACGCAATGTGAAGTAAGGACTTAGCATAGCTAGTACTCAAGGTAAGGTTATTACTTAGCATAGAAAGGGCTCAAGGTATGGTTAGGATTTGGCATAGTTAGGACTTGATATGACTCGAGGTAATGTTAGGACTAAACAGACATATTAGAACACAGACAATTTGTATTACGAATAAGGTACGCAAGTAAACTTTTCGGTCGCTGACCCCTTAATCATGTTACTGGTGACAGGATTATAAAGGGAACATGATTCCCCTGAAGGTAGGATTAAAAGCGGGGCAGGATTCCACTGGAGACAGGATTATAGTATGGACAGGATTATAATTGGGACAGGATTATAATTGGGAAAGAATTATAATGGGGACAGTATTATAATGGGGACAGGATTATAATGGGGACAGGATTCAAGTTACTACAGGACTCGAAGTTCAAGGAATGAAATTTACGAACAATCATTTAAAGGTTATAAAATTGATAGCAACTAAAAGATTTATGAATTATACAATTTTTATGTCACGTTTTAACTGGCTTACAGTAATATTGGGACGTACGCAACCTAAACATGAAGTCCTCATAAAACTTCTCGTGGGAAGAAATACAATGAATGTAGCATTGATTAAACAGACTTCATAATAATGTTATAGAGCTACTGATTAGCATAATGGTATAAGGCAAGATAAACTATAGACAAACTACTTAGAAGAAAGGAATAAAACTAGACGGACACACTCATTAGAATGAGGGTTGACACTAGACAGTAATACTACTCAAAGTAAGAGCATGAGACAAGGCAGACATATTACTAAGGGTAAGTGTAACAGATTAGACATACACACTACTCAGTATAAGAGTATTGGGGTAGACATACTACTTAGAGTGAAGGTATTTGTATTAGACTAGGCATACAACCCATAGCTAGAGTAACATCCTATCAGACTATTAGTTTACTGTGTTACATTACCATTACTATTGTTTTTTTCCCCCTCTTTCATTTATTGAATGTTTCTCTAAAATTGTTTGATGCATTTTTCTCTTATTCCAGCAACAAGTGTTTCCTGTCAAAGTTGAAGATGGACATGTGTATGTGGAGTACACCACGCCCCTAGCACTGTATCCATTTTTGTAGGCGTGGCCAGCAGACTCCTTCCCCTCGCCCCACCCACATAATTCATATTTCCATCATGCTATTTGACTGAAGGTAGCTATCTATGACTCAGAGTAGCTATCTATGACTGAGTGTAGCTACCTTTGATTGATGCTAGCTATCTATGACTGACGTTAGCTATCTGTGATTTGCGACTGATGCAAAGCTTTTCTTGGGTTGAGTACAAACAGGTTATAGAAAAAAAACCTGTTCAACTGTTTGAAATGTCATAGGTCATATATAATATGTAAAACAGTTTGATATGTCATAAGGCATATACAATGAGGACAACCGTTTGATATGTCACTGTCATATACAATGAGTACAACCGTTTGATATGTCACTGTCATATACAATGAGTACAACCGTTTGATATGTCACTGTCATATACAATATGTACAACCGTTTGATATGTCACTACCATATACAATATGTACAACAGTTTGATATGTCACTGTCATATACAATGAGTACAACCGTTTGATATGTCACTGTCATATACAATATGTGCAAACGTTTGATCTGTCTCTCTCATATACAATGAGTACAACAGTTTGATATGTCACTGTCATATACAATGAGTACAACAGTTTGATATGTCACTGTCATATACAATATGTACAACCGTTTGATATGTCACTGTCATATACAATGAGTACAACCGTTTGATACGTCACTGTCATATACAATGAGTACAACAGTTTGATATGTCACTGTCAACTACAATGAGTACAACCGTTTGATATGTCACTGTCATATACAATATATGCAACTCTTTAAAATGTCTTTGGCATATACAATATGTAAAAACAAATTTAAAATGTCATTAGTCACATACAATGTGTATAATCATTCAAAATGTAATTAGACAGATCAACACTATGTAAAACTAATTAACATGCCATTAGTCATAATCTACATTCTGTACACAAATCTCATATTTCAATATCAACTACTATTTCTACGACTTTTGTGATTCATTTCTTGAGAAATCTTTTATTCATTTTACATAAACAGTAGTTTCCCATATTTTATAATACATGTATAATAACAGAAAAAGTTGTATTCTAGAAGTACCAGATACATGTATTTTTGTGTAGTACCCATCTAGTTATTTTACATTACATCTGTTCTGTGGTACTAATCAACCCATTACATCTGTTCTGTGGTACAAATCAACCCATTACATCTGTTCTGTGGTATCAACGAACCCATTACATCTGTTCTGTGGTACAAACGAACATATTACATCTGTTCTGTGGTATCAACAAACCTATTACATCTGTTCTGTGGTACAAACGAACATATTACATCTGTTCTGTGGTATCAACGAACCCATTACATCTGTTCTGTGGTACAAACGAACATACTACATCTGTTCTGTGGTACCAACGAACCCATTACATCTGTTCTGTGGTACCAATCAACCCATTACATCTATTCTGTGGTACCAATCAACCCATTACATCTGTTCTGTGGTACCAATCAACCCATTACATCTATTCTGTGGTACCAATCAACCCATTACATCTGTTCTGTGGTACCAATAAACCAATTACATCTGTTCTGTGGTACCAATCAACCCATTACATCTATTCTGTGGTACCAATCAACCCATTACATCTATTCTGTGGTACCAATCAACCCATTACATCTGTTCTGTGGTACCAATCAACCCATTACATCTGTTCTGTGGTACCAATCAACCCATTACATCTGTTCTGTGGTACCAATCAACCCATTACATCTGTTCTGTGGTACCAATCAACCCATTACATCTGTTCTGTGGTACCAATCAACCCATTACATCTGTTCTGTGGTACCAATCAACCCATTACATCTGTTCTGTGGTACCAATCAACCCATTACATCTGTTCTGTGGTACCAATCAACCCATTACATCTGTTCTGTGGTACCAACGAACCCATTACATCTGTTCTGTGGTATCAATCAACCCATTACATCTGTTCTGTGGTACCAATCAATCCATTACATCTGTTCTGTGGTACCAATCAACCCATTACATCTGTTCTGTGGTACCAATCAACCCATTACATCTGTTCTGTGGTACCAATCAACCCATAACATCTGTTCTGTGGTACCAATGAATCCATTACATCTGTTCTGTGGTACCAATCAACCCATTACATCTGTTCTGTGGTACCAATCAACCCATTACATTTGTTCTGTGGTACCAATCAACCCATTACATCTGTTCTGTGGTACCAATCAACCCATTACATCTGTTCTGTGGTACCAATGAACACATTGAAACAGGTGTCTTTTTTTAGCATGGTTATTTGTTTCAAAATTAAGGTTGAAAATGTTAAGTAGTCACCCTCTATCTCTCTCGTTTTTTTCCCTTTTCTTTCTCTCTCTCTCTCTCTCTCTCTCTCTCCTTCTATCTTCCTTTTTCTCTATTTCCCCCTCTCTATTCCCACCTCTCTCTCTTCCCCGCTTTCTCTCTTCCCCCTCTCTCTCTTCCCCGCTTTCTCTCTTCCCCCTCTCTCTCTTCCCCGCTTTCTCTCTTCCCCCTCTCTCTCTTCCCCCTCTCTCTTTTCCCAGCTGTATCTCTCTTTTTTCTCTCTCTCTTTAATTCTTTTCCCATCCCTCTCTTCTTTCTCTATCTCTCTTCCCGCCTCTCCCTCTCTCTCCTCTCCCTCTTTTCGCACTCTCTCTCTCTTTTCACAATTTCTCTATTTCTCCACCCTCTCTCGCTTCTATTTCCTACCTCTCCCCCTCACTCTCTCTTACCCCCTCTTCCACATATATTTCTCTCTCTTTCCGCCCCTCTTTTTCCACCTCTTTTTCTTCCCCCCAAATCTCTCTCTCCCTCTTTTGTCTTCCTCTCTTTCATCAAAACATCTACTACAATTTTCACCATATATTAATTAACTCTAGTGTTACAATATTCCTACATAGTAAAAGCGAGTACATGTATTTTGAATGCAGACGATAGTCACGTGAGAGACTTCCTACACTGTCATTGGCTGGGAGTAAAACATTGTGTGACATTACTGATTTTTTATTGACATCTATTCAGAGGCGTAGCTAGATGATTGCGGTGATGAAGCCCACACAGTGACCCCAGCCTGAACTACACCACTGCTTCTCGTTATTTACAGTGCTACGATACTAGTCTGCCTTGACAAAGATAGTCTCCGTTATGGTTTTTATACATTATTTATGGTCTATTAATGACAACATTCCTTGTAGTTTCTTCGGTATTGTCGGTCTATTAAATACGGCAGTGTCACTTATAGTTTCTTTGCTGTGTTGTTCGTTTTACCGATTAAAATGGGAGATGATTCGGAAATTAATAAAAATAACATTGAGACCTCATTTTTGGTTACATTTAACATTAGAGTCTGACGTTTTCTAGATAAACAACAACAAAAAAAAATTTTTAAAAATAAAAAATAAAAAAAATAAAAAAATAAATAAATTTAAAAAAAAATTAAAACCTGTCGGATTCATATCGTGAGAATATTAAAAATTGACAAGAGTAACACCATTAGTTGAATATTTAAATCTTGAAAAACTAGAGTCTATAGCGAATAGAAATATAAAGAGCGAAGTAGTAACAATGCGCTAGGCAATTAATTCTTGCTTGGAAATTAAACACAAAAATAACCCAATACAACCATCAGATAGACATAGGAATAAAAACACTTTTTTCTTAATCAGTATTCAAGAAAAAGCATGCAGGAATATTCGTTTTTCCAGTCCGGTCGTCGGACGTGGAATCAAAGTAGGAAAAGCAACACTCTTTCAACACTTAAAAGACTCTAAGAAAATGCAAGTCTAGAGTCTAGAGTCTAGACATAAACCATTGATAAGCGTAGGACGCAATAATCTTCTGTATAGAAGGAGCGTCTGTAACAGATAATGTAAGATAATATAAAAGTACGAATAAACACATTTTTTAAATAAATAAAACAATAAATGTTCTCATTTTTAACAGAAAATATACTACTGTATACGTTTTGGCCTATTCATTCATCAGGAAAAAGAAATAAATTAAATATACATGATATAATAGCTGCTTTAAATTCTATAATATAGAAACTAAATTTTATACACGTTAAAAAATAGGAATCCACAAAAGCTCTTAACATTTACAAAAGCAGGGGACAAAGTATAAACAGCAAATTGGTCATTTTATTCATAGTTTTCGAGGAAACTTACATTACATACAAATACTTTCATGTATAATTTATTTTTAAATTTGAAATTTATCTGATGTATTACTGTGGTCTAATATGCCAGTAGATGTCATCAGAAATATTTCTCTATTTTTAATTTAACTGAATATGCCTTACAGGTTCATTTTTCAATTAAGTTCAAGTTAAGTAAAACATTAATTATTTATATTGTCATAAATAAATGGATTTTTACAAATACAATTAGTAATTAAAATCTTTTTGTTTAATCTTAAAAAAGCATTATCAGATGTAATTATTACCTATCAAATTTTCAAATTTATCATGATTGAGACTTCTCCATTTTTCTAACTGTTCTGTGTACCGAGACGATATCAGATAGATCGAGTTTTCTATTTTATTTATTTTATCAGACGTCTCATGTGTCTGTTCATTGGTACTCTCTCAATTTTCTGATTTTTATGAGCATCAGTGATTTAAATCTGGGGACTGTTTTGGACAAAGAAACTCTCATGTAATACTCTGCATTCAACTTATTCCTTGCCGGGTTTAATCGTCAAAAGTGTAAAGAATCCTGCTTCACAGAGATATGTTGTGGCAAATGTTGTGCCTTTTTGGCTAGTTGTGGGCACACCAAAATTTAATTGATGTATTGCAACTGAAGGCACTACTCAGTAATTCTCTGATTTTCAAATCAATCAGTTCATCTTTAGCAAGGTTACTGTCATCAATGTTGTCCAATTCACAGAGAAAGGGATTGCGAATCCAAAGGTCTTTCCTAGCAATATTTTGACAGAAGTACACATCAAAGGACCTTTGCAATGTTGAAAGGTGCTCTGAAATTTCCCCTTTGATGTTGTCAGGCAGTTATCCCTTAGTGCTTCCTTCTGCAGCAGATATTACAACTTCCTCCAAGAGGGAAAAGTTGGCCAAGTTGGACTTTTCTAGTCGTCGTTGAAATAGTGGCAGTTTGTTAAGAAAGGCTTGCAATCTCTCAGTAGCATCAATTGCTGTCATAGCCGGTCCTTGGAGAGATGTGTTCAACTCATTCAAGATGGAGAAGATGTCAGCCAGGTATGCCTAGTAATGAATGAAATTCGGACAGTCAAACTTGTCAGCAAGGTCACTCTTTCTCGCAAGAAAATGGCAAGCTCCACTCTCAGTTCTACTAACCGAGAAAGTATCCGTCCCCTGAACAACCAGCGCACCCCAGTGTGGTAGAGCAGAAATTCATGCTCAGAGCCCACCTCCTGACAAAACAACTTGAAGAGGCGGTGGTTCAAGGCATCTGAGCGGATAAAATGTACAACTTGGACTGCAGTAGAAAGAAGTGACTTCAAGGTTGGAGGTAGAGTTTTGCATGCCAGGGCCTGACGATGAAGAATACAGTGTGTAGTAACAATATCTGAAACTTCTTTCTTTACCAGTGCTGAAAATCCTGACGAGTATCGAAGTACCTATCAAAAAGGTTGTATATGGGCGCCCTTTGACGCGACATGCCTTGCTTCTGGTTTACATTTTCAGATTATCAGTTTTCTTTCTTTTTTTGTCCTTCATCTTTTTTTCTTCCTGTTTTTCTTTTTTCCCCCTCTGAATCGTTCATGCACCCCCTTGAACCTGCTCATGCACCCCTTGGATGTGCATGCACCACTGGTTGGGAACCCCTGATTATAGCCGGTTTCTATTCTTTTGTGATGAGCTTCATAACGGCACTGAATTCCCGTACCACCAAATAGGAAGATGGGAAAAATTATACAACTTCTGTATAGTAACCCGTAAGGCAGGAAATATAATTGTGATCTGTTTTGATAGCCAGTATGTGTGGTCCTCATTTGTGGATATTTCAATAAGCTGCTCCTGTCTCTTCAATGTGTATGCATTCATCTGTGTTTGGCATCTAAGTTTGTCCACGCGAAAAAGGGTTCAAGTGCCAGTCGGGAATATCCAAGTGAAGAATTTCTTCAAATCTTTGGCTCAGGTCTGCATGAGGAGCCAATAAGGGATGACAATAATCAAGCAAATCTGTATCTCAATTTTTAAATTTCGAAAGATTTGGAAACTGAGAACATTATAATATTTCCTGAATTTTGTTTGCATATACAATTTTTTGCAAAAATCGTAGATATTAGTTTGGATTAAATTTATTTGGTCACCTTGTAGTTTCAAATTAGTTTCATTAAATGTTTGGCTAAAAAGTCATTCATAAAGTGTATGTCATTTTCACAAGCTTTTATTTAACTCACACTGTTTGTATGTTGTATCCGTCAAATCTTGTAACGTAAAATTAAACCACTTCTGATGGTCCTAGAGATCTCAAAATTTTACCACAGATAGACTTGGATGACAATACATTGTATCAAATTTTCAGATCGATCGAATGTACCGTAATTAAATAAATGCATTTTTACGTTTATCTTTATATATAATCTGTATCCGTGCTATTCTTGACTTTCACGTGAATGTCACCGGAGTTCACAACCAGCCATGGATGACGACATTCCAGGTGTTAAACAGCTCAGTAATTCGGAACTAAATTTAAATTGACATGATAATACAAGAGGAACAACTGGTATTTGTGTAGCCTAGTTGGCCCAATTGTTAGCTTAATGGATTTTCGACCTGGAGGTACTGGGTTCAATTTTCAGTTGGGGAAACTGTTATTTTTTAAATACATAAATTTGTAATTAATAATCTATCTTTTTACCACTATCACATTTAAGTTATAGACAACGAAGTTTGACTAATTAAATTGAGTTGATTATGTCAAAAAATTGATTAAAAAATTGTGTTACTAAAAAGTAGAAAATAAAATATTTAAAAAATCTTTTTTTAAAAGGACACGCTTTTATTTACATATAGAAAGTGCACTAAAAAGAAGAAAATAAAAATTTTCAATCCGTGAACCTATCGACTGCACATAAAAGCGTAGGTCCTCATCACAACTCGCAATCATGTACAAAGCTGCGAAACATAAATACAAATTTATATGAATATTAATACACATTTAAAGTTTCACAACTTTGATCATATGCATGCTACTATCATATTAATTAGAAAAATGTATCTATATGCAAAAGAGTAGTTGCAATAAGAAATGAGTTGTGATGGGCGCCCCATGGATGGAAGGAACAAATTATTTTATTATTTTAAATCCTCAAATCCTATTTTTACATCGTTCCCTTTTCCAAAATTAAAATATAAGCGAAAACAATGACGTCACATAATATTTGTTTACAGCGCGTCTATAACTTATAATTATTTTGCACACCTTTTTGCGCGCCTTCCGATGCACACTTTGTATTAAAATATAAGCTCAAAAAGGACGTAATAGCGTTACACATCGAACAAGCCAGTGACGTGGGCTATTATATTATTTCTGTCTGTTCTGTCTGTTTGAGCTTGATCATGCAACTCCTCCTACCAGATAGAGGGTTTGGGTCTTTTGCAAATATGTTAATGAGGTCCCAAGGATGTGCACTGGCATTCTAGGAAAATGTTTTTTTTTAAACGAAAAAATATCAGTATTTTGTCAATTTATCGCCAACTATATAACATCTATCGGTTTGAAACAAACGCCAAATGATAGCTAATAATGTTTAGAACAATGATGACAAGGAATGTTTGAAAACATCTCTTTTTGTTCTACTCTCGTAATTTTAGCAGCAATTTTTTGATAGCAATTGCGTCGTCCAGTTTCAGAATTATTGATTTGAAATTACTTTTAATGTAATCAAACACTGCTCCCCGTTCCGTATCATAAGGCACCTTGAGGCTCATTTTTTGACTGCTGCCTCCCATGAAGTCTTCCCAGTGGTCTTTGGCGTATATTTATAACGCTTCGTTAGACCTCCGTGGGCTCTCTGCTCATGAGTAAGCTCGCCATACAAGAGACAACTTGAAAAGACTCTACTCAAGACACGTATATATGATTAAAAGTAATTGTATTCTTGAACTTGGAAATACAAATGCGTAACAAGCCGGTTTCAGATTTTTTATCACCCAGTCAATGGATAACAGGAACAGGAATGGTGACTACAAGCAACCTTGACTCACACCAGTCTTCACCTGGAAAGCATCTGTCACCTGCTGATCATGGACAACTCGCAGTTTATCCCTTCGTACATGTTTCTGATTATATCCGTTATCTTCTGTGGCACCCGGTATCGCCTTAGCAATCTCCACAGGGTTTGCCTCTCAGCACCGTCGAAGGCTTTTTCATAGTAAACAACGTTGACATAGAGCGGCGAGTTCCACTCTAGTGACTGCTCTAGAATGATGCGCAGTGTCGCAATCTGGTCGTTGCAGGATCTGTTGGTGCGAAAGCTAGCTTGTTGGTCCCGCAACAGAGCTTTTACAGCGTTTTGCATCATGTTAAGTAGTACACAGTTGAAAACCTTTCCTAGGATGGACAGCAGGGTGAGCCCTCTGTTGTTCAAGCAGAAGCTTAAATCCCCCTTCATTGGAATCTTGATAAAGTATTCCTCTTTCTAATCGGAAGGAACTTGCTCCTCTTCCCATATCTTCATAAACAGAGGGTGTAGCATTTCCACACTGGTTTCCAAGTCCGCCTTCAGTGCCTCTGCTGGGATGCCATCAGGTCCTGTAGCCTTTCCATTTCTGAGTTTTTAATGACCCTGCTAATCTTTTCTTTGGTGGAAATATTGCAGTCAATTAGCAGGTCATTATCAGCTAGTAGGATATCTGGTGGATTCCTTGGTTGTGGGCTGTTTAAGAGATCTTCAAAGTGCTCCTTCCATCTCCCTCTATGTTGCTCTTCTATTTGTATGGTGTTTCCCATTTTATCCTTCACTGGTCTCTCTCTACCTTGCTAAATTTACCGGACAACGTCTTAATGGTATCAAACAGTTCCCTCATGTTCCCCTGGTGAGCTGCATCTTCGGCTTCTTTAGCAATTTTATCAACAAATTCCTTCTTGCTCCTCTTGATGCTTTTCTTAACTTCTTTATTTGCATCTGCATGCTCCTTCTGGGACTTGTTTTCAGTGCTCGTAGGGTGTTATTCATTTCTGATTTCTTTCTTTTCCTTTCTTCTATTTTACTAAGTGTACCTGCTGTTATCCATTCTTTGTGTTACCGTTTCCTGTTTCCTAGCACTTCTTGGCATGTTGACTGGACTGTTTCTTTCATGCTTTGCCACTTTCCTTCGGTGGTCTCGTCTTCGTGAATTTCGTGTAGGGCTCGGAACTTATTGGATAGTGAGATCTTGAATTATTCCTTTTTTGCTTGGTTCTTCAGGAGGGATATAATATACGAAGTCCTGTATGCTGTTTGCTCGGTATAATGTCTCTTTAGCTTTAATTACATCCTGGACACAATAAAATGGTGATCTGGGGCAATATCCAGCTCCTCTACTTACACGTACGTTTTGGAGAGATCGCCGGAATTTTTTAAAAAAATGTACATGGTCTATTTGGTTCATCGTTCTCATGTCCGGTGAGACCCATGTAGCTTTATGTATTCACTTGTGCTGGAAAATACACCTCCCTATGACCAGGTCTGCTGTGGCACATAGGTACGCAAACCTCTCACCATTTTCGTTCATCTCGGCTATCCCTTGCTGTCCCATAATCTCTTCATACCCTGTGTTGCTATTTCCGACCTTGGCATTCAAGTCTCTCACGAGGATGACGATGTTCCTCTGTGGGCGACCCTGGACTATGGTCATTACTCTATTGTAGAATTCTTCTTTGTCTCTTTCATCACTTTCATTAGTTGGTGCGTAGCATTGTATAACATCTAGGTTGATACTACGTTTCTTTGTCCGAAAGTTGCTAAAAGAATTCTAGGTCCATGGGCCTCCCATCCAATGATTGCTCCTTGTGCTGACCTTCATAGCATCATAGCAACTTGATCCGTTAATGTGATAAAATATCAGTGATAAAATTTCCATTTTTAACTTGAAATTAAACATCATGATACATGTACACACATCCAAATATTGTCACAACTGTTATATAACAATTCCAATTATATTTTATCATTTGCTTTCATTGTAATACATGTTGCTGTAGATTTATGACCGGATTAATCCCAAAGATTTAAGCTACGTAATCTGATGAAGATATACCCTATTGAAGACCTCTTCAACACAATCTTTATGGGACTCTGTCTGAGTAACTCTATCGGCTGGTTGATAATCTCTGTAAATCGTATAGATTTAAGGACCTTCCTTTCTATTTTAGATATCTTTTAATGACATTTAAAATAAATACAAAATAATGTTATAATTATAATACATGTGCTGTAACCTTAACTCACACAAGCTGTCAATATGACTAAAAACATATTGTCAGTCTACCACAATTAAGAGATATAGATGTGAC
The DNA here is from genome assembly GCA_944989445.1 of Ampullaceana balthica. Taxonomy (NCBI): domain Eukaryota; kingdom Metazoa; phylum Mollusca; class Gastropoda; family Lymnaeidae; genus Ampullaceana; species Ampullaceana balthica. The sequence goes on from CALYLW010000825.1 coordinate 197,613, forward strand.
AAGATATAATTGTAAAGATAATTATCATCTTAATGCCCTTTCTGAACATAAAATACATTATTACGTAAGTAAGTTTTAATATTAGTTTTAAAAAAATAGCAGTTTTTTCTATTTAATACCTTAAATGTTGCTGAAAAATAATTATAATATAGTTTGGAAAATACTTGAGATAAAAATTGTGTGCTCACTAACAACATGAAAATTAATTTGAAAAAATATATAACGACTTTTTATGTGATCCTTGGCTAAAACGTTTTTACCAATTTGGTACTCAATATATTCTTTTTAACACATTAGTTTTTATACATGGATTTATTGCTTCATTCTCCGGTTATAATAGTTAAGAAACTTAATTGTAAACTTCCAGTGACTTTACTTTCGATCTGAAAATGATTTCAGTCCATTGAGACACATTTTAATGAAACCGTATTTCAATTTTTTAAATTTAAATCCCATAACCGGTGGTCGTAGGGGGTCCTAATGTTTCCATCATAACTTACTAGGTGCTTTGTAGACCTTGGTGGACACCCCATCTCCTTTCTAGGTCAGTAGAGGACTTTCTTAGCTTACGTTTCATCATTTTTTGTGTGGCTTTAACGTTGGCTAGATCCCACTCCCCTCAGCTTGTGAGGCAACTGCACAATTGACTTCGCTATCCAGCCGCCATTTCAAATATACCCGAAAAAAATAATAAAAAACGAATGAAAAATTAAAATGTAAAACATTTAATAATGATTATTTTCCTGACATTCACATTGAGGAAAAAGAAAACTGCTAGCATATCTTTACCGCTGCAGCCTAAAATTTTTTTAAAAAAAGCTTTGTACGGGTAGTTTGCCCCTGACCTATAAGTTAGTATCAGTTATGAACTAATACACTCGAGGATTGAACGAGAAACCAGTAAATTATTATTAGTATTAATAACATTGCCACGTATTTGAATGGAGCAAATATATATAATATAAAAGCCCAAGTCACTCACTGGCTGGATGTGGAACGCTGAGGAACGATGTACAACAGTCTATAGCAGTTGAAAAATCGTGTGGTAATTAGCGCTGTAAAAATATTTAATATGACGTCATTGCTTGATCTTATACAAGGTGTGCATCAAAAAGTGTGCAAATTAATTACAAAGTAAAGACGCGCTGTAAAAAAATATTATATGACGTAATTGTTTTTAGCTCATATCTTAATTTTGGAAAAGGGAACGATGTAAAAATAGGATTTGAGGATTTATAATTATAAAATGTTTTGTGTACATTTCAGGAATTTTAATATTTCGTATTTATCAAACAAGGATAAGTTACTTGGGATTTTGACAAAAAAAGTGGGCGTCGTGGGCGCCATAGGCGCCCTACAACCCCTAGTCTTAAATATTTACGTAAAAAGACGCTGTGGGACCGCGGCCCCGAAGAAATTGACATTAGAAGTTCAGTGCCCTTAAGTATTTTAATATGGGATACCAAGTTTTTGAATACATAGATTGGTTAAGGTCCATTCATTTATTTAGTAGCTAACGCATGAACACAATTTTATAAAGCTCATAAAAGCAAAAAAACGACACTAAGGGCCACAGGGCTCATTCTGTGCAAGACATCAAGTTCAAAACACCTGTTCGTTTCAATATGGATAATAATGGATGCATTTATCTTTATTTTTCAAGATCGTTAATAAATAAATGGGGAACAAATTCTTAAAAGTTTGAGAAATTTTGGGACCCAGGGCCCAAAGGAATGGTCATTGGGAGTTTATTGCCCTTTAGTATTTTAATATTTGCTGTCTAGCTTTTATATTCAAAGTTTAGTTAAGATAACACAGTAGATAAAGCTTAAATTAATGTGTATATAACTCATATAAGCAAAACATGACATTATGGGCCCCCGGTGCCCCATGAGTATTAAATTTCGACAAAAAAGTAGTCAGTTACCATCCCGGGAGCATACCCAACAGTCTCAAAATGTTTCATAATGACCGTGTGAATGGCTTAGTAAGCTATAAAGGACATGCACACACACACACACATACATACTTTTATTTTTATATATATATGAAATAATAATTAAACACTTTGCAAAAGAAGAAACGATATTAAGGGCCCCGGCCCCAAAATAAGTGATAATTTTTTTTTAATTGCCATTGTACTCAAGCTATATTTCTCAATATCTTGTAAAATTTAATGTGGAATACAATTTTTAACGTTTAGTAAAAAAGACAGTGGGGGCCCCCATCTCCGAGTGAATTGACATTAGGAGTTAAGCGCCCTATAGTAATTTAATAAAGGCTCTGAAGTGTTTATATACTAAGTTTGGTTAAAATCCAGTTATTTTTGCATTATCTAACACTTAAACTAATTTTGTAAATAGCTAATATAGGGAAAATAAACGGCATTAAGGGGCCCCGGGGCCCATCCAGCGCAAAATGTCAATTTCAAAAACTTGTTCATTTTAATTCAGTTTCATCATGGATATATTTCTCAAGATCGTTAAAAAGTGAATGGGCAAGACATCTTAAAAATGTAAGAAAAAATAAATGGAGATTAAAAGTTCAGTGCCTTTTTTTATTTGAATATGAGCTACCACATTTTTGTATACAAAGTTTTGTTAAGATCCATTCATTTACTCAGTAACAAGTGCATAAACTAATTTTTATATAGCTCATATAAGCAAAAACGACATTAAGGGCCTCAGGGTCCATTTAGTGCAAGATATGAAGTTAAAACATCTGTTTATTTCAATCAATCTCATAATGGATACATTTATCTATATTTCTCAAAATAGATAACTTCCAAAAAGCGTTCGACAGCCTCCACTGACCTACGCTCTGGAAACTTCTTAACATCTATGGTTTCCCTACTAAATACGTGAACATTATAAAAGCTTTTTATGCAGAGTCACTTTGCTGTGTGAAAACTGAAGCCGGAAATTCTGACTGGTTTCCAGTCGAAACAGGTGTGAAGCAAGGATGTGTCATGTCACCAATGTTATTTGGAATAGCAATTAATTGGGTCATCCGAAAATTCACGGATGCCGGATTAGGCATCACATGGACCGAAAACTATACTTTGGAAGACCTTGACTTTTCAGATGACCTGGCTCTTATAAGCTCAACGCATCTGAACACCCAAGAAAAAACGGATCGTCTTTAGCACTTTTCAACTCAAATTGGTCTCCAAATCAACACAACCAAAACAAAAGTCATGGACCTCACCAACCAACCCAATGATATTATACTTAATGACCAAACCATAAAGAAAGTAACCAACTTCACTTTCTTAGGAAGCAAAATATCATATGATAGAGATGCAACAACAGATATAACGACTCGAATTGCGTTGGCGTCAAGTGCTTTTAACAAACTTACACATATTTGAAGATCAAAGACACTTAGCAAACATATAAAACTTAGGCTATTCAACTCTTGCGTAATCCCTGTACTAACATATGGATGTGAAAGCTGGAAATCTACTCAAGCTATAGAAAAGAAATTAGTTGCCTTCGAGAAAAAATGCCTCTGAAAAATTTTGAGTATAAAATGGAGTGATTTTAAATCAAATGAAACAATAAGAGAAGAAACCAACCAAGAATATGTGTCAACCTTTATACGGAGAAGGCGTTGGAATTATATCGGTCAATTCTTCGAATGGACGAGAGAAGACTACCACGGCAGGCCTTCATATGGGCACCAAAAGTCAAAAGAAAACAAGGAAGACCGAAAGAAACACTACGTAGAACAATCAAAAGAGAAAGCTCAACCATGGGTCTAAGAAATAATCAAGACCTAATACAATTGGAGTCAATGACTTTTGCCCTATGTGCCGTCTTCGACCCGAGAGGAACTAACTAACGAATAACGAATCCAATTTTTGCTTTTACGTTGTTTTACATGGATTTGAAGATTTCTTCTTTTGAGCAATTAATGATATGTTAATTACTGATAACGTTTGTCGCGCCTGGCTGCTTTTTTTCAATACTTTATATTTCAGAGATAAAGGAATCTTTTAGCATAAAACTAAAATGGAAGTTAAAAATTAAAGACAATTGATGTAGAAACGACTAAGACAAAAATAAAATAAAATATATCAAGTTATTTCAAGAGCAAGATGTTTATTCAGTTCTTATAATCATTGCAAATGATCAGTAATAAATATCTGGATCGAACGACGTGTGTGGGCCTAGCCATCCCCAACATTTACAGGCGTAGCGATTGGTATGACCGCGCCAGTTTACAGGCATAGCGATTGGTATGACCGCGCCAGTTTACAGGCATAGCGATTGGTATGACCGCGCCAGTTTACAGGCATAGCGATTGGTATGACCGCGCCAGTTTACAGGCATAGCGATTGGTATGACCGCGCCAGTTTACAGGCATAGCGATTGGTATGACCGCGCCAGTTTACAGGCATAGCGATTGGTATGACCGCGCCAGTTTACAGGCATAGCGATTGGTATGACCGCGCCAGTTTACAGGCATAGCGATTGGTATGACCGCGCCAGTTTACAGGCATAGCGATTGGTATGACCGCGCCAGTTTACAGGCATAGCGATTGGTATGACCGCGCCAGTTTACAGGCATAGCGATTGGTATGACCGCGCCAGTTCCTCAACCATGTGCACCAAGTGTCATTGACGAAACAATTTCCGTATCGGAAGTTCATGTTATCACATACCCAGAAACATGTGTTTGTGATATTATCTATGTCTCGTTGTCTGAAAATAAAGTAAGTTATTCTTGACATAATATCAATAGTTGCGTTACACGTGGTTAGTTTGACGTCATTTGTTTGTTTTGTTTTTTTTCATTGATGAATAAAAACATTCTTTGCTAAAATTATTATTTAAAAAAGAAGTTTTTAAAGATTAGTGATTAAAAAACTATTATAAGTGTTTGTAAGTACAGTAATCAATTTTTTATATCGAAGAAATCCAAATACTTGAGATTATGGTTATACTCTAATCATAATATACAATATAAAACAGCGGTAAATTGAAGCACTTAAGTACCAAACAACGAAATGCACGAGAAAGACAATTGTTAGCCAAATGCATCTGTGTGATCATTATAACCAACAAGTTATGTTTTTTGTGTTATGTACTGTACTTAATGTGGTTGTTATGGTATCATACAGAATGGGACTGCGATAAAGCGTTTTAAATAAAATACAAAATACACACACAAATTGTGTAATTAAAACAATAAATTTGAAATAAAGCTCAAATTTATTGTTTTAATTACACAATTTTTTGTGTATTTTGTTATGGTATGAATGCTAATTTATTACTTATATGTATGTCAATACCTTCATGTAAAGTGCTGCGAGCCCAGTTCCTTACTGGTATACAGCGCTATGTAAATTATCAATTTATTATCTATTAATAAGTATGGAATGTTCATTTTTATTTCTAAAGTCTAAATGTCAAACCAGCCCATCAAGCTTGAAGGACAAAAAGCGAAAGAAAAATAATAAGGAGAGTCGGGATAAGGATATCAGTTAACACACTGAGAGGTTGGAATGGACACAGTGTTTGAGTGGCAGCGCTCTCAGATCGGTCAAGTTAACACAAACAGAAGATGGAAATGACATGGTGGCCGAGTGCCAGCGCTCTCAGATCGGTCAGTTAACACAAACAGAAGGTGGAATGAACATGGTGGCCGAGTGCCAGCGCTCTCAGATCGGTAAGTTAACACAAACAGAAGGTGGAATGGACATGGTGGCAGAGTGCCAGCGCTCTCAGATCGGTCAAGTTAACACAAACAGAAAGTGGAATGAACATGGTGGCCGAGTGCCAGCGCTCTCAGATCGGTCAAGTTAACACAAACAGAAGGTGGAATGGACATGGTGGCAGAGTGCCAGCGCTCTCAGATCGGTCAAGTTAACACAAACAGAAGGTGGAATGGACATGGTGGCCGAGTGCCAGCGCAGTCAGATCGGTCAAGTTAACACAAACAGAAGGTGGAATGGAAATGGTGGCAAAGTGCCAGCGCTCTCAGATCGGTCCGTTAACACAAAAAGAAGGTGGAATGTACATGGTGGCCGAGTGCCATCGCTCTCAGATCGGTCAGTTAACACAAAAAGAAGGTGGATTGGACATGGTGGCCGAGTGCCAGCGCTCTCAGATCGGTCAGTTAACACAAACATAAGGTGGAATGGATATGGTGGCAAAGTGCCAGCGCTCTCAGATCGATCAGTTAACACAAACAGAAGGTGGAATGGACATGGTGGCCGAGTGTTAGCGCTCTCAGATCGGTCAGTTAACACAAACAGAAGGTGGAATGGACATTGTGGCAGAGTGCCAGCGCTCTCAGATGTGTCAAGTTAACACAAACAGAAGGTGGAATGGACATGGTGGCCGAGTGCCAGCGCTCTCAGATCGGTCAGTTAACACAAACAGAAGGTGGAATGGACATGGTGGCCGAGTGCCAGCGCTCTCAGATCGGTCAGTTAACACAAACAGAAGGTGGAATGAACACGGTGGTGAGAGTGCAAGCGTGCTAGGCTGTTGTACCGAGTGTCATGGGTTCAGATCAATTTAAAGGATTGTCATGTTGCCAGGCTAAATGGCGTCCCTAAGTGCTATCCAAGCAATCCCTTCGTATGCCGTGGCTATAGAAACTTGTGAATGCTGCATCACTTTATCTAGTTGGTGGGTCAGTCGAAAACAAATAATAAACTTGGTTTATGATCAAAGCTCTTCTTTGCTGGTCAATGCTCGTTTTCACTGTTCAATGCATGGCTCCACTGGTCAATGCTTGTCTCTACTGGTCAATATATTCTCTACTTGTCAATATAGTCTCTACTGGTCATTATATTCTCTACTGGTCATTACACGTCTCTATTGGTCAATGCACAAATCTACTGGTCAATACACGTCCCTATTGATCAATGTAGTCTCTACTAGTCATTGCTCGTCTCTATTGGTCAATGCTCATCTCTACTGGTCAATGCACATCTTTACTGGTGAATGCTCCTCTCGATTGGTCAATTTCGTCTCTACTGGTCAGTTCTCGTCTCTATTGGTCAATGATCGTCTCCTTTGGTTTAAATGTCATCTTTACTTGTCAGAGCTCGTCTCTACGGGTCAGATCTCGTCTCTACTGGTCAATGCTCGACCTTATTGTTCAAGTTCGACTCTACTGGTCATAGGACTTATTTTCTGGACAATGCACGTCTCTATTTGTCAATGTCGTATCATCTGGTTAGTGCTCGTCTCTATTGATCAATGTCGTCTCTACTGGTCAGTGCTTGTCTCTAATGGTCAAAGCTCATCTCTACTGGTAAGTGCTCGTCTCTATTGGTCATAGCTCGTTTCTATTGATCAATCTCGTCTTTACTGGTTATTTCTCGACTCTACTGGTCAAATGACTTCTTTTCTGGACAATGCACGTCTCTAGTGGTCAATCCACGTCTCTACTGGTAAATGCACATCTCTACTGGCCAATCCACGTCTCTACTGGTCAATGCACGTCTATAGTGGCCAATCCACGTCTCTACTGGTCAATGCACGTTTCTACTGGCCAATCAACGTCTATACTGGTAAATTCACGTCTCTACTGGTCAATCCATGTCTCTAGTGGTCAATGCACGTCTCTACTAGTAAATGCACGTCTCTACTGGTCAATCCATGTCTCTAGTGGTCAATGCACGTCTCTACTAGTAAATGCACGTCTCTACTGGTCATTGCACGTCTAAACTGGTCAATGCTCGTATCATCTGATAAATTCTCGTCACTACTGTTTAAGCCATGTCTTCTTTGTTCAATACTTGACTTACCTTGACATAGTAATTTTATAATTTGTTTTACTACAAATCAATTTTTATTTCATAAAGAACGTCAAATATTAAGCTTTCTATGAGATTGACATTTCTAGCAGTTTTTTGCCAGTGAATTCTGGGAATTATTTAAGTATACAATCTCAAGTAATTTTGTCGAAAACTAGTCTAGTCTAGATAAACGGGCAAAAATTCGAAGAGGTCTCCACCTTCAAATATCTAGGGGCCATAATATACGACGAAAGCTCAAAGCCAGAAATTCTTGCCAGAGTGGCTCAAACAATGGCAGTATTGATTAAATTAAAGCACATCTGGCAAAGCAAAAAGGTCTCCCTGAGTTCAAAGATCCGGCTAATGCGCTCTCTAGCGATGTCGGTCTTTTTGTATGGTTGTGAGGCTTGGACGCTCACTGCATACCTCCAAAGAAGAATCATTGCGCTAGAGATGAGATGTTTCAGAAAGATATTGAACATCTCCTACACAGCGCACATCACAAACGAAGCGGTCCGCAACACAATAAGTACTGTCATTGGCCCCTACGAAGACCTTCTCACCTCCATTAAGAAGAGGAAATTACGATGGTACGGACACGTAACAAGAACTGGAGGTCTCGCAAAAACTATATTGCAAGGCACAGTCCAGGGAGGAAGGAAAAGAGGCAAACAAAAGAGAGAGGGAGGACGATATCAAAGAGTGGACCGGCCTGTCATTCAGCGACTCTCAAAGGGCAAATGTATAATATAAAAACAGGGTATTAGTAAGCCTGACAGGACGTAACACAACAGCGAACGTTTCGGCAAAGAGCCTTCCTCAACGGACAAATAGTACACAAATGAAACGAATAATACGAAATAATAAAAAAAACACTTAGCTGCGGTGAAATTCAAGTAGTCCTGAAGATTTCAGCGCAGCTAATTTTTTTTTATTATTTCGTTTTATTCGTTTCATTTGTGTACTATTTATCCGTTGAGGAAGGCTCTTTGCCGAAACGTTCACTGTTGTGTTACTTCCTGTCAGGCATACTAATTCGCTGTTTTTATATTATACATTTACCTATTTAAAAGCCTGATTGCAGTCTCACCCCCATTACTTTCTCAAAGGGCAGCATAGGACCGGGACATATGGCTTGTGCTAGTGAGCAGTTCACGATGGTGCCCCAACGACCCAACGACGGGTTAAGGGACAGTTCAAGTTCAAGTTCAAGTCTAGTCTCATTGTCTGTAAGCATGTCTGATGACATTCTTCAAGCTTCACTAACATAAACTGAAAAACCGCCTGAGAAGTGCCATACAACATTGTCTGAGTGTAGGACTCACTCGCCGCACTAACCTCTAAGTACATTGACTGAGTATAGGACTCACTCGCCGCCCTAACCTCTACGGCTATGTCAAGCTTGGGGAACGAGGTTCCCCAAACTCTAAGCCTTTCTGCCATGACGAGCAGCCGTACAATGCATCATCGTCAAAGTATAGAAAAAAACCTCAACTATTTTATAGGAGCAATAACGCTCATAGTTCTGCTCGTGGTTCAGTTCTAGCCAAATGTTGAAGAAGAACCGTTGCAAACATTGTTCGAAAAAAAATCAAATTACATCCAACGAGACGCTTATAAATGTAGTAGACAGTGTTAATGTAGTAGATAGTGTTAATGTAGTAGATAGTGTTAATGTAGTAGACAGTGTTAATGTAGTAGACAGTGTTAATGTAGTAGACATGGTTAATGTAGTAGACAGTGTTAATGTAGTAGACAGTGTTAATGTAGTAGACAGTGTTAATGTAGTAGACAGGGTTAATGTAGTAGACAGTGTTTATGTAGTAGACAGTGTTAATGTAGTAGACAGTGTTAATGTAGTAGACAGTGTTAATGTAGTAGACAGTGTTAATGTAGTAGACAGTGTTTGATTACACATGGAGGTCAGAGCCGTCTTTACACCAGTTTTGGGCCCCTGGGCAAAGAAATAGTGTTGGGCCCATTCCCCGCAGGAATAAAAAAATAAATATTCATAATATATAAAAACTAAACATATTCACATGGGCCCCTATACTCGTGGGCCGCCGGGCAAATGCCCAACGGGCCTATGCGTTTAGACGGCCCTGATGGAGGTCTGTGCTCATTGTATGTATGATAAAAGTCATATAATGAAGCGTTTAAATTCAGTAAATGTCATTTACTGTAAACTATTTTTGACAACATGCACCAATAAATTAATTAGAAAAATTCAAGTTATTAATTCATAGATCAAAATAAACATTTCTTTAACATGTTTAATTTGTTGCGTAAATTATATGACTGCCTAGCACATATAATTATAAATAAATGTATAAAATGAACATTAAAATTTCATATTTACAGCCAGCAGTCTGGATAATTACGTTCACATAAGCTTATCCAAAATGGATCAGGCCATGCATGTAGTCCCACTACAGCGACGATGAAGAAAACTAGAAGTATATTGTACTTAATCGCCATCATCAACCTTAGCCTGATGCAACATGCAGACTGTGACCTCAAGACTCAAATAAAGAGGTATAGCCTAAGACAACGATGACGTGGCTGTCGTTCTAGGGGCGTAGCTCACTTACCAACTAACATTGGAGGGCTGTTTACAATGGCCAGTAAGGGTCATTGGTATGAATGTATTTTATATATATGCATAATAATTTATTATTCAATGTTTCATGGTATAAACTATTGTTACATTTTTGAGAACCCTTATCATTCTAAAACAGTCAGCTGGCAGTCTTTGACTGTTGAATACATTAAAACTTCTTTTAGAAAGTCATTTAATAGAATTGTTTGAGCCCTTTAATCATTGGCGTATCGAGGGGGCCGGGGGAGGCGAATGCCCCGGGCGGCACTTCTTTTTTTTTGTTTTGGGGGGGGGGCAAATTCCTTGTCGTTAAATAGAATCTATGAATGAAAATTTTTAATGAAATTGAAAATAAAGAAAACATAATTTTAAAACTTCAAACTCCATATTGGATACAGTGGCGTATCTAGACGCCCCGGGTGACACCAACCCTAGCGAAGCCTCTGATTGGGTATACATTTTTTTTCTGATACTAATACAACTGAAATGAAAACTAAGAGGCTTAAGTATGTGACACTGATCTGCTGGCAACTTAATTTATTCTTCAAATTTGACAACTGCTCCTGATGTAGAAGCGAAAAATTATTGTACCCACCCTATAAATTTCAAAGATAAGCAAACCTAATGCTCGGGGTGGTATTTTGTCGGGGCATCGAATTTCTCATTATAATTAGGTTCTAAAAAGGAAAAAAATAGTTAAAATATAATTTCATTAAATGAAGTTAATAAAAGAAAGGAAGGAACTATCTTAAAAAATTTTCCATAAAAGAAAATTATAAAAATTCTGCAAATATAATGCCCTATGCCCACATGGGTATGGCTCATACAGATCATACAGAAAATACAGATCATGTGAAACACAATTAATAGTTTTAATAGATGAACTATCAAAAGGCTTAGACAATAATTATCAAATAGACACAATATTACTAGATTTCTCAAAAGCATTTGACAAAGTTCACCACCTTAGTTTACTTAAAATAACTTAACTATTTTGGAATCTCAGGCCCCTTACATCACTGGATCCAAGACTTCCTTTTGGGCAGGGAGCAAACTGTAATAATTAATGGATCTAAATCTGCACCAATAAAGGTTAACTCAGGAGTTCCACAAGGAACTGTGCTAGGTCCCTTACTCTTTTTAATTTATATAAATGATTTACCCAACAACATCTCAACAGGTACAAAAGTTAGGTTATTTGCTGATGATTGTATAATCTATAGAACAATTAAATCAGAACAAGATAGCAAAATTTTACAAAAAGACTTAGATGAATTGATAAAATGGGAAACTAACTGGAGTATGTTTTTCCATCCCAGAAAAGTGTCAACTGTTAAGAGTAACAAAGAAAAAGAAACAAATAAATTCAAAATATTACATTCATGGAAAAGAACTGACCCAAACTAAAGATGCAAAATACTTAGGAGTCTTAATAAATGAGAAACTATCATGGAATCCCCATGTCAATGAAGTTATTAAAAAATCAAACAAAACCTTAGGCTTTATAAAAAGAAACTTTAACAAATGTAATAGAGACATAAAACTAAAATGCTACCTCACTTTGGTGAGACCAGTACTAGAATATGCATGTTCTGTATGGGACCCATCCACCAAAGAAAACATTGATAAACTAGAACATATTCAAAAAAGAGCTGCCAGATTCATTACTGGAGAATATTCGAAACTGACAAGAATAACACCATTAGTTAAATCATTACACCTTGAAACACTAGAGGATAGAAGAACCAAGAGCAAAGTAGTAATCATACATAAAGCAATTAATTCTAATTTAGAAATACAACACAAAGATAACTTAATACAACCCTCAGACATAAGGATAAAAACTCCTTTCTTATTCCGTATGCAAGAACAAACACAAATCTTTCGTTCTTCCCGTCCGGGATTCGGGCGTGAATTGGGTTGCCTGAAGAAACCAGGAAAGCCAACACTTTATCAACATTTAAATCTCTAATAAAAATGCCAGGACTAAACACAAACCATAGATAAGTGTAGGACGCAATAATTTTGTGTATAGAAGGAGCGTCTGTAAACAGATAAGATAAGATATTTCCTAATTTCAAAACTTTTAACTCCATACTGAATCTTAATTCTTCTGATACAAATGCTACTGAACTAAAAAATTAAGGGTACAATAGGTATATGACTCTGATGTGCTGGCAACTATAATTGATTCAAGTTTTTCAGCCGCTCATATTATAGAAGCGAAAATTGCTGGATCCGTAAATTCCATTAACAACCAATAGAATTTGAACAACATACAATATACTAAATTGATATAAATAAATTGCCGTACGTACAGACGATAATTTGTGATCACTTTAAGTGAAGCAAGATTGAGTGTCAAACATATAAATATTAACTTCTCTAAACTAGACACGGATCGTAAACAAAAATACAAACGCCATGGGTAACCCGATGATGTTTTAACGTAAGTAAACACACTTCTGGATACAAAATAGTGAATATATCATGGAGCTATTTTGAGGTCAATTTGAAATCCATAGAAACACTAACAGATGCAGACGAAAAGCTAATCACAGGAACAGACGCAGGAACTTTGTTAGTCACAATTGATTCTTTTAGATATCTGGAAACATGTACTTTATAAAGTCAAAGAAATTGTATACAAATGTATGGTACTGGCCGCACGACCGATTGTGTTACTGTGAGAATGATAATAGATTGCCACTTGACCACAAACGATTAAAAAAATTATAAGCATATTAAAAAATAGAAATACTGCGATGGTGTACGGTGCTGCTGGTTGGTGACTGGTTGACAGTGGCAGACCTAGGCACATGCCATTGGAGGAATAGACGCCCCAATCTGCAGGGATACTTGGGATTATGGATACAATAAACCCAAATATCCATGCAGCGCCAATCCTTTTAGTCACCAACAATTTTTCCAGGCACTGTCCGCCACGTGGAAATTTGATAGCTAAGATCCGCTCCAGTGTAATTAGAATAAAACAAACCCGTAAAAACAAAGTTTTTGACAACAAATCCCTTATATATGAGTCATAATTAAAAGTATTGATCATGTTCAAACGCGACAAACATTTACATACTGAATCTGCCTTAACCCCTGCTGTATAACCGTGGGGGGTGGGGGGTGGGAGAGGTGAAAAGTCTGGTAACTGATCACTGGACCGAGCTCAGCGTGACACGTAAAATGTAAACAAATGCACGCCGGTACATCGATGGGTCACGTCAACACGCGGACTGAACTGGCACGTGGAACAAAAACAATAACAAACCATGAAATTGAATTACATATGTTGTATAGAGATAAACTAAAAAAGCAATAATTTAATTACTGTACGTTCGATCGATCTGAAATTTTGAAACGATGCATAGTTAGGTAACACAAGTCTATGTGCCAAATTTCAGCTCGATGGCATCACGGGAAATGGGTCATTTGTTACTTTTGTTTTTTCACTCGACGTAAAAAGAGATGACGACAGACAGAGAAAGAGAGAGAGACAATATTTTGAAGTTAATATAAGGGATTTAAAAATGAAAATAACAGACGTTTCACTGGCAAGAGTAGCGACAAACCCAGCGTTGCTACAGAGGGCACCATGGCGCCATGCCGACTGATAGAGGGCGTATCTGTTCCTAAAATGGACATCTGTCGAGGCAATGAGCAGTAGGAATCAGACACGCCAAGGCAGGTCACCAATAAGCCGTAAGGGGTTCCTAAACTGTCTCTGTCGAAAAAGAACCTAGAAAGTACTCTAGCTAAGTTCCCTCCAATAGGAAATATGGCGACGAGCCACAAAATTGTATGTTTTATAAAATGTCATATTGACTTTTGCAAAGGAATTTCATCTCTTGACGCACAAGCGTCTTTAGACAAGGTATACCTTGATTAATTTTTTTTAATCCTTAAATAAAATACCGTGTCTTATATATTCCACGTAGTTGAACTTACGGGTATATTTTAACATTATTTCTTAATTTGTAGATTCCATGAATTATAATCACAAATAGTATTTCTCAAAAGTACTCCACATCTTTAGTCAGAAACCTTTGAAAAAAATCATTTAATTTTTCTTTTGCACAAACGCATCCAATACTGCCTTGAGTTTTGAAATTATCTTTCTATAAGATATTCATATTTTAATTACTAAGAAAAAAAGAATTTGCAGGTGTGTCGCCTCTTACTGTTTTTATATTGTATTATTCCAGAGATAAATTTATCTTATTATTTTATTTCATATCTATATACTCGTTCTGTTGTTAACACACTAAGTATAAGAAATCACTGTCAGCAACTATTTCAACAAGATTAAAACGTACATAAATAGTTCTAACGAAAATCTGAGTGGCATATATAGCCACTAAATGAATGTGTATTTCATTTATATATTGAAACAAACGTTGCTTAAATGGATTTCTATTTGTATACACAGATATAATACACCTTAGGCAAATGAAACAAATCCAACCTAAAAAATTGAACAACATTTGTATACCATGATTTATGTTGCTTTTGGAAAATTAAATGAACCTAGCATATCACTATTGGCATAAATCTAAAATGGAATACGGTGTAATTAAATTTAAAAAATCAATGATGTAAAAACAACTAAGACGAAAGAAAACAAAAAATACCAAGTTATTCCATGATGAAATGTTTATTCAAGTTTTATAATCATTGGAAATTATCAGTAATAAATATCTGGATCGAACGACGTGTGTGGGCCTAGCCATCCCCAACATTTACAGGAATATCTATTGGTATGCCCTTCCCAGTCCTCTAGCCACGTACACCAAGTATCATTGACGAAACAATCTCCATATCGAAAGTTTTTGTTATCACATATCCAGAAACATGTATTCGTGACATTTGCTGTGTCTCGTTGTCTGAAAGTAAAGTAAGTTGTTCTTGTCATAAAACGAATAGTCACACAATATAACACGTTTTCTGTTGTTGTATTTTTTATATTTGTTTATAACAAAGATTTGTTTGTTTGTTTGTTTGTTTGTTTGTTTTTGTCGATGAAGTCAAAACATACTTAACGCCAATTATCTCTTTGCTGTTATTATTTGTTGTAAAGATTTGGTATATAAATACCATTTTAATGTTTGGTATATAAATACCATTTTAATGATTGGTATATAAATACCATTTTATATAAATACCATTTTAATGTTTGGTATATAAATACCATTTTATATAAATACCATTTTTATAAATACCATTTATATAAATACCATTTTATATAAATACCATTTTATATAAATACCATTTTATATAAATACCATTTAATATAAATACCATTTTATATAAATACCATTTTATAAATACCTTTTTATAAATACCATTTTATATAAATACCATTTTATATAAATACCATTTTATATAAATACCATTTTATATAAATACCATTTTATATAAATACCATTTTAATGTTTGGTATATAAAAACCATTTTATATAAATACCATTTTATATAAATGCCATTTAATATAAATACCATTTTATATAATTACCATTTTATATAAATACCATTTAATATAAATACCATTTTATATAAATACCATTTTATATAAATACCATTTTATATAAATACCATTTTAATGTTTGGTATATAAATACCATTTTATATAAATACCATTTTATATAAATACCTTTTAATATAAATACCATTTTATATAAATACCATTTTATATAAATACCATTTAATATAAATACCATTTTAATGCTTTTAATTACAATAATCAATTTTACATATGAAAATAAACAAAGTTTTGGAGATTATCGCTACACGCTCATCATATACACTATAAGACAGTGATTAAATAAGGTACGTAAGTGTGTCCACGGTATGTATGATACAATTAAATTAAATAAATCTCATTTACAGTAAAATATTCTTGACAACATACACCAATTAATCAATTGACAAATAAAAATTCAAGTTATTATTTCATGCCTTTAAATCAGGGGTTCCTAACCAGTGGTGCATGCACCCCCAAGGGGTGCATGAGCAGGTTCCAGGGGGTGCATGAACCATTCAGAGGGGGGAAAAAAGAAAAAAAGGAAGAAAAAAAAGAAGAAGAATGAAAAGAAAAAAGAAAGAAAAGCTGATAATCTGAAAATGTAAACCATAAGCAAGGCATGCCGCGTTAAAAGGCGCCCATATACACTCGTAGACGGAAAAAACTTTTTCGCAAAATGAACGGTTCGCTCTACGTGTTCCTCGGAATTTCGTGTTTTAAGTCACACTTTTCCAATTTTTTAAATAAAAATTTTGTCATCAAATACGTCAGATACATGTCTTCCGGTGACCCTCTAACTGTTTTGAGAGGATGTAAACGTTGGGATTTCTTCCTTCACTTTTATTGCTCGGTATGCTGCAAAGGTCTTAAAAACGTTAATTGTAAGCCATAATTCGTATTAAAAACATCAACTTCGTCAGTTAAAAATTTGCCTGTGACTGGTACGACTTTCCGATAGTCATCACCCCCTCAAAATCGTTAATAAATAATAAAAAGAGGGAGAGAGATGGAACACAAAAGCCTCAGTGCTTCCTCTGTGGATAAATCCTGTACAACGACAACATGAAGCCTGTTAGACTCCGAGAGCACTTGGGTAAAGTCCATCCATCCAATTCTAAGGACAGTGTTGAGGTCTTCAAGCAGAAGAGAGCCTGATTCTTGACCTCAGGTACCTTCCCCAAGCTTGGATTTTCTTTGTCACAGAAACCTGCACTGGAGGCATCATTCAAGGTTGCATATCTTATTGCAAAGATCAAGAAGCCCTAAACCATTGGAGACCTTTGGTGAAGCCTTTTGCTCTGGAGATGGTGGAACTGATGTGTGGTCACCAGCAGAGGAAGCAGGTTGAGAAAGTCCCTTTGTCCAATGACACTATTCATTCCAGGATTAGTGACATGGCTGCAGACATTCTGGATCAAGTCTTGAGCGAGATAAGAAGCAGTCCTTTTCCATTTAGCATTCAGCTGGATGAATCCACTGATGTAGCACAATGCAATGAGATTGTTGTATTTCTGAGATATGTTCTCAGTGGATTGCTTAAGGATGAATTTCTCTTTTGTTAGCCACTCCTAGCTACTACCACAGCTGCTGATGTGCTGCAGCTAGTCAGGGCATTCTTCACTGAAAACCAGTTTGACTGGACTTCAAAAATTTCTTCAATTTGCACAGGTTGTGCTCCCTCCATGCTCGGTAATATGTCAAGATTTTCAGCACTGGTAAAGAAAGAAGTTCCAGGTAAGTGTCACTACACACTGTATCCTTCATCGTCAGGGCCTTGCATGCAGAACTCTACCTCAAACTTGAAGTCAGTTCTTCCTACTGCAGTCCAAGTTGTAAATTTTATCCGCTCACATGCCTTGAACCACTGCCTCTTCAAGTTGTTCTGTCAGGAGGTGGTCTCTGAGCATAAAGTTCTGCTCTACCACACTGAGGTGCGCTGGTTGTCCAGGGGACGGATACTTTCTCGTTTAGTAGAACTGAGAGTGGAGCTTGTCATTTTCTTGCGAGAAAAAGAGAGTGTCCTTGCTGACAAGTTTGACTGTCCAAATTTCATTCATTACTTGGCATATCTGGCTGATATCTTCACCATCTTGAATGAGTTGAACACGTCTCTCAAAGCACCTGCTGTGACTTTAATGGATGCTACTGAGAGATTGCAAGCCTTCCTTAACAAACTGCCACTATTCCCACGACAACTAGAAAAGTCCAACTTGAACCAACTTTCCACTCTTGGATGAAGTTGTAATATCTGGTGCAGAAGGAAGCACTGAGGGATCACTGCCTGACGAAATCAAAGGGGAAATTTCAGAGCACCTTTCAACATTGCGAAAGTTTTTCGATGGGTATTTCTGTCAAGAAATTGCTAGGAAAGACCTTTGGATTCGCAATCCTTTTCTCTGCGACTTGGACAACATTGATGACAGTGACTTTGCTAAAGATAACCTGATTGATTTGAGAACCAGTGAAGTACTGAGGAGTGCCTTCAGTTGCAATACCTTGATTGAATTTTGGTGCGCCCAGCTAGATTTCTACCCACAACTAGCCAAGAGGGCAGTACTGACTCTCCCTCCAGTTGCCACTACCTATCTCTGTGAAGCAGGATTCTCCACATCTTTGACGATTAAAACCAACGAAAGGAATAAGTTGAATGCAGAGGATGACATAAGAGTTGCTTTGTCCAAAACAGTCCCCAGATTTAAATCGCTGATTGATCATAAGAAGCAGCAGATCTCTCACTAAATTCCCCGTTGCCTATGGTCAAAATTGTTGTGTTCCTAAATTTAACATAGTTTTTTATGCATTTTCTGCAAGTTTCACGAGGGGGTGCATGAAATTTTTTGGACATTTGAAGGGGTGCATGGACCCCAAAAGGTTAGGAACCACTGCTTTAAATGATCATTTCCCTATAATCTATATATATAAAAATCAAAGTATGTCTCTGTGTGTGTGTGTGTGTGTGTGTGTGTGTGTGTGTGTGTGTGCATGTCCTTTATAGCTGACTAAACCATTCATCCGATCGTCATGAAATTTTTGGAGACTGTTAAGTACCTACCTGGGATGGTAACTGGCAACTTTCATGGGGCACCGGGGGCCCATAATGTCATTTTTTGCTTATATGAGCTATATAAAATTAGTTTAAGCGATAGCTACTGTGTAAATTGTTGGATCTTAACCAAACTTTGTATATGACAACTTGATAGCCAATATTAAAATACTATAGGGCACTAAACTGAAAATAGTCATTCTTTTTGGGCTGGGGGCCCAAAAACTCACATTTCTTAAACGTTTAAGATTTTATTCACCATTCAGTCATTAACAATCTTGACAAATAATGACACATGTATCCATTATTATACAAATTGAAATGAACAGGGGTTTTGAACTTTATATCTTGCACTGAATGGGCTCCGGGGCCCTTAATGTCTTTTTTGCTAATATAAGATATATAAAAATTAGTTTATGCGTTATCTACTGAGTAAATGAATGGATCTAAACCAAACTTTGAATACAAAAACTAGGTAGCCCATACTAAAATACTATAGGGCACATAACTTCAAATGTCCATTCCTTCGGGGCCGGGGGCCCCCAATGTCTTTTCTTTGTATATGTTTAATGTATTTTACCCCCATTCAATTTTTCACGATCTTGAGGAATATATCTATGAGGAAACTTAATTAAATTAAAAGGTTTTTGAAATTTACATCTATCACCAAATGGGCCCAGGGGCCCTAAATGTCTTTTTTTCTTATATCTATCTATTATATATAAATCAAAGTATGTCTGTGTGTGTGTGCATGTCCTTTATAGCTGACTAAACCATTCATCCGATCGACATGAAATTTTTGGAGACTGTTGAGTACCCACCTGGGATGGTAACTGGCAACTTTTTTTCTAAATTTAACATTCTTTGGGCACCGGGGGCCCATAATGTCATTTGTTGTTTACATGAGCTATATAAAAATTAGTTTAAGCGCTAGCTACTGTGTAAATTGTTGGATCTTAACCAAACTTTTTATATAACAACTTGATAGCCAATATTAAAATACTATAGGGCACTGAACTGCTAAAAGTCATTCCTTTGGGTCTGGGGGCCCAAAAATTCACATTTCTTAAACGTTTAAGATTTTATTCACCATTCAGTCATTAACAATCTTGACAAATTATGACACATGTATTAATTATTATACAAATTGAAATTAACAGGTGTTTTGAACTTTATATCTTGCACAGAATGAGCCCCGGGGCCCTTAATGTCTCTTTTGGTTATATATGATATATAAATATTAGTTTTTACTTTAGCTACTTAGTAAATGAATAGATCTTCACCAAACTTTGCATACAAAAACGTGGTAGCCTATATTAAAATACTATAGACACTGAACTTCTAATGCCAATAGCTTCGGGGCCGGGGGCCACAAATGTCTTTTTTCGTATATGTTTAATGTATTTTTTCTATTTACTTTTTAAAGATCTTGAGAAATATAGCCACAATAAAAAATGAACTAAAATGAACAGGTTTTTGAAATTGACCTCTTGCACCGAAGGGGCCGCGGGCACCTTAATGTTATTTCCCCCCTATTTTAGGTATATAAAAAGTAGTTTAAGCGTTAGATAATGAGCACATAACTGGATGTTGACCAAACTTAGAATATAAAACTTAAGAGCCTATATTACTATAGGGCACTGAACTCTTAATTTCCATTCATTCGGAGCTAGGGGCCTCCAAAGTCTTTTTACTGAAATTTAATCATTGTATTCCCTATTCAATTTTACACGATATTGAGGAATATAGCTTGAGTACAATGGCAATAAAAACTATATTATCACTCATTTTGGGGCCGGGGCATTAATATCGTTTCTTTTTTCTTTTTTTACGCTATTTAATTATTAATTTATTTATCCGTTTGCTATGAAACTTGGAATTTTTTTTCACACTTCCACGAAGATTTCTTCAGAATTGTTTTTAAACATACCACTCATTGGTTTCTTTAAATGTATTCATTTTTACTGAGATCGTTTCAACGCACGACGGGTCTGCTAGTCATATATATATTTACGCTAAATTATCGCTGACAGCCTCAAGCCTAACGCTAAGGGACATCACTATTCTTTTTTAAAATTGAAAATATAGACTTAAAAATCATAATCATTTTGGTTTCCAGATTAACATTAGCCAAACAACGCACAAATCTATGACCTCAGCATTTGTGTTGTAAACAGTGCTGACAGACTCAAAGAGATATCTTTTGGTGCAGTAATTTGATGCGCTGCTTTCTAAAAGTATTTTAAGAATCGTGTGGTGATTAGCACTGTAAAAATATTATATAAATACTTTGTGTACATTTCAGGAGTATTTCGTAGTTATCATACAAAGGAAGGATAAGTTACTTGGGCCTTTCACCAACAAAAAAAAGTGTGTGCCGTAGGCTCCCTACAACCCCTATTATAAAATTCTTTGTGTACATTTCAGGAAGCTTAATATTACGTATTTATCATACAAGGACAAGTTATTAGTTGGGCTTTTGAAAAAGGTGGGCGCCACGGCGGCGCATCACAAACTAGTGAGTAATATTTTAATATGACAGCCTGACACACACAATTATAAATACATTTATAAGATGTATATAACAAGTCAATATTTACAGCCAGCAGTCTGGATAGTTGCGTTCACAATAACCTATCCAATATGGATCAGGCCATGCATGTAGTCCCACTACAGCGACGATGAGGAACACTAGAAGTATCTTGTACCTTATCGCCATCATCAACATTAGCCTGATGTAACATGCAGACTGTGACCTCAAGACTCAAACAAAGAAATATAGCCTGAGACAACGATGACGTGGCTGTCGTTCTAGGGGCGTAGCTCACTAACCATATAACATTAGAGCAATGCTTACAATGACCATTATGGATAACTGGTATGAATGTATATTATATTATTATAGACTGTCCTCAATATTTTATTAATTAAAATGTTTATTGCATTATCCATATACATGTACTTAAATATTTGAAAGCATTTCCTAGATACTATTTTTAAAAAATTGGTGTTTATTTTTTTTTAATTTGCGCCATGATCATTTTAAAAATTGTTCTGTTAGATTACTGTAACATTACAAGATATCTCTTTATAGTATTTATGTAATAGAAATTTTCTTGTAATTATCTTAATAGTGGTATTAATCAAATAAGTGTCCTAAAGGATTAATATTTCTAAAATCAAATAAAGTGACTTATAATAACTATTTCATTGAAGTTGTAAAACTTTTACACAAAATGAATATCAACTTTCACAAAAAGTGCATTGAACAATACCACAAGGTAACTATATCGGCAAACATAAAGCTGTTTTGTTTTATTAACGCGCATTTGCGTATCGCAATATTAAGTGGTGCATGTGTGGGCCGAACCAAAACTACAACCAGGTGTAATTAATAAAACTATGTGTGGACCACACCAAAACTACAACCAGGTGTAATTAATTAAACTATGAATGGACCACACCAAAACTACAACCAGGTGTAATTAAACTATGTGTGGACCACACCAAAACTACAACCAGGTGTAATTAAACTATGAGTGGACCACACCAAAACTACAACCAGGTGTAATTAATTAAACTATGAGTGGACCACACCAAAACTACAACCAGGTGTAATTAATTAAACTATGTGTGGACCACACCAAAACTACAACCAGGTGTAATTAAACTATGTGTGGACCACACCAAAACTACAACCAGGTGTAATTAAACTATGAGTGGACCACACCAAAACTACAACCAGGTGTAATTATAAACTATGAGTGGACCACACCAAAACTACAACCAGGTGTAATTAAACTATGAGTGGACCACACCAAAACTACAACCAGGTGTAATTAATTAAACTATGAGTGGACCACACCAAAACTACAACCAGGTGTAATTAATTAAACTATGTGTGGACCACACCAAAACTACAACCAGGTGTAATTAATTAAACTATGTGTGGACCACACCAAAACTACAACCAGGTGTAATTAATTAAACTATGTGTGGACCACACCAAAACTACAACCAGGTGTAATTAAACTATGAGTGGACCACACCAAAACTACAACCAGGTGTAATTAAACTATGTGTGGACCACACCAAAACTACAACCAGGTGTAATTAATAAACTATGTGTGGACCACACCAAAACTACAACCAGGTGTAATTAATTAAACTATGAGTGGACCACACCAAAACTACAACCAGGTGTAATTAATTAAACTATGTGTGGACCACACCAAAACTACAACCAGGTGTAATTAATTAAACTATGTGTGGACCACACCAAAACTACAACCAGGTGTAATTAATAAACTATGTGTGGACCACACCAAAACTACAACCAGGTGTAATTAAACTATGTGTGGACCACACCAAAACTACAACCAGGTGTAATTATAAACTATGTGTGGACCACACCAAAACTACAACCAGGTGTAATTAAACTATGTGTGGACCACACCAAAACTACAACCAGGTGTAATTAATTAAACTATGTGTGGACCACACCAAAACTACAACCAGGTGTAATTATAAACTATGAGTGGACCACACCAAAACTACAACCAGGTGTAATTAAACTATGTGTGGACCACACCAAAACTACAACCAGGTGTAATTAAACTATGAGTGGACCACACCAAAACTACAACCAGGTGTAATTAAACTATGTGTGGACCACACCAAAACTACAACCAGGTGTAATTATAAACTATGTGTGGACCACACCAAAACTACAACCAGGTGTAATTAATTAAACTATGTGTGGACCACACCAAAACTACAACCAGGTGTAATTAATTAAACTATGTGTGGACCACACCAAAACTACAACCAGGTGTAATTAATTAAACTATGTGTGGACCACACCAAAACTACAACCAGGTGTAATTAAACTATGAGTGGACCACACCAAAACTACAACCAGGTGTAATTAAACTATGAGTGGACCACACCAAAACTACAACCAGGTGTAATTAATTAAACTATGTGTGGACCACACCAAAACTACAACCAGGTGTAATTAATTAAACTATGTGTGGACCACACCAAAACTACAACCAGGTGTAATTAATTAAACTATGTGTGGACCACACCAAAACTACAACCAGGTGTAATTAAACTATGAGTGGACCACACCAAAACTACAACCAGGTGTAATTAAACTATGAGTGGACCACACCAAAACTACAACCAGGTGTAATTAAACTATGAGTGGACCACACCAAAACTACAACCAGGTGTAATTAAACTATGTGTGGACCACACCAAAACTACAACCAGGTGTAATTAAACTATGAGTGGACCACACCAAAACTACAACCAGGTGTAATTAATTAAACTATGTGTGGACCACACCAAAACTACAACCAGGTGTAATTAATTAAACTATGTGTGGACCACACCAAAACTACAACCAGGTGTAATTAATTAAACTATGTGTGGACCACACCAAAACTACAACCAGGTGTAATTAATTAAACTATGAGTGGACCACACCAAAACTACAACCAGGTGTAATTAAACTATGAGTGGACCACACCAAAACTACAACCAGGTGTAATTAAACTATGTGTGGACCACACCAAAACTACAACCAGGTGTAATTAATTAAACTATGAGTGGACCACACCAAAACTACAACCAGGTGTAATTAATTAAACTATGAGTGGACCACACCAAAACTACAACCAGGTGTAATTAAACTATGAGTGGACCACACCAAAACTACAACCAGGTGTAATTAAACTATGAGTGGACCACACCAAAACTACAACCAGGTGTAATTAATTAAACTATGTGTGGACCACACCAAAACTACAACCAGGTGTAATTAAACTATGAGTGGACCACACCAAAACTACAACCAGGTGTAATTAATTAAACTATGAGTGGACCACACCAAAACTACAACCAGGTGTAATTAAACTATGTGTGGACCACACCAAAACTACAACCAGGTGTAATTAAACTATGTGTGGACCACACCAAAACTACAACCAGGTGTAATTAATTAAACTATGTGTGGACCACACCAAAACTACAACCAGGTGTAATTAATAAACTATGTGTGGACCACACCAAAACTACAACCAGGTGTAATTAATAAACTATGTGTGGACCACACCAAAACTACAACCAGGTGTAATTAAACTATGAGTGGACCACACCAAAACTACAACCAGGTGTAATTAATTAAACTATGTGTGGACCACACCAAAACTACAACCAGGTGTAATTAATTAAACTATGTGTGGACCACACCAAAACTACAACCAGGTGTAATTAATTAAACTATGTGTGGACCACACCAAAACTACAACCAGGTGTAATTAATTAAACTATGTGTGGACCACACCAAAACTACAACCAGGTGTAATTAAACTATGAGTGGACCACACCAAAACTACAACCAGGTGTAATTAATTAAACTATGAGTGGACCACACCAAAACTACAACCAGGTGTAATTATTAAACTATGAGTGGACCACACCAAAACTACAACCAGGTGTAATTAATAAACTATGTGTGGACCACACCAAAACTACAACCAGGTGTAATTAATTAAACTATGTGTGGACCACACCAAAACTACAACCAGGTGTAATTATAAACTATGTGTGGACCACACCAAAACTACAACCAGGTGTAATTAAACTATGAGTGGACCACACCAAAACTACAACCAGGTGTAATTAATTAAACTATGTGTGGACCACACCAAAACTACAACCAGGTGTAATTAATTAAACTATGTGTGGACCACACCAAAACTACAACCAGGTGTAATTAAACTATGAGTGGACCACACCAAAACTACAACCAGGTGTAATTAATTAAACTATGTGTGGACCACACCAAAACTACAACCAGGTGTAATTAATTAAACTATGTGTGGACCACACCAAAACTACAACCAGGTGTAATTAATTAAACTATGTGTGGACCACACCAAAACTACAACCAGGTGTAATTAAACTATGAGTGGACCACACCAAAACTACAACCAGGTGTAATTAAACTATGAGTGGACCACACCAAAACTACAACCAGGTGTAATTAATTAAACTATGTGTGGACCACACCAAAACTACAACCAGGTGTAATTAATTAAACTATGAGTGGACCACACCAAAACTACAACCAGGTGTAATTAATTAAACTATGTGTGGACCACACCAAAACTACAACCAGGTGTAATTAAACTATGTGTGGACCACACCAAAACTACAACCAGGTGTAATTAATTAAACTATGTGTGGACCACACCAAAACTACAACCAGGTGTAATTAATTAAACTATGTGTGGACCACACCAAAACTACAACCAGGTGTAATTAATTAAACTATGTGTGGACCACACCAAAACTACAACCAGGTGTAATTAATTAAACTATGAGTGGACCACACCAAAACTACAACCAGGTGTAATTATAAACTATGAGTGGACCACACCAAAACTACAACCAGGTGTAATTAATTAAACTATGAGTGGACCACACCAAAACTACAACCAGGTGTAATTAAACTATGAGTGGACCACACCAAAACTACAACCAGGTGTAATTAAACTATGTGTGGACCACACCAAAACTACAACCAGGTGTAATTAATTAAACTATGTGTGGACCACACCAAAACTACAACCAGGTGTAATTAATTAAACTATGTGTGGACCACACCAAAACTACAACCAGGTGTAATTAATTAAACTATGTGTGGACCACACCAAAACTACAACCAGGTGTAATTAATTAAACTATGTGTGGACCACACCAAAACTACAACCAGGTGTAATTAATTAAACTATGTGTGGACCACACCAAAACTACAACCAGGTGTAATTAAACTATGTGTGGACCACACCAAAACTACAACCAGGTGTAATTAAACTATGAGTGGACCACACCAAAACTACAACCAGGTGTAATTAATTAAACTATGTGTGGACCACACCAAAACTACAACCAGGTGTAATTAATTAAACTATGTGTGGACCACACCAAAACTACAACCAGGTGTAATTAAACTATGTGTGGACCACACCAAAACTACAACCAGGTGTAATTAATTAAACTATGTGTGGACCACACCAAAACTACAACCAGGTGTAATTAATTAAACTATGTGTGGACCACACCAAAACTACAACCAGGTGTAATTAATTAAACTATGTGTGGACCACACCAAAACTACAACCAGGTGTAATTAAACTATGTGTGGACCACACCAAAACTACAACCAGGTGTAATTAAACTATGAGTGGACCACACCAAAACTACAACCAGGTGTAATTAATTAAACTATGTGTGGACCACACCAAAACTACAACCAGGTGTAATTAATTAAACTATGTGTGGACCACACCAAAACTACAACCAGGTGTAATTAATTAAACTATGTGTGGACCACACCAAAACTACAACCAGGTGTAATTAAACTATGAGTGGACCACACCAAAACTACAACCAGGTGTAATTAATTAAACTATGTGTGGACCACACCAAAACTACAACCAGGTGTAATTAAACTATGTGTGGACCACACCAAAACTACAACCAGGTGTAATTAAACTATGAGTGGACCACACCAAAACTACAACCAGGTGTAATTAATTAAACTATGTGTGGACCACACCAAAACTACAACCAGGTGTAATTAATTAAACTATGTGTGGACCACACCAAAACTACAACCAGGTGTAATTAATTAAACTATGTGTGGACCACACCAAAACTACAACCAGGTGTAATTAATTAAACTATGTGTGGACCACACCAAAACTACAACCAGGTGTAATTAATTAAACTATGTGTGGACCACACCAAAACTACAACCAGGTGTAATTAATTAAACTATGTGTGGACCACACCAAAACTACAACCAGGTGTAATTAATTAAACTATGTGTGGACCACACCAAAACTACAACCAGGTGTAATTAAACTATGTGTGGACCACACCAAAACTACAACCAGGTGTAATTAAACTATGAGTGGACCACACCAAAACTACAACCAGGTGTAATTAAACTATGTGTGGACCACACCAAAACTACAACCAGGTGTAATTAATTAAACTATGTGTGGACCACACCAAAACTACAACCAGGTGTAATTAATTAAACTATGTGTGGACCACACCAAAACTACAACCAGGTGTAATTAATTAAACTATGTGTGGACCACACCAAAACTACAACCAGGTGTAATTAATTAAACTATGTGTGGACCACACCAAAACTACAACCAGGTGTAATTAATTAAACTATGTGTGGACAAAACCAAAACTACAACCAGGTGTAATTAATTAAACTATGAGTGGACCACACCAAAACTACAACCAGGTGTAATTAAACTATGAGTGGACCACACCAAAACTACAACCAGGTGTAATTAAACTATGAGTGGACCACACCAAAACTACAACCAGGTGTAATTAATAAACTATGAGTGGACCACACCAAAACTACAACCAGGTGTAATTAAACTATGAGTGGACCACACCAAAACTACAACCAGGTGTAATTAATTAAACTATGAGTGGACCACACCAAAACTACAACCAGGTGTAATTAAACTATGAGTGGACCACACCAAAACTACAACCAGGTGTAATTAAACTATGAGTGGACCACACCAAAACTACAACCAGGTGTAATTAATTAAACTATGAGTGGACCACACCAAAACTACAACCAGGTGTAATTAAACTATGAGTGGACCACACCAAAACTACAACCAGGTGTAATTAATTAAACTATGAGTGGACCACACCAAAACTACAACCAGGTGTAATTAAACTATGAGTGGACCACACCAAAACTACAACCAGGTGTAATTAAACTATGAGTGGACCACACCAAAACTACAACCAGGTGTAATTAAACTATGAGTGGAACACACCAAAACTACAACCAGGTGTAATTAATTAAACTATGAGTGGACCACACCAAAACTACAACCAGGTGTAATTAAACTATGAGTGGACCACACCAAAAACTACAACCAGGTGTAATTAATTAAACTATGAGTGGACCACACCAAAACTACAACCAGGTGTAATTAATTAAACTATGTGTGGACCACACCAAAACTACAACCAGGTGTAATTAATTAAACTATGAGTGGACCACACCAAAACTACAACCAGGTGTAATTAATTAAACTATGAGTGGACCACACCAAAACTACAACCAGGTGTAATTAATTAAACTATGTGTGGACCACACCAAAACTACAACCAGGTGTAATTAAACTATGAGTGGACCACACCAAAACTACAACCAGGTGTAATTAAACTATGTGTGGACCACACCAAAACTACAACCAGGTGTAATTAATTAAACTATGAGTGGACCACACCAAAACTACAACCAGGTGTAATTAATTAAACTATGTGTGGACCACACCAAAACTACAACCAGGTGTAATTATTAAACTATGAGTGGACCACACCAAAACTACAACCAGGTGTAATTAATTAAACTATGTGTGGATCAAACCAAAACTAAAACCAGGTGTTATTAAACTATGAGTTGACCACACCAAAACTAAAACCAGGTGTAATTAATTAATACTATGTGTGGACAAAGCCAAAACTACAACCAGGTATAATTAAACTATGAGTGGACCACACAAAAACTACAACCACGTGTAATTTAATTATGTGTGGACTATTGACTGATGTGAATGTTCAAAATGTTGATAAAGGTTATTGTAACCATTGAGAGAAATCATTTGCTTACTATGCAATGTTTCCCTTCTAAGACTAGGCTTCTTTGGTCCGTGTGCAAAGTATTTTATAAAAAACTCATGTGCAAAGTTGCACAACGTCCATTTTTGTGCAATATTTTACAAAATTTGCTGCGCGGTGGTTCTAAATTCATGCGTGGCGTCGGTCACATATCTGCACAGCCGCGATGCCTAAAGTGAACATGCTACCACCAAGTTCTAACACTTCGCTAACATATCACCCGCAAACAAAACATCCACTACAGTATCGGATATTTCAGCTGAGACAGTCTAAAGCTATGTAAACGATTGTTCAGCTCAACTGGTTATATTGTCAATAAGACCCGCTCGTCAATTGAACCTAATAATGTTAATACACTTGTCTGTTTGCGTTGTTGGTTAAATATGTCATACAAAGAAGACATTCCAGTGTTATTTCGATTTTTGACAAATATTGTAATAAATGTTACATATGACACCATAAATTTCAATTTTTGGTATTAACAAAATAAGCGATTAATTAATCGTTAATAATTCAATAGTTAATTATTAAATTTAAATTAATCGTTAGCAGCCCTAATATATAAATATATATATATATTACATATATATATTACATATATATATATATATATATATATATATATATATATATATATATATATATATATATATATATATATATATATACACACCGGTACACATTATATAATTTACACTTAACTAACTTTAGTAGGCCAATTTAATGACATACACAGTAATGATAAATAAATTATTGATTAATAAGAGTTTTATTTATTTACTTGATTTTATGAATCTTTCTTTTTTCGTATGATGTGTGGTGGATTGGAATGTAATAAATAAATTAGAATGTTTCATTTTTGTTGTGTTATATTATCCAATATTTCATTTCTCTGACACAAATTTTTGTCTCAGCAATAATAAGTAACTGCAAGTACTTTATTACGGATATATCAACTAGTAGGTATCGATCAAAAGCGACCCCTGGTGGAAGCTACCCCGTAACAGTTACACCCTTATCGACCACACGAGAAATGAACTTTGCCCTATGTCCTATACAGAGCTAAGTTTAAAAAACGCTAAATATGTTCAATGCATTTGAAAACGTAACGCCTATCGAATTTCTCGTCAGGAATAGGGATGTCAGAAAAGGGGTGTGAGAAAAGGGGTGTCAGGAAAGGGGCGTCAGAAAAGGGGTGTCAGAAAAGGGGTGTCAGAAAAGGGGTGTCAGGAAAGATCTGTGTGAAAAAATAGCTACTTGTTTCATTATGATATCCGAGAAATTAGATGCAACTTGTAAAATTATATTACCGCCAGAATTTAATCATTGAAGAAGAAGTCACTAGTTTTATGATTATATCTGACAAGGTAGTCACTAGTTGTATGATTATATCTGACAAGGTAGTCACTAGTTGTATGATTATATCTGACAAGGTAGTCACTAGTTGTATGATTATATCTGACAAGGTAGTTACTAGTTTTATGATTATATCTGACAAGGTAGTTACTAGTTTTATGATTATATCTGACAAGGTAGTCACTAGTTTTATGATTATATCTGACAAGGTAGTTACTAGTTTTATGATTATA
Organism: Ampullaceana balthica; assembly: GCA_944989445.1. NCBI lineage: Eukaryota > Metazoa > Mollusca > Gastropoda > Lymnaeidae > Ampullaceana > Ampullaceana balthica. Next base: position 228,882 of record CALYLW010000825.1, read on the forward strand.
TCTGACAAGGTAGTTACTAGTTTTATGATTATATCTGACAAGGTAGTCACTAGTTTTATGATTATATCTGACAAGGTAGTTACTAGTTTTATGATTATATCTGACAAGGTAGTTACTAGTTTTATGATTATATCTGACAAGGTAGTTACTAGTTTTATGATTATATCTGACAAGGTAGTCACTAGTTGTATGATTATATCTGACAAGGTAGTCACTAGTTGTATGATTATATCTGACAAGGTAGTCACTAGTTGTATGATTATATCTGACAAGGTAGTTACTAGTTTTATGATTATATCTGACAAGGTAGTTACTAGTTTTATGATTATATCTGACAAGGTAGTTACTAGTTTTATGATTATATCTGTAGAGGTAGATACTAGTTTTATGATTATATCTGACAAGGTAGTTACTAGTTGTATGATTATATCTGACAAGGTAGTCACTAGTTGTATGATTATATCTGACAAGGTAGTCACTAGTTGTATGATTATATCTGACAAGGTAGTCACTAGTTGTATGATTATATCTGACAAGGTAGTCACTAGTTGTATGATTATATCTGACAAGGTAGTCACTAGTTGTATGATTATATCTGACAAGGTAGTCACTAGTTGTATGATTATATCTGACAAGGTAGTCACTAGTTGTATGATTATATCTGACAAGGTAGTCACTAGTTGTATGATTATATCTGACAAGGTAGTCACTAGTTGTATGATTATATCTGACAAGGTAGTCACTAGTTGTATGATTATATCTGACAAGGTAGTCACTAGTTGTATGATTATATCTGACAGGGTAGTTACTAGTTTTATGATTATATCTGACAAGGTAGTTACTAGTTTTATGATTATATCTGACAAGGTAGTTACTAGTTTTATGATTATATCTGTAGAGGTAGATACTAGTTTTATGATTATATCTGACAAGGTAGTCACTAGTTGTATGATTATATCTGACAAGGTAGTTACTAGTTTTATGATTATATCTGACAAGGTAGTTACTAGTTTTATGATTATATCTGACAAGGTAGTTACTAGTTTTATGATTATATCTGTAGAGGTAGTCACTAGTTTTATGATTATATCTGACAAGGTAGTTACTAGTTTTATGATTATATCTGTAGAGGTAGAAACTAGTTTTATGATTATATCTGACAAGGTAATTACTAGTTGTATGATTATATCTGACAAGGTAGTCACTAGTTGTATGATTATATCTGACAAGGTAGTCACTAGTTGTATGATTATATCTGACAAGGTAGTCACTAGTTGTATGATTATATCTGACAAGGTAGTCACTAGTTGTATGATTATATCTGACAAGGTAGTCACTAGTTGTATGATTATATCTGACAAGGTAGTCACTAGTTGTATGATTATATCTGACAAGGTAGTCACTAGTTGTATGATTATATCTGACAAGGTAGTCACTAGTTGTATGATTATATCTGACAAGGTAGTCACTAGTTGTATGATTATATCTGACAAGGTAGTCACTAGTTGTATGATTATATCTGACAAGGTAGTCACTAGTTGTATGATTATATCTGACAAGGTAGTCACTAGTTGTATGATTATATCTGACAAGGTAGTTACTAGTTTTATGATTATATCTGACAAGGTAGTTACTAGTTTTATGATTATATCTGTAGAGGTAGATACTAGTTTTATGATTATATCTGACAAGGTAGTTACTAGTTGTATGATTATATCTGACAAGGTAGTCACTAGTTGTATGATTATATCTGACAAGGTAGTCACTAGTTGTAAGATTATATCTGACAAGGTAGTCACTAGTTGTATGATTATATCTGACAAGGTAGTCACTAGTTGTATGATTATATCTGACAAGGTAATCACTAGTTGTATGATTATATCTGACAAGGTAGTCACTAGTTGTACGATTATATCTGACAAGGTAGTTACTAGTTTTATGATTATATCTGACAAGGTAGTTACTAGTTTTATGATTATATCTGTAGAGGTAGATACTAGTTTTATGATTATATCTGACAAGGTAGTTACTAGTTGTATGATTATATCTGACAAGGTAGACACTAGTTGTATGATTATATCTGACAAGGTAGTTACTAGTTTTATATTTATATCTGACAAGGTAGTTACTAGTTGTATGATTATATCTGACAAGGTAGTCACTAGTTGTATGATTATATCTGACAAGGTAGTTACTAGTTGTATGATTATATCTGACAAGGTAGTCACTAGTTGTATGATTATATCTGACAAGGTAGTTACTAGTTGTATGATTATATCTGACAAGGTAGTTACTAGTTGTATGATTATATCTGACAAGGTAGTCACTAGTTGTATGATTATATCTGACAAGGTAGTCACTAGTTGTATGATTATATCTGACAAGGTAGTTACTAGTTGTATGATTATATCTGACAAGGTAGTTACTAGTTGTATGATTATATCTGACAAGGTAGTTACTAGTTGTATGATTATATCTGACAAGGTAGTTACTAGTTGTATGATTATATCTGACAAGGTAGTTACTAGTTGTATGATTATATCTGACAAGGTAGTTACTAGTTGTATGATTATATCTGACAAGGTAGTCACTAGTTGTATGATTATATCTGACAAGGTAGTTACTAGTTGTATGATTATATCTGACAAGGTAGTTACTAGTTGTATGATTATATCTGACGAGGTAGTTACTAGTTGTATGATTATATCTGACAAGGTAGTTAATATTTAACTTGTATGATTTTATCTGAAGAGGTAGTTACTATTTGTATGATTGTATCTGAAGAGATAGTTGCTATTTGTATGATTGTATCTGAAGAGATAGTTCCTGTTTGTGTGATTGTATTTCAAGAGATAGTTCCTATTTGTATGATTGTATCTGAAGAGATAGTTCCTGTTTGTATGATTGTATCTGAAGAGATAGTTGCTATTTGTATGATTGTATCTGATGAGATAGTTCCTATTTGTATGATTGTATCTGAAGAGATAGTTCCTACTTGTATGATTGTAAATGAAGGGTAGTCTCTAGTCTAATATTTTAGGGTTGCAACTTGTTACAAGTTATGTGATTAAATCCTAGCATGTTATTACAAGTTGTATGAATAAATCCTAGCATGTTATTACAAGTTGTCTGATTAAAATTGATGACGAATTTCTATTGATTTAATTTACTCCCAGCATGTAGTCACCAGTTGTAGGATTATAATTAATGAAGATTTTGTATTGGTATAATTTAATCACAGCCAATGGTTACTTGTTCTTTGATTAAGTGTAATCGAGTTAGTGATAAAAAGATATTGAATTTTTTCCAAGATTATCTTGAAAAGATACATTTTGTATCACAAACAACTAAGTGTATGACAATAAAGAGTAAATCAGACATAAAACAATTTTTAAAAAAATAAATATTAAATTTTCAAATTTATTTACAGAATATATACAATGATAAACCTTTGACCAATGCATTCATCTGGAAATACATACATTGAATATATTTGAGATTTTTTTTTAATTTGAATTCCCCTCCTACATCTCAAATAAAATAGTTCCCCTCCCCTTTTCTTTCTCTCTATTTTCTCAATCCCATTCTCCCTCCATTTCTCTCTCAGCTTCTCTCTCTCCCTCTATTTCTGTCTCTCTGTCTCATTCTTTTTTTTCTCTCTCTCTCTTTCTTTCCCTCTCTCTTTTTCTCTCTCAGTCTCTTTCTCTCTCTTTCTTTCTCTCTTGTTTTTCTCTTTTTCTCTCTCTCTGTCTCTTTCTTTCTTTTCCTCTTTCTCTCCCTTTTCTCTCTATTTATATCATTCTCTCTCCTTCTGTTTCTCTTGTTTTCTCTCTTTCTCTAAGGAAGTCTCATGTGTAGATGACAGGACGTTAAAGTCTCATGTGTAGATGACAGGACGTTAAAGTCTCATGTGTAGATGACAGGACGTTAAAGTCTCATGTGTAGATGACAGGACGTTAAAGTCTCATGTGTAGATGACAGGACGTTAAAGTCTCATGTGTAGATGACAGGACGTTAAAGTCTCGTGTGTAGATGACAGGACGTTAAAGTCTCATGTGTAGATGACAGGACGTTAAAGTCTCATGTGTAGATGACAGGACGTTAAAGTCTCATGTGTAGATGACAGGACGTTAAAGTCTCATGTGTAGATGACAGGACGTTAAAGTCTCATGTGTAGATGACAGGACGTTAAAGTCTCATGTGTAGATGACAGGACGTTAAAGTCTCATGTGTAGATGACAGGACGTTAAAGTCTCATGTGTAGATGACAGGACGTTAAAGTCTCATGTGTAGATGACAGGACGATAAAGTCACATATGTTGATGATAAAAATATGTTGTATTCTTTTAAAATGAAGATAACAAGACTTCGTACCATCCTTTTATTAATAATCATATTACGTGATCGTACACTCACTTGTAAATATAACATTGTGGAGCTGACTTTTCTCTCGATGGTATGATGGTGTCATTTGATGCACAGATGGCGTGATGTGAAAGTCTGATGTACAGATAACGTTGTGGTGCTGACTAATCACCAGAATGTATTATGGTGCAGCTTCGAGTACAGATGGTATGATGGTGCAGCTTCGTGTACAGATGGTATGATGGCCAGCTTCGTGTACAGATGGTATGATGTTGCAGCTTCGTGTACTTATGATATGATGGTTCAGCTTCGTATACAGATGGTATGATGGTTCAGCTTCGTGTACAGATGGTATGATGGTGCAGCTTCGTGTATAGATGGTATGATGGTGTAGCTTCATGTACAGATGGTATGATAGTGCAGCTTGGTGTACAGATGGTATGATGGTGCAGCTTGGTGAAGAGATGGTATGATGGTCAGCTTCATGTACAGATGGTATGATGGTCTGCTTTGTGTGCAGATGGTATGAAGGTGCAGCTTCGTGTACAGATGGTATGATGGTCAGCTTTGTGTACAGATGGTATGATGATGCAGCTTGTGTACAGATGGTATGATGGTGCAGCTTGGTGTACAGATGGTATGATGATGCAGCTTCGTGTACAGATGATAAGATGGTGCAGCTTTGTGTACAGATGGTATGATGCTGCAGCTTCGTATACAGATGGTATGTTGGTGCAGCTTCGTGTACAGATGGTTTGGTGGTGCAGCTTGTTGTACAGATTGTATGATGGTGCAGCTTCGTGTACAGATGGTATGATGGTGTAGCTTCATATACAGATGGTATGATGGTGCAGCTTGGTGTACAGATGGTATGATGGTGTAGCTTGGTGTACAGATGGTATGATGGTGCAGCTTGGTGTACAGATGGTATGATGGTGCAGCTTCGTGTACAGATGGTATGATGGTGTAGCTTCATGTACAGATGGTATGATAGTGCAGCTTGGTGTACAGATGGTATGATTGTGCAGCTTGGTGTACAGATGGTATGATGGTCAGCTTCATGTACAGATGTTATGATGGTCTGCTTCGTGTGCAGATGGTATGAAGGTGCAGCTTCGTGTACAGATGGTATGATGGTCAGCTTTGTATACAGATGGTATGATGGTGCAGCTTGTGTACAGATGGTATGATGGTGCAGCTTTGTGTACAGATGGTATGATGATGCAGCTTCGTGTACAGATGATATGATGGTGCAGCTTTGTGTACAGATGGTATGATTATGCAGCTTCGTGTACAGATGGTATGATGGTGCAGCTTGGTGTACAGATGGTATGATGGTCAGCTTCATGTACAGATGGTATGATGGTCAGCTTTGTGTACAGATGGTATGATGGTCAGCTTTGTGTACAGATGGCATGATGATGCAGCTTCGTGTACAGATGGTATGATGGTGCAGCTTGGTGTACAGATGGTATGATGATGCAGCTTCGTGTACAGATGGTATGATGATGCAGCTTCGTGTACAGATGATATGATGGTGCAGCACCGTGTACATATGGTATGATGGTGCAGCTTCGTGTACAGATGGTATGATGGTCAGCTTTGTGTACAGATGGTATGATGATGCAGCTTAGTGTACAGATGGTATGATTGTCAGCTTTGGGTACAGATGGTATGATGGTCAGCTTCGTGTACAGATGGTATGATGGTGCAGCTTGGTGTACAGATGGTATGATGGTGCAGCTTCGTGTACAGGTGGTATGATGGTCAACTTCGTGTACAGATGGTATGATGGTGCAGCTTGATGTAAAGATGGTATGATGGTCAGCTTTGTGTACAGATGGTATGATGATGCAGCTTCGTGTACAGATGGTATGATGGTCAGCTTCGTGTACAGATGGTATGATGGTCAGCTTTTTGTACAGATGGTATGATGGTCAGCTTCGTGTACAGATGGTATGATGGTCAGCTTCGTGTACAGATGGTATGATGGTCAGCTTTGTGTACAGATGGTATGATGGTGCAGCTTCGTGTACAGATGGTATGATGGTCAGCTTTGTGTACAGATGGTATGATGGTACAGCTTCGTGTACAGATGGTATGATGGTCAGCTTTGTGTACAGATGGTATGATGGTCAGCTTGGTGTACAGATGGTATGATGATCAGCTTTGTGTACAGATGGTATGATGGTGCAGCTTCGTGTACAGATGGTATGATGATCAGCTTTGTGTACAGATGGTATGATGATACAGCTTCGTGTACAGATGGTATGATGGTGCAGCTTCGTGTACAGATGGTATGAAGATGCAGCACCGTGTACAGATGGTATGATGGTGCAGCTTCGTGTACAGATGGTATGATGGTGCAGGACCGTGTACAGATGGTATGATGGTCAGGTTTGTGTACAGATGGTATGATGATTCCGCTTCGCGTACAGATGGTATGATGGTGCAGCTTCGTGTACAGATGGTATGATGGTCAGCTTCGTGTACAGATGGTATGATGGTTAGCTTCGTGTACAGATGGTATGAGGGTCAGCTTCGTGTACAGATGGTATGATGGTGCAGCTTCGTGTACAGATGGTATGATGGTCAGAATCGTGTACAGATGGTATGATGGTCAGCTTCGTGTACAGATGGTATGATGGTGCAGCTTCATGTACAGATTGTATGAAGGTGCAGCACCGTGTACAGATGATATGATGGTGCAGCTTCGTGTACAGATGGTATGATGGTGCAGCACCATGTACAGATGGTATGATGGTCAGCTTTGTGTACAGATGGTATGACGATGCAGCTTCGTGTACAGATGGTATGATGGTCAGCTTCGTGTTCAGATGGTATGATGGTCAGCTTCGTGTACAGATGGTATGATGGTCAGCTTCGTGTACAGATGTTATGATGGTGCATCTTCGTGTACAGATGGTATGATGGTCAGAATCGTGTACAGATTGTATGATGGTCAGCTTCGTGTACAGATGGTATGATGGTGCAGCTTGGTGTACAGATGGTATGATGGTCAGAATCGTGTACAGATGGTATGATGGTCAGAATCGTGTACAGATGGTATGATGGTCAGCTTCGTGTACAGATGGTATGATGGTGCAGCTTCGTGTACAGATGGTATGATGGTGCATCTTTGTGTACAGATGGTATGATTGTCTGCTTCGTGTACAGATGGTATGATGGACTGCTTCGTGTACAGATGGTATGAAGGTGCAGCTTCGTGTACAGATGGTGTGGTAGTTAAACTCCTGATATTTCAATGAAGTGACACTGTAATCTCGTGCAGAGTTTTAAAGGTTTCATTCCAACACACAAATTATTACTGTACAATGTAGTACCATGGGATCTCATGTTGTGTAGATGAGTACATACGTACAGACAATTCACAGCCAATGACCAATGTTTCTCAAACTGTGTTGATGGGTACATACGTACAGACAATTCACAGCCAATGACCAATGTTTCTCAAACTGTGTTGATGGGTACATACGTACAGACAATTCACAGCCAATGACCAATGTTTCTCAAACTGTGTTTATAGGTACACATCAGACTTCTAATTGTTATGTCACCACCAAGTTTAAATGCTCTTGTATATTGTCCTAAATATATTTTATCAAACCCAAAATACCCAGTTAATTAAAAAATACTATTTCTAGCCCCAACCCCCACCCTGTTTGCAACGACCACATAATACCCACTAACCCCTACCCCTCACACTAACCCTACCCACTCCCACTAACCCCTACCCCCTCCCACTAACCCCTACCCCCTCCAATTAACCCCTACTAACTAAATGGATAAAAAAGTTTCAATTATAAACCACACCCCCCCCCCAAATTAAACCAAAAAAAAGGCATCAATTTTTAGTCATTTTTTTTTCTTCACATGTAACAAACCAGCATAACAATTTTGGATTAAAACAAAAATGGAATAAAATTTAAAAATCATTGAAGTAAAGACGACAAAGGCGAAGAAACAAAAATTAAAAATTATTTCATGATTAAATGTTTATTCAAGTTTTATAATCATTCCAAATGATTAGTAATAAATATCTGGATCGTACCACGTTACTGGGCCTAGCCATCCCCAACATTTACAGGCATGGCGATTGGTATGACCGGGCCAGTTCCTCAACCATGTGCACCAAGTGTCATTGACGAAACAATTTCCATGTCGAAAGTTATGGTTATCACAATGCCATTGACATGTCGTTGTGACATTTGATGCATCTCGAAATCTGAAATTTAAGTACGTTATTCTTGTCATAAAACCAATAGTCACATAACACGTTTTTATACTGATAAAGGATGTTTTGTTTTGACTTTGCTATGATGGCAAAATAATTTTTTAAGCCTATTAGCTCTTTGCTACTATATTTTTTAATATATTTGTTTTAAGATTAGTGATCGAATACCATGTTAGTGCTGCTAATTAGAATAATCATAGTTTCACGTGAAAAAAATAACATTAATGTATGATTATAGCTACACTCTCATCATACAATATAAGACAGTGAATAAATGAAGTACATAATTGTCTGTATTGTCTTATTTTATCTGTTACAGACGCTCCTTATATATGTTACAGGCAAAGTGTGAAATCAGGCATTCTATATAATGCCTAGGCAATGTATAGAATGTCTGATGGTTTCAGGCAAAGTATATAATTTGTAAAACTTGTGCATACTTTGCCTAGGCATTCTATAGAATGCCGGATTTCGATTAGGCAAACTGTAAAAAGAGCACAACAAAAGACTATTGATAATTACGTATTTTAAAGTGGATGTAATACAAAATAAAGCATATGATGTACGCTCTGTATTATTTTTTCGAGGTCTTCCTCTGATTCCACATCTTGTAAAACATCGTCAGGTAGGGAATACGTTGTGAGGCCTACTTTAGCTCTGCATCCAAAGAGAGCTTTATATGGTTATCTTTTAATACCAGAATGAAAACCTCTGTCCTTCTTGAGTTGGACGAACCGTAACCCCTCACTCCAGTGGCCAGTTATTTCATCTTGCATACAAGCACACAGCATACTTTCGACGCTCCCCTGGCTTTGTATGTGGCGCGGCTTACCATGAACAAGCAATCTCTCTCCTAAGATTACTAACCTTGGTTATTTCATGCTCATATGTATATTCCATGAATTCAATCACATATGTAAGTTGCATTGACAGTAATTGGTCAGAGTTCATGCGACTAAACATTAAAGATATTTTACATAATGTAACCCATACAAAAATAGAAAATAATTTTTTAGGTTATTCCGAGTTGTTGTCAGGCAAAATATGTAATTGGCCCCACCCCCGCCATTTTTCCAGCCACTGATATTGGCGGTGGCGCTTTGGTCGTTGTTTGATGATGGCGATTGAAGTCTGTGAGTGTTGAAAGCTATTGTAAGACAGAGTTAAGCCGGTACGAGGTTCCACTAACAAATCAGAGACAATATTGCCTAAATTCTTCTTACGAAGTCAGTTTAGATCATCCGGCTGATATTCCACAGACGTTCTCCCATCACGTTTCCTCTTGGATTGCTGTGTGACCGTGTCGGAAGAGAAATAGTGCTAGGACAGGAATCACGCCCTGTTGACATGCAACGACGATTCTACGATGAGTTATCTAAAGTAAGAGCCAATGCTGCAATATTACGCGGGAGAAGTTGTACGTAAAAAAATATATAAATTATTATTAATTACTAATAATTAATTATTTATTAATAAAATAGATTTAAAATATTATAAATATTTTCGCATTCTATAGAATGCCTAGGCAATGTATGAAATAGCCATCATTTCATACTTTGCCTGAAACCATCAGGCATTCTATACATTGCCTAGGCATTCTATAGAATGCCTGAATTTCAAACTTTGCCTGTAACATATACATAAAATTTATTGCGTCCTACACTTATCTATGATTTTTTTCTAGTTCTGCATTCTTATTAGAGTTTTAAATGTTGATAAAGTGTTGGTTTTCCTGGTTTCTATAGGTAACCCATTCCACGCCCAAATTACCGACGGGAAGGACGAGAATTTGTATGTGTTTATTCATGCATACGGAATAACTAGTAGAAAGGCCAAAACATTGGGAAGCACAGAAATCGTTGTGGCGCCGTTGTTGTTTAAGGGGTTTGACCCTGTGGTGAAATTTATGGAGTCAGACCATCTGCGACACGGTAACTGGGTAAAACAAAAGGGAAACTACTCTTATCCGACCCGACGGGTCACCAATGCGACAATCGGAACTGATTATGTATGCAAACGGGGCCCCGTGGAGTGTCAAGGTTGCCTGACTGCACTGCGGCAATTAAGAACCAATCAAAAAAGGAATGAAAAAACTACCCATCAAGTATAAATGCTGAAGCAACCATGCCACCGGTCTCTTTCCGCCCAGATGTCAGCAGAGTGTAGTCGTCAGTGTGAAAATAATTCATAGAAACATATCTGCATCCATCCTTGTAGTGGAGGAGCTGACATTATTCTTACTGACCAGAATCCATGTGAGTTGAACTCAGCTTTGTTTCCCTCGTTTATATATGTATATTTCCTGCTATTATCTAAATGTTAACCATTGTATGAAGCCGTGTTGAAATTATTGGAATATGTTAACCCCATGATCGCAGTAATGGGCCACGTGCGATATTTAACTATCCCACGTCTAGTTCTTCATTAAATGTGATTACACGCGCTCCATTAGATAGATGGATCGAGTTATATTTGTGTGTAATAAATAAAATTACTATATCTTGTACCTCATTCCACTTACGAGGTGTCAGCAAGATAGATCTGCACCCGTGGTGGTAGAAATGATATCTTAATGTTAGTCTTATGTAATGTATTAGATAATAATTTGTTTTATGTGAATATATTTTGATCCCCTTTTGGCACCTTGCTCTGAAGGTTTGGTAGCCAAAAAGGTGGATTAAACAGTCAAAGTGGAGAAACTACCCATGTGTGTTTTTCTATTTTAGTCTGGCTCCTGGGCACCCGCCAGTACCGGGAGACAACGCGAACTCCTGACGGCAGTCCTGCCCAGACAGAAGTGTCGACAATATTTAGGACCAAGAGCTGGACCCACCGCTATCCAAGCGACTTGGATCCGACACCTTACCTCATCCCTGCACTTACCGACAGGACCTTGAGGAGGACGACCCAGCATCCACCAGTTATTACGTCCAACGTAAAACTGACGCCGACAAACGCACTCCGCGTATGTTGAAGCCTGTACGTGTACACACACTACACGTACAGAAGCCGGTTATTCACACTTCCGTGATCACCGAAGTCACCTGGAACCATAGGTGAAGCAGCCTACAGAGTACCAGGGAACCGAACGATCCAGCTAGAGGGAACCTGCAGAACCAACTACACACGTCAGCACTGACGGAGCCTAGTGTATGGCAGTATTACCGAGCGGAACGCTTCATTGACAACAGTGGCAGAGAACAGCACACACCGACCAGGGGAGCGTGCAGAGCCAACCGCCACACGGAACGGGGCGCGACGACCCCATTGCATTTAAGTACCAACACCATAAACATTAGGTCAAGTGGCATAGCCATAATGATGATAAAGCTAGGCCAAATAGGAGACAATCAATTTGTTGTATAACTACCCCCATTCGGAACTAGTTTTCGCTGTTGTACAAATTGTATAATAAATTTTATTGTTACATTTTACTCCTCTTTAGTCTGTTGATTATCGATTGCAAGACATCACTAAAGTTTATACGTTGTGAGCGGGAAGGTGATAATTTAAAAATTACACCCCTAGACAAACTTGCAAAACAGAGATATACATCTTTCTCGCCACACACCCTTGGCCATAGATATTGACAACACTGTACGTATGTACGTGTAAAGAGTCAGTAACGCTGGGTTTTCGTTCAAAGTACGTTTAATGACATCAAATCTTCGACATGTATGGCAAAATATAATTGACAAATTTCTAGTGGATTTTCATAGTATCCAGAATCCACACACTTCCGTCAGTCTTTCCTCACGAATTTATACTTCGTAGCCTTCACATCCTAGCGCACCTCGGTCTGGTCTGACGTTATCGGACCACGTTCAATAAAAAAAACTCCACTCTCTACGCTTTTTGTCACACACTCTCGTCCAGTCTTCAACCTGATCGTAACTCGGCAACTCAGCTCTCAGTCACCCGTCACACATTGTGCTTGGTTATATAATTCCCCATCTCGCCCGACCGGTTTGTACCGCCCCGGGTCATCCACCATGTCTCCTTTTGACCGCTGTCCTGTCCACTGATTACAACTCTCACGTAATCTTATTTAATCCTACCCCCCCCCATTCCACGTGAACAGGCGTTCACAGTCCGTTGACCCACGCGCACCCCCATTTATGCCCAGTCATCCCCACACCAAAACATCTGACCGTGACAATCGTGTGCAAATCTGTGGTAAGGACTTTCACTCAAGGATAGCACTGCTCAGCCACACGAGGAAATGCAACCCAACGGTGATTTACGTCAGTGTTTCTCAAACTTTTTACTACTACGGACCGGCATGATTTTTTCCCCTTTGCACCAGGGACCGGTGAACTATTTTCCCTGTACTGACGTGGTAGCAAAATGGCATTTCTTGGTAACTTCTGCGGACCAGCATCGTATGGCCCATGGACCGGCACCGGTCCGCGGACCACCACTTTGAGAAACACTGATTTACGTCACAAAACAGCGAACGTTTCGGCTAAGGGCCTTCTTCAACGAACAAATAGTACACAAATTAAATGAATATAAAGAAATTAAACTTTAATTTGCTCTCTTGGTTTTGGTTTCACCGCAGCTAAGTTTTTTATTTCTTTATCTTTGTGTTGTAATTTTAATTAGAATTGATTGCCGTATGTATTGTGTCTACCTTACCCTTGGTTATTCTATCCTCTAGTGTTTCAAGGTTTATTGATTTAACTAAAGGTGTTATTCTTGTCAGTTTTTAATATTCTCCAGTAATGAATCTGGAAGCTTTTTTAAATAAAATTATTATAATTTATTAATGTTTTCTTTGGTTGATGCGTCCCATACAGAAGGTGAATATTCTTGTACAGGTCTCACCAAGGTGATTTAGCATTTTAGTTTCAAATTTTTACTACATCTGTAAAGTTTTCTTTTTATAAAGTCTACGTTTTTAAATCCTTTATATTAACTTGTGGTGTCTGTTTGAGCCCTTGTTTGCTTGCTTGCTTGCTTGCCGAAAAAACTTTGGATCGATTTTTAACCCACTTCCTTGTAAGCTAGCGAGCTGAAATTTTGATGGCAGTTTTATGCCCATGATAAAAATAATGTATCAAAAATTCAGATCGATCGCATGTACTGTAATTAAATTATTGAATTTTTCTATTACTTTATTTATCTCTATGTAACAAGTAAACTATTTTGCTATAGTGTCGCCGTGCGTATTATATTGAACAACCTTTCCTGTCACGCAATAAGGTGCGTATTTTGACAATACTTTTTATAAACATATTCCTGATCGGTGCGCATTATATTAAACATGTTTTACGACACATAACTACAATTTTGTATTTTTGATTTGTCGTGCGGTGCATATAATAATGGAAATGTTTTTTGTAATGTCTCGTACATAAAAGATTTATAGTCAAAAACTTAGCTTTTTTTACGGGTTTTTTAAGGTTTTATTTGTGTGTTATTTTTTTTTAAACTTAATTGAGAAGCTGATTCCATGGTAGTTTTTCAATTTATTGTTAGTCCTAAGCATTTTGCATATTTAGTTTGGAAAACTGGTTTTCATGAATGTATGATAAGAATTATATAAATGACATGATTAAATTCAATTAATATCATTTACAGTAAACTATTCTTGTCAACATACACAATAAATTAATTTGACAAAGAAAAATTCATTATTTTATGCCTTAAAATGAACATTTCTTTACAATGTTTAACTTTTAAAGACACACAAGCATAAATAAATTTAATAAATAAATTTAGAAATAAAATAAACAACGTTATACTTACAGCCAACATTCTTCATAAGTACGTTCACATTGACTTATCCAATGTGGATCAGGCCATGCATGTAGTCCCACTACAGCCACGATGAGGAACACTAGAAGTATCTTGTAATTTATCGCCATCATCAACCTTAGCCTGGTGCAACATGCAGACTGTGACCTCAAGATTCAAACAAAGAAGTATAGCCTGAGATAACGATGACGTGACTGTAGTTCCAGGGGCGTAGCTCACTGACCAACTAACATTTGAGGGTTGTTTACAAATATATTCTTAACAGTCTGCTGGCTGTCTTTGACATTTGAACACATGACAACTTCGTTTAGTTATTTATTTAATAGGATTGTTTGAGCCCTTTATCACATCGGTTGGTCTTATACAAGATGTGAAATCTTAACGAGATTTGAGGCCATTATGTTGGTCCACAAGATGTGAAATCTAAAAGAATTATGAGGCCTTTATGTTGGTCTATAAGAAGTAAAATCTCAAAAGGAGATATGAGGCCTTTATGTTGGTATAAAAGATGTGAAATCTAAAGATCACATGAGACTTCAAAAGGAAGTCTTGGATCCAGTGGTGTAAGGGACCTGAGGTTCCAAAGTAATTAAGTTTTTTGAGTAAGCTAAAATGCTTTTGAGAAGTCTAGTAATATTGTATCTATTTGATCATTCTTGTCTAAGTCTTTTGACAGATCATCTATTAAACCTATTAGTTGTATTTCACATGATCTGTTTTTTTTCAAACCCGTGTTGATTTGGTCATAGAACATTATCTTCGTCCAGTTGGTTGACTATTCTACTACATATTATGTGTTCTAGTGATATACAGGTGATACTGGTAAGTGATACATATCTGTAATTACCAGGGCCTGATTTATCACCTTTCTTAAAAAGGGGAGTTACTTTAGCTAATTTCCAATCCTTGGTAGGGCTGTCAATTTTGTTTAAAAAAACTGCTCGGATACCCGTGAAACTTTCGAACGGGTACCCGGGTTACCCGCTCTAAACGTCGCATAGTTTTCCCCGTCATGACCGATATACAATGCAACCTAGCGACCATCCATGCACCTCATTTCACACAGTAGTAGTAGCCAAAGGCTTGCTTCCCGTAACATACTATTACTAATGCACTACAATTAGCTATAATGCGCAAAAAACTTTTATTCAATTCCTGTTGTAAATGCATTCGTCATACTCATAAACTAAAACTACAGTAAATTAAGCATGCAAAAAAAATGTGAACAGCTATGACGTAACGTTCAGTGTCATACCTTTAATGTTAATATCCACTTGGCGTCGGTAGTCAATGCTAAGGGCAGTCAATCTAAAGTGAGCATTCTTTGGTCAGTGTTACTGCTGTTGTTGACACCAAACAACTTCTGATATTGGTTGGATCGGCGGTTTGTTTATCAAATTCATTTTTTGAATAGCCTTCAGATGGCATTTTATTGCGTTGGGTTGCCACCCTTCGCAGACACAATTTCATTACAACCGTTGCATTTTGCCGTGTCTCTGTCAACTCGATTGGCCTGATTGCACACGACGTCTTACCCATCTTATTAACTTTGGGTGTAGTATTATTAATATCAATGTTTGGGCAAGGCAAACACGTGTTAATGAACGCAAGAAACACACCGGAATGATAGGGGTGTGGGTTATAGCAGTGCTTCTCAAAGTGGTGGTCCGCGGAAGTTATCAAGAAAGTAGCGAGAAATATAATTTTAATCCTCTAATTGCTACCAATAACAATAACACAATATAATTTGTCATTTATTACAATAAGCTAATAAATGAACGAAATAAAAGGAAACAAAAATACATTTCGTTACCATGTAAGTACAGCCAAAATAGTGCACCGGTTCCTGGTGCAATGGAAAAAAAATCCTGCCGATGCATCATACTAAAATATTTGAGAAGCACTGGGTTAAAGGAGTGAAGAGAGGGGGGAGGTAGAAAAACGGCATTAGATAGTATCAATCGGCGACCCACTGTCGGCTATTTCAAAGCAAAAATAGTGTCAAAGCAAGGTTGTTTTTGTGAACAAAAAACAAACACGGCCTCTTTCATCTCTGTGCAATCCATCCTCACAGCCGACGTCTGACCAATCAGTTACAGTGTTAGTAACTATTTACTTTATTAAATTTAAATACTGAAAACCTTGTACGCATTATGAACATCTGTTTTTCTAGGTCAACACGTGTTAATGAACACAAGAAACACAAGCGGATGTAAGGGGCGTGGGTTATAGGAGTGAAGGGGGGAGAGGGGGGAGATAAACAACATTAGCTAGTATCAATCGGCGTATTTCAAAGCAAAGTTAGTGTCAAAGCAGAAGTGTTTTTAATTAACAAACAGCGTCTTTCATCTCTAAGCAGTCCATCCTTATTTTTGGCAGTGGATTTTTATGATTCTTTTAAAGAACCAAAACTTTTTTTTGTGTTATGCGATTTCTGTTTCACATTTAGAGAATAAAGATGTATCCAAATATATTGTAGTTTGTTGGGACCGTATTTTATTTCCCGTTGACAGATACTTCCCGTTGACAGATATTTCTCCTTAGATGTACTTCACATCATATTTTTGAAACAAAATTTTTCATTTGATAAATTGTTTCGCGAGTCACAATGTAAACACAAAAAAGCCGCATGGGGAGCCTGTCACGTGAAAATTCACGGGTTTGACAGCAAAGAGAAAAGGGGAGCGAACATGTGTTAAGAAAGGAATGTGATTGTTTTTGAGGTCAACCGAGGTCCAAGGGAAAGCTAGTAGTGTGGTCACTGAGTCGAGGCGGACGAGGGAGGTTACATGAGGTGTGTAGTTGTGAGAGGTCAGATTGAGAAGTTGAATCATTAGAGTGGTGCTATTTGGAATTCTAGAGATCACAGTGGTTTATTGTAACATATGTGTATATATTAAATATTTCACGATTAAAGTGTATTTTTCCTGACTTGAATTGTAGTGAATTATTATGCGAGAGGTGAAGCCCACAAACACAAGTGAGAGAAAAGCAAATCTGTCACTTCAAGACAAGTGATATAAAATTGTGTCAGAAGTGAAAGTGAAAGCACATTATTTTTTGATGAGTCGTGATTAAAATTCCTAAAGGAATATCAACAGGAATTTATGTTTAATGATAAATACTGTCAAAAATGGTAAAACTATTCATGCAACGGAGATGAAAGTATTTTAGAGACAAATAAGAGTCATCTATTTTAACAAGTGAACATTGTGTGACATAAGTAAAGGACGTAAAATAAGAGACAGCCAGTGGAATACATATATGAAGTGAAAGCAACATCGATTCATTACATTCATTAGAAAATGGATTACTACAAAGAGTTCACTGCCATAGCTAAAGAGATAGGATTAACGGGAAAAGAAATGAAAGATTTTATTGAAGAGAAAGTTAAAGAAGCCCAAGCAAATGAAAGAGAAGAAAGAAATGCAAAAAGAGAAATGGAGAAACTAAAACATGAAAACCTGAAAGAAATGGAACAACTAAAAAATGAAAACCTGAAAGAAATGAAACAACTAAAAAATGAAAAACTGAAACTACAAATTGACCTACAGGAAAGAGGCCACAATCCAGGTAATAATACTAATGAAAAATCAACACCAAATGAATCAATCAAAGTCAGAAAATATGACAGTAAAAAATAAAAAATAGATGTTCATCTAGACTATTTTGAATCTCTTATGGATATGAAAGGGTATAAGGAAAAAGATTGGCCCACACAACTCATGACTAAAATCACTAGAGAAGCTTTTGAAGCTTATAACAGAATATCCAAACAGGACAAAAACATTTACAAAAATTTCAAAAAGGCACTTTTATTGCACTTTGGAAAATCAGAAAATGACTACAGAAAAGAATTCCATGAAATAAGAATTAAAGTGGACAAAGACCCTCAGATGATAGTGCATGAAGCACAGGTGGAACTAACAAAATGGCTGGAACTTGCAGCTATAGGTACAAGCGATCCAAAGTCTATATTAGACATGGTGTTAATTGATAAATTCTTAGAAAACGCGACACCAACGTTTTTCAAATATTTAACAGACAAGAAAATTAGGACTCAAACAGAGTTAACGAATGCATTATGAGCGTTCAAGGATTCACATCCTGATGTCGAAATGTACAAAAGACAGGATTTCCTTGCAACAATCCAAATTAAAAAACCAGAAACTATTTGCTATTGCTGCTGCAGAAGAGGTCATATAGTGAGGCATTGCTATTACAACAAAGGACATACAGATAGAATGTCACCTAAGGGCAGCCCAACACGAAATAAAACAGAAACAAGATATGGACACGATCATTTTAAAAACAAGGGTAGACAATCACGGATATTCAGATATAATCATAACTCAAGATATAGAGATTATGATCAAGGTCGTCCAGGTAGACGATCATGGAGGGGCAGATAAGGTTATGATTCCAGAAACATAAATTCTGAACAAACATGGAGAAAAATTGACAACCAAGACCTGGATGATAGGAGAAAGATGACTCGAGAAGAAACAAGAGCTAGTGACATTGTAGCCACTATTGACAATCGCGGATATGGCATAAGGGATGAAGGTCGCAGTCGCAGAGATGGAGATTGTGAGTCTGAGACTATTTATGTGAAATCATCTGAAGTTGAAAGAATCATTGGTCGTGGAGGAAATAGAATCAGAGACATTGAAGTAGACAGTGGATGTCGGATAAAGGTGTCTCGTGACGGTGACTCATCTGGCCGAAGTTCTGTTGAATTATCAGAAAGCAAAAATGCCATCTCAGAAGCCAAGCGACTGATTCAAGATGCTGGAGTTAAGATTATCAATGGAAATGATCGTGGTCATGGTTGGTGAACTATCGAACCTTTCAGAGGCTGAAGAAGCATTGAAGGTCCATCGTTTGAATTCATCCCAGTTGTAATCTCATCATTTTCTCATATTTTTTCCCCTTAAAGTATACTTTGTAATCAATGTCATACATCATTTCATCTCAAATCAGATTGAAGTATTTTTGATCGGTAATGGAATCTTTGAGATCACCGATGGTGTATATTAAGCATCATCATCATCATTGCCCTTCGTCCCATCTGGGGCATAGGCCGCGAACAAAGTCTCTCCAGGCATCCCGGTCCTGCGCCAGTCTCTCAATCTGCCCCCAGCTGTGCCCGCTCATTTTTGTGTCTGCCTCCAGTTCTCTTCTCCAGGTCATTTTGGGACGACCTCTTTTCCTTTTGCCTTGGGGGTTCCATGTGAGGGCTTGTCTCACAATGCTGGATGTAGGCTTTCTGAGAGTGTGGCCAATCCATCTCCATTTGCGCTGGCGTATTAGCTCTTCCACTGGCTCTTGTTGTGTGCGTTGCCAGAGGTCCTCATTGGTGATGACATTTGGCCAGCGGATTCGGAGAATTGCTCGGAGACATGTATTTATAAAGGCTTGAAGCTTTTTAGAAATGGTGCTGTTATTCGCCATGTTTCTGCTCCATACAGTAGGACAGGCTTTACTGTGGTGTTGAATATCCTGACCTTGGTATGAAGAGTCAAGTTGTTGCAGTTCCAAACTTTTTTTAGCTGTTTAAATGATGATCTTGCTTTGCCAATTCTCACTCTTACATCGGCGTCTGTCCCTCCTTGTGTGTCGATGATGCTTCCAAGGTATGTGAAGCTATCCACCTCCTCCAGATATTAAGCAATATATGTATATATGGTAAAAGAAAGTAAAATTGATTTGAAATAGCCACGAAGTAAATATAGTATCGACAAGCATACCTAATGATAGAATGCACTGAGCACCTCGCCACATTTTAAAATATTAATCGACTTGTTTTTAAAATCACGTTCATTGTGCATGTTATGCTTACAATTTATTAATTATTAATAATTAATTAGTTTTTAATAAATTGAAGGAAAAAAAAATTCTTAAATTATAATCTAATTTTTATCAATTAAAATTATTTTAATCAATATTTAATCGATAAAATTTTAAACGATTAATCGAGAAATTGATCGTTAATTTCCGCAGCCCTAACAACAAGCAATTCTTTCTATGGGCGCTTGCAATCTCTGTCAAGCTTTCCTGGTCGCTTAGGCTTGCATTACAAGCGATCTGAGGATCGATCCCCAGCGGTGGATTTTTTTTTCTTTTGTTTTGTTTGTTATTTTACAACCTGTTTGTCTTTTGACACTAAATTTTAGGATACCGGCAAACAGTTATTTCTTCGTGTTCTGTTTTTTCATGAATATTCTTTTTTGCTGCATAGTTACAAGTTACAGTCTTCTATTAGCTGCTAGCAATCATTTTATTTAAAGGGACGCTGGCTCGATAGGGCCCCAATTTGAATTGCATCCTGTGCAGTCTTAATTCGCCCCTGCTTGACCCCTCCAGCACGCGGATTCCTCCCCTCACTGTCAACACTTCCAGAAATGCCGTACTTACAATACCTCATGATAATAAATTATAGATAATAGAAAGTAGTTGAAAAAGAATTTGCAAAGAGAAAAAAAGGGAAAAAGAATTTCAAAAAAGAAAAAAAAAGAAAGAAGTCTCCAATCGAAATTCGATCCACTACCTATGTTTTTTTTTAGAAATTCGATCCACTACCTATGTTTTTTTTAGAAATTCGATCCACTACCTATGTTTTTTTTAGAAATTCGATCCACTACCTATGTTTTTTTTAGAAATTCGATCCACTACCTATGTTTTTTGTAGAAATTCGATCCACTACCTATGTTTTTTTTAGAAATTCGATCCACTACCTATGTTTTTTTTAGAAATTCGATCCACTACCTATGTTTTTTTTAGAAATTCGATCCACTACCTATGTTTTTTTTAGAAATTCGATCCACTACCTATGTTTTTTTTAGAAATTCGATCCACTACCTATGTTTTTTTTAGAAATTCGATCCACTACCTATGTTTTTTTTAGAAATTCGATCCACTACCTATGTTTTTTTTAGAAATTCGATCCACTACCTATGTTTTTTTTAGAAATTCGATCCACTACCTATGTTTTTTTTAGAAATTCGATCCACTACCTCTGTTTTTTTTAGAAATTCGATCCACTACCTATGTTTTTTTTAGAAATTCGATCCACTTCCTATGTTTTTTTTAGATCAAAATCCAGCGCACAACAGTTGGACCACAGAACCATATGGTTTAATGAAGTTTAAAAAAATCTTATATCAGAAGCTTATCTTATCTTATCTTATCTGTTTACAGACGCTCCTTCTATACAGAAGATTATTGCGTCCTACGCTTATCTATGGTTTGTGTTTAGTCCAGCATTTTTATTAGAGATTTAAATGTTGATAAAGTGTTGGTTTTCCTGGATTCTTCAGGCAACCCATTCCTCGCCCGAATTCCGGACGGGAAGAAGGAAAACTTGTATGTGTTTGTTCTTGCATACGGAATAAGAAAGGTGTTTTTATCCTTATGTCTATCTGAGGGTTGTATTAAGTTATCTTTGTGTTGTATTTCTAAATTAGAATTAATTGCTTTATGTATGATTACTACTTTGCTCTTGGTTCTTCTATCCTCTAGTGTTTCAAGGTTTAATGATTTAACTAATGGTGTTATTCTTGTCAGTTTCGAATATTCTCCAGTAATGAATCTGGCAGCTCTTTTTTGAATTTGTTCTAGTTTATCAATGTTTTCTTTGGTGGATGGGTCCCATACAGAAGATGCATATTCTAGTACAGGTCTCACCAAAGTGAGGTAGCATTTTAGTTTTATATCTCTATTACATTTGTTAAAGTTCCTTTTTATAAAGCCTAAGGTTTTGTTTGATTTTTTAATAACTTCATTGACATGGGGATTCCATGATAGTTTCTCATTTATTAAGACTCCTAAGTATTTTGCATCTTTAGTTTGGGTCAGTTCTTTTCCATGAATGTAATATTTTGAATTTATTTGTTTCTTTTTCTTTGTTACTCTTAACAGTTGACACTTTTCTGGGTGGAAAGACATACTCCAGTTAGTTTCCCATTTTATCAATTCATCTAAGTCTTTTTGTAAAATTTTGCTATCTTGTTCTGATTTAATTGTTCTATAGATTATACAATCATCAGCAAATAACCTAACTTTTGTACCTGTTGAGATGTTGTTGGGTAAATCATTTATATAAATTAAAAAGAGTAAGGGACCTAGCACAGTTCCTTGTGGAACTCCTGAGTTAACCTTTATTGGTGCAGATTTAGATCCATTAATTATTACAGTTTGCTCCCTGCCCAAAAGGAAGTCTTGGATCCAGTGATGTAAGGAACCTGAGATTCCAAAGTAGTTAAGTTTTTTAAGTAAACTAAGGTGGTGAACTTTGTCAAATGCTTTTGAGAAGTCTAGTAATATTGTATCTATTTGATCATTTTTGTCTAAGCCTTTTGATAGTTCATCTATTAAACCTATTAATTGTGTTTCACATGATCTGTTTTTTCTAAAGCCGTGTTGATGTGGGCATAGGGCATTATGTTTGTCAAGGTGGTTATCTATTCTACTATATATTATTAGTGTTCTAGTAATTTACAGGTGATACTAGAAAGTGATACAGGCCTGTAATTACCAGGGTCTGATTTATCCCCTTTCTTAAAGATTTGAATTACGTTGGCTAATTTCCAATCATGGGTCACTTTACCCTGGTTTATAGAGGCTTGAAAGAGAACTACAAGGATTGGGGACAGTTCATTGCTTAGTTCTTTTAATAACCTTGCAGGCAAATCATTTGGACCAGTAGCTTTGTTTATTTTTAAGTTTTTTAGGAGTGAATGTATACCTATCTCATCTACAGTTATGTTACCTATTTCTTCCATTTTATTTAAATTTATTAAAACTTCTTTGTCGCCTGAGGCAGAACAAGATGATGCAAAATATGTGTTAAGGATATTAGCTGTAGTTTCATTATAATTATAGGTTTTATTATTTGAGCCTTTTAGTGTGGCTATTCCTGAAGGTTCCATTTTTTAAGATTTGATAAAGGACCATAAGTTTTTATTGTTATCTTTGGTAATTACATTGTTTATATATTCATTTTGGAGGTTTCGACTAAGTTTTTAAGTGTCGGGGTTATATGATACTGACAGTTCCACATAAGTAAAAGGTGTACGTGTATATTTTATCGCAATATTAATAAAAGACAAGTAGTACTGATCTGTATAGAATTTTAATTAGTAGTCACGTGACCGACCACAAAATCTGTGTATAGCGCTAAGAATTATTGGGGAAAATTCCCTTCGAAATTTTTTTGCCCCCTCCCCCCTACATAATTTTCTGTGGTCGCCCATGATTCTTTCTCATAAAGTTAGCAAGTTAGCCAATAACACAATATATGGACAAGTTTATTTCTTTCACTAAGTTATATATAGATATTAGTTAGGGCTGTGGAAATTAACGATTAATTTCTCGATTAATCTTTAAAAATTTTATAGAATAATTTTTTTTAACGATAATCGACCAACCACTTATAAGTGCATTGGAAGTCAAAAAGTAAAATATTGGGGCCGATAATTATAAACTAATTTCCGGACAATTAAACAATCATTTTGGTTTTAAACTATTGACTAACGTGAATGTTCAAAATGTTGATAAAGGTTTTTATGTCCATTGAGAGAAATTGTTCGCCTACCATGCAATGTTCCCTCTAAGTCTAAGCTTCTTTTTTCCGTGTGCAAAATTTAAAAAAAACAACTCGTGTGCAAAGTTGCACACCGTCAATTTTTTTTGCAATATTTTACAAAATTGGCTGCGTGGTGATTCTAAACTCCTGCGTGACATCGGTAAAATATCGGCGTTGCCACGCTGCTTAAAGGGAACATTGCGACCATGGTACTAACACAGCGTTAAACATAGCACCTCCAAACCAAACATCCACAACAATATCAGAAACTTCAGCTGAGACAATCTAATGCTGTGTGAACCATTACTCAGCTCGGTTGGTTATATTGTCAATAAGACCCGCTCATTACTTGAACCAAATAATGTCAATACACTTGTCTGTTTGCGTTGTTGGTTAAAATATGTCATATAAAGAAGACCTAGTGTTATTTAGATTTTTAACAAGAACGTTTAATAAGTGTTACTTATGGCATCAGAAATTTGAATTTTTAGCTTTAATCGAAATTAACGATTAACATATTATTCCGTTTCTTCGTTCACTTCATTGGCTCCCTTACAAGCAAGAACTGATTACAAACTCTTCTTTTTCTGCCACAACTTCTTTTCTGACTCATGTCATTCCTATCTTACTTAACTTCTATCTATTTTCTCGTCCACTTGTAAGTTACGCTTATATGCAGACACACATATTCTCTCTGTTTCTCAGACATGCAGAACACATTTGGCAAAAGGATTCTGTCAGCCTAAAAACATCGAAATTCTCTACATTACTCATTCGCAGTATTCCTACTGCTTAAACCTTCAAGATAGCATTAAAAAAGCATCTCTTCAATCAAGTTTTTAAAAAATTATTAAAAAACAATACAACATTTCTTTTAACGTAGTTTATGTGAACCATCATATCGTTATATGTTGTAGTAATGATGATGTTCCCTTAAATCTGCAATTATCTGACCGACGTCCCAGCTAAGAATGACTGTGCATCAAACTTTGTAAAATATTCAACACAAAAATTGATGTTGTGCAACATTGCACTCGAGTTATTTTTTTATTTTTTTAAATCCTTCATATTAACTTGTTGTGTCTGTTTGAGTGCTTGTCGAAAAAACTTTGAATCGATTTTAACCCACTTCCTAGTAAGCTAGCGAGCTGAAATGTTGCAGGCTGTTTCATGCCGATGATAAAAATGATGTATCCAAATTTCAGTTCGATCGCACATACTGTAATTAAATTATTGAATTTTTAGATTATTTTATTTATCTCTATCTATCATGTAATTTTTTTAGATAGTGTGTCACGGTGCGTATTATATTGAACGACCTTTTTAATACTTACCTGTTGCGCGATTTGGTGAGTATTATATGGACGATAATTTTTAAAAATATATTCCCGATCGGTGCGTATTATATTAAACATGTTTTACGACACGTAACTACAATTTTGTATTTTAGGATTGTCGTGCATTGCGTATTATAATGAACATTCTTTTAGTTATGTCTCGTATGTAAAGGATTTATAGTCAAAAACTTGGTTTTTTACTGGTTTTTTTTACTATGTACACCGACCAACAAACTTCAGAAGGAACATCTGTAACGATATGTGTGTTTTACATTGTATGAATTTTTGAACATATATTTGTTACTATTTTTATGTTAACAAAATATGAATGTATGTATTTTTGTTCTTATAATTTGCAAAAACTTTTAGCCATCCACCATGGCATTTTTCGAGAGCTCTTGCGTACCTTCCGATGAAATACAATTGCAATATATATTTTGTATTTATGCCCTTACATATTTCAGTACCCCGGCTTATGGCAGGGCTAATATCGACTTAAAATGTTTTCAACAACTTGAGTAAAGACAAAATTACACTCATACTCTTCGTAAACCTATACACAATATGTAGAAATGTCAAGGAGAGACTTATATCCGTCGAAGACTTGTAGTAAGTTGGAGTGACCTGAGTGCACCTCATCAGAGGCGTAGCTACGTTTTTGGCGCCCTTGGCTAATTTATTTTTGGCACCCTTAATAAATTGACAAGTTTCAGCTTTGCGATTTTTTCATTTATTAGAAAAAAATAAATAAATGTCTCTATTTTTTTATAACAATAATTACGTAGTCTGACAGTGACAGTCATACAGCGTGAATATAAAAATGCATAAGATAGCAACAATACTAATTTGCAGTTTATTATTTACTAAATAATACCAAAATAAATTTGTGGATAAAACGGGATATTGTTGTGTTTTGCGTTAATAAAGAATACAGAAAAGCTTATCTTATCTTATCTGTTTACAGACGCTCCTTCTATACAGAAGATTATTGCGTCCTACGTTTATCTATGGTTTATGTTTAGTCCTGTATTTTTATAAGAGATTTAATGTTGATAAAGTGTTGGTTTTCCTGGATTCTTGAGTAACGTGTATTATTAAACTATATAATTTGCAATTGTCACGCAAGTAGTGTCAGTCTGTCCCTGGCATAACTAATTTTACAAAGCTGCGCACCAAATTACTGCACCAATGCATCAAAAGGTGTGCAAATTAAATATGCACTGTAAAAAAAAATTATATATACGTCATTGTTTTCGCTGATATTTTAATTTTGTAAAAGGGAACAATGTAAAAAGAGGATTTGATAATGTTTAATTATAAAATAAAAAAACAAAGGGGGCGCTTACAACCCCTATTATAAAATACTTTGTGTACATTTAAGAAAGTTTAATATTTCGTATTTATCAAACAAGGGAAAGGTCGGCGCCCTAGGCGCCCTAAAAAAAGTGCATTTTTTCAAAATAAATAGATTTCAGCTGAAAACTTCCGTCATTTTTGACGGGTGATACGCTACTTATTATATATATATTTACGCTCAATTGTTGCTGATTGTGGGCTTATGCTAAATCATAATCCTTTTGGTTTCCAGATTAACATTAACCAAACAACGCACGAACCAATGACGTCAGCATTTGTGTTTTAAACAGTGCTGACTGATTCGAAGAGTTATTTTTTTTGTGCAGTAATTTGATGCGCTGCTTTCTAAAATTACTTTAAAAATCGTGAGGTGATTAGCACTGTAAAAAATATTGTACATTTCAGAAATAATTCGTATTTATCATACGAGGATAAGTTACTTGGACTTTTGACCCAAAAAAAATCATATTATAACATACTTTGTGTACATTTAAGAAAGTTTAATATTACGTATTTATCATACAAGGACAAGTTAGGTGGGCTTTTGAAAAAGGTGGGCGCCATAGACGCCCTTAAAAAAAGGGGGCGCCGCAGGCGCCACGGCGCTGCAGCACAAACTAGTTATAAATAAAAACAATAGTGTCAATGTGTTATACTCATTATCTCATACATAACAATAGAAACTCACAATTAAAAGTAAATTTAAGTAACACTCCACCTACTACAGCTCAGCACTTCCGTTAGCTGGCGTATTAGAGTGTTGCTAATACAGTCGGACCGTTCTAAGTCGAACTCAAGGGGGAAAAATTCGACTTACGGAGTTTTCGATTTAGGGAAACTAGCGTAATAGGCGCGGATTAATCAATGAAAAGGTTGATATTTAGAGGGGGAACCGCCATAGCGGCTAGAAGGCTTGACAGGAAAGAGGGGCGGTGATGTTTCATCTGAAAGGAGCCAACTTGCTTTGACATACCGACACAAGCCCGTGAGAGGAGACACCTTCACTCCCCTCCTCCACTATACTCCCTGGAGATTGGGATGGTGATAGTTAGCTTTTTGTTTTTTAAAGAAAGAATTTAAAATCATATTGCAATTTGTATGATAAGAATCAATAAGAAGCCCCGCAAAGGCCACACACATAATAAAAAATATTATAATAATACATTTAAATATAATTAATTATTCACTTTTTTGTTTTCGAGGATACAAAGCGAAATACAGACGGTCCTCGCTAAGTCGAACTTCCCTAAGTCAAAAATCTTCCTATACCGAATAAATTGTTAGGTCCCGGCCAAATTCCTTATTTTAGATCTCCTTAACTCGGAGATTTTTGGCTTTCAACCTCTCTTAGTTGAATTTTCCAAGGCGTTTGGGTTATTATTCTGAGTGACATTTCAGAACACGTGGTCCGTAGAGTCACTTAAATGGGCGTAAAATCTTTTCTTTGTGAATTCCACAAGGTATTAAGCGACCCTTGCAAGTACAAAAAATGTCAAAGACAACAAAACAAAAGATTTAATATATATATATATTAAAAAAAAGGAGTGGTAACTAGATTTCTAATTCACGTCCCTTTGCTGCATGCTGTGACTCTTTTTAAAAAGAAAAATCTTACCCACCCCATCCCACTGTAGAGCGAGTAAAGTGGGGGGAGGGAAGGTGTCTCCTCTCACGGGCTTGTGTCGGCATGTCAAAGCAAGTTGGCTTCCTTTCATATGAAACATAGACACCGCCTCTCTTTCCTGTCAAGCCTACTAGCCGGTATGGCTGTTCTCCCCACCTCTCAATAACTACATTGTCCTTGATTAATCGGCGCCTAGTATGCCATTTTCCCTAACTCAAAACTCCGTAAGTCGAATTTTTTTTTCGAATCCTTTTGAGTTCGACTTAGAGAGGTCCGATTGTATTTATTTAAATACAAATTTAAAAATTAGAGATTTAGTGGCGCCCTTTTGAGTGGGTGCCCTTAGCAACTGCCCCGATGCCAACCCGTTGTTACGCTACTGCACCTCATTGCCTGTCCGCCGAAATCATGTCTCCTGAACAAACGAAAAATGTTTTCAACATAATCAAAGTGTTTCTCTGGTCACGTGGGTCAAGACACCAATCGTCAAATGTATCGAGTGAAAGTTTCTTTCTTGAGTTTTCTTCAAACCCCACGGCATATACACCTCTGGGAAACTTTTCGTCAGTGAACAATGCTTCAAGGCTACACACGAGATCAGAGGATTAAAATGCGTACGCTTGGCAGTCAGAAATCATGGACAGTAGACGATGGCGTGTATGTAACTGCACAGATCGCCTACCTCTGTGTTTCCAGGCATGTGCTAAGACCGTGAGATCGCCTACCTCTGTGTTTGCCGGCGCGAGCTACTATCCTTGTCTTCAATCTAAACGAGCGATGGTTTTCAGTCAAATAAATAGAAGTACAAAAAAGATTTTAAAAAACCACGTTTTTATAAGCGGACTAAAATGTAGACAATAATTTTGTTTCACAGAATTGTGAAGGAACAATCTTTTTCTGGATTGATACAAATTTCAAACTTATATGCTCAAGTACTATGATGTAATATGACTAAGAACGTGGGCGGGCGCTTTTTAGGCGCTTGGCTAAAATGATTAGGGTTTACAAATGACGAGTAGGAAAATGAGTGAATTGAATTAGTTAAGCCTGAGAAGCGCCCGCCCACGTTTTAGTCATATTACATCTGAGTACTTGAGCATATAAGTTTTAAATTTTTATCAATCCAGAAAAAGATTTTTCCTTCACAATACCTCCAAAAAAAATATTTTTCTTCTTTTTATTCAGCTTATTAAAACGTGGTTTTTAAAAATCTTTTTTTACTTCTTTTTATTTTATTCTTTTTAGTTTAAGTGTATGCTATGGTGAGTTTTGAAGTATTGATCATGTTCAAATATAATACGCATTGCCCGACAAACATTTACAGACTGGAAATGACTGATCTCCCCTTGATGTTAAACATGGTTGATGTGGTCAGGGTTGGTGTGAACTCGGCAAGTGAATGTAATGTAAACAAGAGCAGACGGATAATACATATGCTTATATATAGATAAACTAAAAAGTTCAATAATTTAATAACGGTATATTCCATCGATCTGAAATTTTAATACAATACATTGTCATCCAAGATCTATCTGTGGTAAAATTTTGAAATCTCTAGGACTATCACAAATGGTTTAACTTTACGTTGGCAGATTTGAAAAACTGTGGACAGACACATAGGAAGGAAAGCAAGTTAATAAAAACGTGGTAAAAAAGAAACAATATTCGTCAATATTCTTTAATATTTTCTTTTATTGAGCCTATCAAATCAGGATTCTAGATTACTACTAGTATTGGATCGAAAAGAGATCAGATTAATAATAGATACGATTTTATTAATTTATTTAATATATGATAATTTTTTAGGGATTCAAACATCTGTTCGTCTTTATTATAAAATATACTAAGTTTGGGGGCCCCTAAATCATCGGGGCCCTTGGCTTTAGCCCGTTCAGCCCCCTCCCCTAAATCTGCCATAGGGCTCAAGTGATCACGCTGTGAACCGAGACTTTACAAGGATGGACAACTGTTATGGGGTAGCTATAAACCAGGCATTGTAAAGACCAACATTTCAGAACGAGGCTTTTAAAGTATATGAGATTGAGCGTATATACAGTTAATACAGTTTATTTTATTTATGATCGCTACTACCACCGTTGCAAACAACTCCGTCAGTTATTTCTCACGTCCTATAACCAACTCCCTCAGTCAATCTCTAGGACCATCAGAAGTGGTTTAATTTTACGTTGGCAGATTTGAAAAATTGTGGACAGACAAAGAGGAACGAAAGTGAGTTAGTAATAAAAAATAAATAGAAGTAAAAAAAAAGACTTTTAAAAACCACGTTTTTATAAGCGGACTAAAAAGAAGAAAATAATTTAAAACTTATAAGTTCAAATACTTTCATTTAATATGACTAAAAACTTGGGCGGGCGCTCCTCAGGCTTAACTCATTCAATTCACTCATTTTCTTACTTGTCCTTTGTAAGCCCTATTCATTTTAGCCAAAGGCCTAAAAAGCGTCATTTCACGTTTTTAGTCATATTAAATTAAAGTACTTGAACTTATAAGTTTTTAATTATTTTCTTCTTTTTAGTCCGCTTATAAAAACGTTGTTTTTAAACATCTTTTTATTTTTTCCTTCTATTTATTTTATTCTTTTTAGTCTTCTTGCAAAATGTTTTACCTCTATTTTTTTTACCAAAAACCTCATCAGCGCCCGCCCAATGTTTAATAACAAAATGATGAGGTCACAAGGTGAATTCGCCACGTGAAATTGAACTACGGCAGGCTGGTACAGATGCTTATATAAAGATAAACTAAAAAGTTCAATAATTTAATAACGATACATTCGATCGATCTGAAATTTTGATACAATACATTGTCATCCAAGATCTATCTGTGATAAATTTTGAGATCTCTAGGACCATCAGAAGTGGTTTAATTTTACGTTGGCAGATTTGAAAAATTGTGGACAGACAAACAAATCCATGGGATCGAAAGCGAGTTAATAAAACGTCGTTAATAATAATAATTAAAAACGTGGTAAAAAGATGGCTGACATTGTCAGTGGTAAATGGCATGAAGCTCAGCCAACGAAACACATTCCAAAAGGAAAATTTTAAGTCTGCACTGACGCAATTCGTTGCTAAATCATTGCATCAATCAATGGTGGACATCAAGGCTCGCGACAAAAAATATATATATAAAAATAAGACAATAAGTCTCTTGCACATGCATTGATTAAACATGAGATGGTATCTTACTTCTTACACTGACTAAACATGAGATGGTTCCTTACTTCTTGCACAGTTACCCTGACTAAACATGAGATGGTATCTTACTTCTTGCACTGACTAAACATGAGATTGTATCTTACTTCTTGCACTGACTAAACATGAGATAGTTCCTTACTTCTTGCACAGTTACTCTGACTAAACATGAGATGGTATCTTACTTCTTGCACTGACTAAACATGAGATGGTATCTTAATTCTTGCACTGACTAAACATGAGATAGTACCTTACTTCTTACACTGACTAAACATGAGATGGTATTTTACTTCTTGCAGTGACTAACATGAGATGGTATCTTACTTCTTGCAGTGACTAAACATGAGATGGCATCTTCGTTGCCTTCAATAGGATAACGTTAAAAAGAACAGTGGAGAGTCTAACGTTAAAAGGAACAGTGGACAGTCTAGTCTTAAAAGCAATAGTGGACTGTCTAGCATTAAAACTAAAAACATCAAAATGAACGTAAAAACTATATATTTACAAACAGCATTCGT
The DNA here is from genome assembly GCA_944989445.1 of Ampullaceana balthica. Taxonomy (NCBI): domain Eukaryota; kingdom Metazoa; phylum Mollusca; class Gastropoda; family Lymnaeidae; genus Ampullaceana; species Ampullaceana balthica. The sequence continues at coordinate 260,895 of CALYLW010000825.1, forward strand.
CATATGTAGGTTTGCAAAGCTGTATCCAATAAGGATCCGGCTATGCATTTAGTCCCCCTACAGCGAGGATGAGGAACACTAGAAGTATCTTGTACTCTATCGCCATCATCAACCTTGGCCTGATGCAACATGCTGACTGTGACCTCAAGACTCAAACAAAGAAATATAGCCTGAGACAACTATGACGTGGCTGTTGTTCTACGGGCGTAGCTCACTGACCACCTAACATTGGAGGGTTGTTTGCAATGACCAGTAGAGGTCATTGGTATGAATGTATCATTTGTTATTACATATCCTCAATATTTTATTAATCAAAGTGTTTGTTGCATTATATATATGTATTTATATTTAATAATATTCATAAAAATAATATATATTTAAATGTTTGAGAACCCCCATCATTTTATTAATAGTCTGCCGGCTGTCTAAAATAAAAATTCACATCTCTTTATCTCTTTAGGAAGTAATTTGATAGAAACGTTTCATGCAATTATCTTTATAAGAGTGTGGTGCCCCTGTTATCAATCACATAAAGAATATAGAGACCCAATATTGAAGAATACGGTGTAGCCTACTATAATATCTCATTCAACGAATTTGTTATCAAATAACAGTGATGGAAAACATATGGCACGTGTGCCACAGTCGGCTCGCAGAGCCTTATCAGCTGGAACACGACTAAAAAAATTACTTCCTTAATCAAATAAGCAAAGCCAACCCCCATTTTCGGGTTTCATCAAAGTGTTGTCACTTTGCTATAAATAAGTTGATTTTGGTTTGAATTTTGGGCATGCGGCCCCAAAAGGTTGGCCATCACTGTCCTATAAGACCAATTATATACCTAGTCTCACGGCCTCCAAAAAGTTGGCCATCACTGTCCTACAAGACCAATTATATACCTAGTCTCACGGCCTCCAAAAAGGTTGGCCATCACTGTCCTATAAGACCATTTATATACCTAGTAAAGGTTCGCTATTACTGTCCTATAAGACCAATTATTATATACGTAGTCACACGGTCCCAAAAAGGTTGGCCATCACTGTCCTATAAGACCTACTATATACCAAGTCCTTTGATTTCTTCAGTTGCAACGGGCTATTCCAAATCAAGGTAAAAATCGGATGTCCACCACACCTACTCGCCACCATCAGAGAGTTCCATGAAAATATGCAAGGTACAGTGCAGTTCGATGGAGGTACGTCAGAAGCCTTTCCAGTCAGCAGCGGAGTTGAACAAGGTTGTATACTTGCACCAACACTGTTCGCAATATTCTTCTCTGTACTGCTTCGATACGCATTCAAGGATAGCATTGATGGAATCTGGTTACACATCATAGCTGATGGAGGACTTTTCAACACTGCCCACCTCCGAGCCAAAACCAAAACGACAGATATCCTAATTCGTGAGCTACTCTTTGCGGATGATGTGGCATTAACAGCACACGCAGAAACTGGTTTGCAGCAACTCGTGTCAAGCTTCTCCAATGCATGCAAAGAATTTGGTCTGCAAATCAGCTTGAAAAAGACAAACATCATGGCCCAAGACACACAACCTCTTCCTACCATCAATATCGACAAAGAAAACTTTGAGGTTGTGGACAGCTTCACCTACTTGGGATCCAAGGTCTCCAATACACTGTCAATTGGAGAGGAAATAAACAGTAGAATTGGCAAGGCAGTTGCCTAAAGCGTCTCGCAAAACACCAAGTAAACAGATAAAACCAATCTATGTGTCTATAGAGCCTGCGTCATTAGTACTATGCTATACGGGAGCGAGACATGGACCACTTATACATCCCAAGAGCGCAAGCTTAATAGCTTCCACTTGAGATGCCTGCGTCGCATCATTGGCATTAAATGGCAAGACAAGGTGCCTAGTACTGAGGTCCTAATGCGTGCCAATACCCAAAGCATGTTCTCAATCCTTAGTGAAAGACGTCTGAGATGGCTAGGAAATATTAAAAGAATGAGCCCTGGTCGCATCCCCAAGGACCTCCTATATGGAGAACTGGCATCGGGAAAGAGGAAGACAGGTTGCCCACGTCTGCGATTTAAGGATGTCTGCCAGAGAGACATGAAAGCAGCCAGAATTCGCACAAGTGACTGGTAATGTAAGGCAGAAGACCAATCTACATGTCGTACAGTTGTACAAGAGGGCGTCATTGTAGCCGAAGAGCGAAAGATGGAGAAGGCTACAGACAGAAGAGCTAGGGAAAAGGTCAAAACATATGGAAGCACATAACTCGTGTGTAAAAGCTGTGGTAAAAAATGGCACTCAAGGACAGGACTGCAATGCCACTACAGGAAATGCAACCCAACTAAACGGTGATGCACGATCGTCTCGCAAGACGGAAGGATACCGATTATACCTAAGTCTCGCGGCCTCCAAATGGTTGGGCATCACTGTTCTATAAGACCAATTATATACCTAGACTAAAGGCCTCCAAAAATTGTTGGCCGTCACTGTCCAATAAGACCAACTTTATACCTAGTCTCACGGCCTCGAATAGGTTGGCCAACACTGTCCTATAAGACCAATTATATACCAAGTCTCAAGGCCTCCAAAAAGGTTGGCCATCACTGTCCTATAAGACCAATTATATACCTAGTCTCACGGCCTCCCATAGGTTGGCCATCAGTGTCCTATAAGACCAATTATATACCTAGTTTCACGGACTCCAAAGGTTGGCCATCACTGTCCTATGAGAACAAGTATATACCTAGTCTCACGGCCTCCAAAAAGGTTGGCCATCACTGTCCTCTAAGACCAAGTATATACCTAGTCTCACAGCCCCAAGAAGGTTGGCCATCATTGTCCTATAAGACCAAGTATATACCAAGTCTCACGGCAACCAACAGGTTGGCCATCACTGTCCTATGAGACCAATTATATACCTAGTCTCACGGCCCCCAAAAATTTGGCCATCACTGTCCTATGAGATCAATTATATACCTAATCTCACGGCCCCCAAAAATTTGGCCATCACTTTGCCATCTGTGTGTGACATCTGCGTTTGACATCGGTGTTTGACATCTGTGTTTAACATCTGTGTTTGACATCTGTGTTTGACATCTGTGTTTGAAATCTGTGTTTGACATCTGGGTATGACATCTGTATTTGACATCTGTGTTTGACATCTTTGTTTGACATCTGTGTTTGACATCCAAGTTTGTCCACTCGGTAAAGGGTTCAACTACAAGTCTGGAATATCCAAGTGAAGCGTGTCTTAAAATCTTTTGTTCAGGTCTGCATGAAAAGCCATTAATTGTTGACAATAAGCAAGCAAATCTTTAGCACTATTTTGAAATTTACAAATGTTTGGAAACAGAATATTCTCCACTTCCCAAGTTTTGTTTGTACAGAAAAAGGCTAGCAACAAATTCAGATTATACATTTGTAGTTTTTAATTAAATTTAATGTTTCAACTTGTAGTTTCAAAATAGTTTATTTAAATTTGGCAAATAAATCATACATAAAGGATATGTCAATTTTTTGTTAATTGTGTTGCAAATCATTGTATTTTCATTTCAGGAATTCAAAAACTAAAACAAAGTGTGAATAATTAAACGATTATAATTATAGGCTTCTTCGTTTTCCAAACAATGTTGAGCAGATACTCCCTCATTGAAGGCATTCCTTTTGATTTTATGAACTGTTCTAATAACATACTATAGTGATCCAGGCAAACTTTAACTAAGAATTTAGGGGAATAAATGATGTCGATGAATGTACATTTGTTACAGGTTGTTTTAAGTATGCCAGAAAGTCAAGAGTATAAATTTAACTTCAAATTTGTTTAATTTTGTAAATAAGGTTTCACCTTGCGTATCTGTTTCTAAACATTTATCCATACTTCAAATATTCAACAATATTTTGTATTGGGAGAATTCTTTATATTTATAGGCTCACTAAATCTCTTATCTGTTGTAATAATCTACTATTTATATTTATAGGCTCACTAAATCTCTTATCTGTTGTAATAATCTACTATTTATATTTATAGGCTCACTAAATCTTTTATCTGTTGTAATAATCTACTATTTATATTTATAGGCTCACTAAATCTCTTACCTGTTGTAATAATCTACTATTTATATTTATAGGCTCACTAAATCTTTTATCTGTTGTAATAATCCAGTATTTATATTTATAGGCTCACTAAATCTCTTATCTGTTGTGATAATCTACTATTTATATTTATAGGCTCACTAAATCTCTTATCTGTTGTAATAATCCACTGTTTATATTTATAGGCTCACTAAATCTCTTATCTGTTGTAATAATCCACTATTTATATTTATAGGCTCACTAAATCTTTTATCTGTTGTAATAATCCACTATTTATATTTATAGGCTCACTAAATCTCTTATCTGTTGTGATAATCCACTATTTATATTTATAGGCTCACTAAATCTCTTATCTGTTGTAATAATCTACTATTAATATTTATAGGCTCACTAAATCTCTTATCTGTTGTATCAATCCACTATTTATATTTATAGGCTCACTAAATCTCTTATCTGTTGTAATAATCCACTATTTATATTTATAGGCTCACTAAATCTCTTATCTGTTGTAATAATCTACTATTAATATTTATAGGCTCACTAAATCTCTTATCTGTTGTATCAATCCACTATTTATATTTATAGGCTCACTAAATCTCTTATCTGTTGTAATAATCCACTATTTATATTTATAGGCTCACTAAATCTCTTATCTGTTGTAATAATCTACTATTAATATTTATAGGCTCACTAAATCTCTTATCTGTTGTATCAATCCACTATTTATATTTATAGGCTCACTAAATCTTTTATCTGTTGTAATAATCCACTATTTATATTTATAGGCTCACTAAATCTCTTATCTGTTGTAATAATCTACTATTAATATTTATAGGCTCACTAAATCTCTTATCTGTTGTATCAATCCACTATTTATATTTATAGGCTCACTAAATCTCTTATCTGTTGTAATAATCCACTATTTATATTTATAGGCTCACTAAATCTCTTATCTGTTGTAATAATCCACTATTTATATTTATAGGCTCACAAATCTCTTATCTGTTGTAATAATCCACTATTTATATTTATAGGCTCTTTAAATCTCTTATCTGTTGTAATAATCCACTATTTATATTTATAGGCTCACTAAATCTCTTATCTGTTGTAATAATCTACTATTAATATTTATAGGCTCACTAAATCTCTTATCTGTTGTAATAATCTACTATTAATATTTATAGGCTCACTAAATCTCTTATATGTTGTGATAATCCACTATTTATATTTATAGGCTCACTAAATCTCTTATCTGTTGTAATAATCTACTTTTAATATTTATAGGCTCACTAAATCTCTTATCTGTTGTGATAATCCACTATTTATATTTATAGGCTCACTAAATCCTTTATCTGTTGTGATAATCCACTATTTACATTTATAAACTTTTTTAAAGTTAAAACTGTTTTCAATGTTTTTCCACTATTTTTGAATGCAGCAGTAAAGCCTTTTTTACCACGTTTTATTAACTCGCTTTCGTTCCTGTTTGTTGGTTGGTTTGTTGGTTTGTCCAAGATTTTTTCAAATCTGCCGACGTAAAATTGAACCACTTCTGATGGTCCTAGAGATCTGAAAAATTTCCACAGATAGATCTTGGATGACAATGCATTGTATCAACATTTCAGATCGATCGAATGTACCGTTATTAAATTATTGAACTTTTTATTTTATCTATAGTCTATATATAAGCATTTTTACCGTCCGCTTTTGTTGACATACGTGAGTTCACCTCGTGACCACATCACAATGTTTTTAAAACGTTGGGCGGGCGCTTGTGAGGTGTTTGGTAAAAGGTAAAAAAATAGAGGTAAAAAAAGATTTTTAAAAACCAGGTTGTTATAAGTGGACTAAAAAGAATAAAATAAATAGAAGTAAAAAAAAGATTTTTAAAAACCACGTTTTTATAAGCGGACTAAAAAGAAGAAAATAAGTTAAAACTTATTAGTTCAAGTACTTCGATTTAATATGACTAAAAACGTGGGGTGGGTGTTTGGTATAAAAATTAAAGATTTCTAATTTAGAAGGCAAAAGAGAGATCTATATGTGAGAGAATGAGTGAACCGCATATGTTAAACCTCATAAGCGCCCGCCCCACGTTTTTAGTCATATTAAATCGAACTTGAAATAATACGTTTTAACTTATTTTCTTCTTTTTAGTCCGCTTATAAAAACGTGGTTTTTAAAAATCTTTTTTTTTACTTCTATTTATTAAAAAATATATTTGATGATAGGACACAATTTACATAATAATAACTTCCAAACACATCGAAAATTACCCAACCTTGCAGCCCTAGTTAATTCACATTTAAAAGAAAATGTATTTTTCTAACCTACTTAGAGGAATTCCGCATTTCTTACGCATGAAACTTGATCTTTTAATAAACCAAGTATTTTGAATTTTCCAAGTACTTGTGGAAATTATTCTATTTCTACTTCATTTTCTAGATAAAACAGCCTTGTATTCCATAACTGATAGCACTTAAGGAGGTATTTTTAAAAAGTGGAAAGGCATTCAGATAGTATTTTGTTTATTTTATTTCCATAATAATAAAAATTGTTAACAATTTTATTATTTTACATAAACCTGGCGCGGACCACTTATTTTGTTCAGGGACCCCCAAATCAATTGTAATTTTCCACGGACCCCCGAATGGTACCGAGGACCCTAGTGGGTCTGGAGGGACCACTTTGGTAACCATTGCTCTATACAGATCTAATTTTTAAAAAATGCCGAGTATGTTAAATGCGTTGGTAAAGGGAACGCCTTGCAATGTTTCTTCATGGATAGGGATTTGATATGTCAGAAAAGATATGTGTGAAAAAATTGGTTACTTGATACATGATGATATCCGAGAAATTAGATGTAACTTGTGTTAGGTCTCGATGTTATATGGATAGTTGCCTTGCTCTCCGCTTACATACCACACTCAAGAGATGGCACAAGTCTCTGTAACAAGTCAATGTTTATTCTACTGTACACAAACTATACAAACTGGCTGTCCTGCCTGGACAGAAATACACCTTTATACATCTGGCTGTACACACAACCCGACACTATAGTTTCTTCACGAGCACGCCCTCGGTCCGACGCGACCACTCCTGGGCCCATGCTCAAGTCTCCTTCAGATCTAGGTATACACAAAATACGTCTAAGTACCCTCGGTCCAGACCCGACCACTCCTGGGCCCATGCTCAAGTCTCCTTCAGATCTACGTATACACAAAACACGTCAAAGTCCCCTCGGTCCAGACCCGACCACTCCTGGGCCCATGCTCAAGTCTCCTTCAGATCTACGTATACACAAAACACGTCAAAGTCCCCTCGGTCCAGACCCGACCACTCCTGGGCCCATGCTCAAGTCTCCTTCAGATCTACGTATACACAAAACACGTCAAAGTCCCCTCGGTCCAGACCCGACCACTCCTGGGCCCATGCTCAAGTCTCCTTCAGATCTACGTATACACAAAACACGTCAAAGTCCCCTCGGTCCAGACCCCACCACTCCTGGGCCCATGCTCAAGTCTCCTTCAGATCTACGTATACACAAAACACGTCAAAGTCCCCTCGGTCCAGACCCGACCACTCCTGGGCCCATGCTCAAGTCTCCTTCAGATCTACGTATACACAAAACACGTCAAAGTCCCCTCGGTCCAGACCCGACCACTCCTGGGCCCATGCTCAAGTCTCCTTCAGATCTACGTATACACAAAACACGTCAAAGTCCCCTCGGTCCAGACCCGACCACTCCTGGGCCCATGCTCAAGTCTCCTTCAGATCTACGTATACACAAAACACGTCAAAGTCCCCTCGGTCCAGACCCGACCACTCCTGGGCCCATGCTCAAGTCTCCTTCAGATCTACGTATACACAAAACACGTCAAAGTCCCCTCGGTCCAGACCCGACCACTCCTGGGCCCATGCTCAAGTCTCCTTCAGATCTACGTATATACAAAACACGTCAAAGTCCCCTCGGTCCAGACCCGACCGATTCTGGGCGACGTTACCACCTCAATTCTTGTCTCACTGCAACCGCCCGGTCTGCCCCGCCCGGTCTGCCCCGCCCGGTCTGCCCCGCCCGGTCTGCCCCGACCGGTCTGCCCCGACTGGTCGGCACTACACAACTCTCTGCCAACTGGTCTCAACTGACCCTGGCGTGTCCTCTGGTCACACAACCATGTGACCAACAGTTCACCAAAACATTATTTCCGTGACTAGTGTTCACAGAGTCACCAAAAGTGCACTCACAGTTAATCTCATATCCCTGACAACTTGTAAAATTATAATCCAGCAAGAATTTAATCATTACACGATTATCTCACGGAGGAAGTATTCACTATTTATATGATTTTATCTGAAGAGGTAGTCATTAGTTGTCTTATTTGATATGAAAAAGTATTTAATATTTGTATGATTGTATCTGAAGAGGTAGTCACTAGTTGTATGATTATATCTGAAAGGGTAATTATTAGTTGTATCATTATATCTGAAGAGGATATCTCTAGTTGTATGATTATATGTGAATAGGTAGTCACTAGTTTCATGATTTAATCTAAACAGATCTCGATATAATTTGTAGAATTATATCTAGAGAGGTAGTCACTAATTGTATGATTTGTCTGCTGACGTAGTTTTAGTTGTATGATTACATCTGAAGAGGTAGTCACTAGTTGTATGATTATATCTGAAGAGGTAGTTTATATTTGTATGATTATATCTATATATAATATATATAAGATAGATACTAATTGTATGATTCAGACATATCAAGTCTATATTCGATTATGTAATTACTAGTGTTAAGATTATAATGGACAAACAATTTATTAGATGTATGACTATAGTCGAGAAATTTGTTACTTTTGTATCATTTTATGGTAGCATCCTGTTACAAGTTATGTGATTAAATCCTAGTATGTTATTACAAGTTGTATGATTAACATCGATGACGAATTTTTATTGGTTTAATTTATTCACATCATGTAGTCACTAGTTGTATGATTATAATTTATAATGATTATAATTAATGAAGAATTTGTATTGGTATAATTTAATTACAGCTCGTGGGTACTTGTTCTTTGAGTATGTGTAATCAAGTTGGTGATAAAAAGTAGGACTGTTAACGATTAATTTAAATTTAATCGTTAACTTTTAAAACTTTTGTTCACAACATGTAGTCACTAGTTGTAGGATTATAATTAATGAAGAATTTGTATTGGTATAATTTAATCACAGCCAGTGGGTACTTGTTCTTTGATTAAGTGTAATCGAGTTGGTGATAAAAAGATAATGCATTTTTTCTAAGATTATCTTGAACACATCAACAAACAACTAAGTGTATGACAATAAAGATTAAATAAGACATAAAACAATTTTTAAAACATAAAAAATAAATTTTCAAATTTATTTACAGAATATATACAATGATATACCTTTAACAAATGCATTCATCTGGAAATACCTACATTGAATATATATGAGATGTTTTTAAAAAATTTGAATTCGCGACCTACATCTCAAATAGAATAGTGACCCTCCCCCTTTCTTTCTCATTCTCTCTCTTTTCTCAATCTCATTCTCCCTCTCTCTCTCTCTCTGAGCTTCTCTCGCTCCCTCTCTTTCTGTCTCACTCTCTCTGACTCCTTTTTATTATCTGAATCCTTTTTTTTTCTCTTTTTTTCCCTCTTTCTTTTTCTCTCTCTGTTTCTATCACTCTCTTTCTCCTTTCTTTTTTCTCACCCTTTTTTTCTCTCTCAGTTTTTTTTCTTTCTCTCTTGTTTCTTTCTCTCTTTTTTCTCTCTTTGTCTTTTTCTCTCTTTCTCACTCTCATTTCTCTCTATTTATATATTTCTTTCTCCTTCTGTGTCTCTAGTTGTCTTTCTCATTAGGGAAGTCTCACTTGAAGATGACAAGACGTTAAAGTCTCATGTGTAGATGACACGACGTTGAAGTCTCATGTGTAGATGACAGGACGTTAAAGTCTCATGTGTAGATGACAGGACGTTAAAGTCTCATGTGTAGATGACAGGACGTTAAAGTCTCATGTGTAGATGACAGGACGTTAAAGTCTCATGTGTAGATGACAGGACGTTGACGTCTCATGTGTAGATGACAGGACGTTGAATTCTCATGTGTAGATGAAAAATATGTTGTAGACTTTGAATATGAAGATAACAAGACTTCGTACCATCATTTTATTAATACTCAGATTACGTGATCGTACACTCACTTGTAAATATAACATTGTGGAGCTGACTTATCGTAGCATGATATGATGGTGTAATTTGATGCACAGATGGCGTGATGTGAAAGTCTGATGTACAGATAAAATTGTGGTGCTGACTAGTCACTAGAATTTATGATGGTGCAGCTTGGTGTACAGATGGTATGATGGTCAGCTTCGTGTACAGATGGTATGATGGTCAACTTCGTGTACAGATGGTATGATGGTCAACTTCGTGTACATATGGTATGATGGTGCAGCTTTGTGTACAGATGGTATGATGGTGCAGCTTCGTGTACAGATGGTATGATGGTCAGCTTCGTGTACATATGGTATGATGGTGCAGCTTTGTGTACAGATTGTATGATGGTGCAGCTTCGTGTACAGATTGTATGATGGTGCATCTTCGTGTACAGATGGCGTGGTAGTTAAAGTCCTGATATTTCAATGAAGTGACGCTGTAATCTCAGGCAACGTTTTGCAGAGTTTTGACAATTTCACTCCAACACAAAAAATTATTACTGTACAATGTAGTACCATGGGATCTCATGTTGTGTTGATGGGTACATACGTACAGACAATTCACAGCCAATGACCAATGTTTCTCAAACTGTGTTGATGGGTACACATGAGACTTCTAATTGTTATGTCACCACCAAGTGTAAATGCTCTTGTTTATTGTCCTAAAGATGTTTTATTAAACCCTATAGACCCATTTAAATAAAAGATACTATTTCTAACCCAACCCCCCACCCTGTTTGCAACGACCACATTATACCCACTAACCCCTACCCCCTCCCACTAACTCCCCCCTCCCATCTAATTCTCTCATTCTAGTCTCTACTAATATAAAAGAATTCATAAGCCATCAACTTATTTTTTTTTAAATATTGTTGTTTATCTGTTAATAAATAAGGCAATGGAAGGGATGTTGGGGTCAATGGAAGGGATGTTGGGGTCAATAGAAGGGATGTTGGGGTCAATGGAAGGGATGTTGGGGTCAATGGAAGGGATGTTGGGGTCAATGGAAGGGATGTTGGGGTCAATGGAAGGGATGTTGGGGTCAATGGAAGGGATGTTGGGGTCAATGGAAGGGATGTTGGGGTCAATGGAAGGGATGTTGGGGTCAATGGAAGGGATGTTGGGGTCAATGGAAGGGATGTTGGGGTCAATGGAAGGGATGTTGGTGTCAATGGAAGGGATGTTGGGGTCAGGTTGAGGAAAAGAACAGAAAAGAGGAGACAGAAGAATACAACAAACGTCAGATGGGAGAGAAGAGAAGAAAATGTCAGTGAGTACGGCAACTCACTCCGGGTCTAGCTACTCTTAGGATCTAGGTATGGCATTAGGGTGGCTGACCAGTCCAGTGCTACTTTCCTAAACTAAGTCTAAAGTTACTTAACTATACCTAAACTCCAAGCCTAAATGTCCTAAACTATATAACCTTACTAAACCCAACTATTTCTACATCCTAATATAATATTTCACATTTAAATGACTACAGCTCGTTTAATTCTATTTCATTATTAACCAATATTCTATCACGGGGCCTACATTTTTGAACAAGGGAAAACCCGCTATAAATTAAAGGATCTAAAAATGAATTTAATGGGAACACTAATATAAGTAGCCATGAATACCAATCTGGACTGGCCTTATAGCCACCCCAGGACATGAGTCCCATAATAAATATGGGACACCAGCAGGCGAGGTTGGCCACTGCAACAAGACTGACCTGAATAGCAAGTCTGCCTTCTCGGCGTCGTCTTGCTGCATTGACCCCTCTGACCGCACGACCGATCGTGTTACGGTGAGACAGACAATAGATCGCCACCTGACCACAAACGATTAAAAAAAATAAAAGCATATTTAAAAAAAGGAACACTGCGATGGTGTACGGCGCTGCTGGTTGGTGACTGGTTGACAGGGGCAGACCTAGGCACATGCCGTTTGAGGAGTAGACGCCCCAATCTGCACGGATACTTGGGATAATGGATACAATAATCCCAAATATCCATGCAGCGCCAATCCTTTTAGTCACCGAAAATTTTTCTAGGCACTGTCCACCACGTGGGAATTTGATAGCTAAGATCCGCTCCAGTGTAATTAGAAAAATGAAAATAACAGACGTTTCACTGGCAAGAGTAGCGACAAACCCGGCGGTGCTACAGAGGGCACCGTGGCGCCAAGCCGACTGATAGAGGGCGTATCTGTTCCTAAAATGGACATCTACCGAGGCAATGAGCAGTAGGTAGATGCCCATTAAGGAATCAGACACGCCAAGGCAGGTCACCAATAAGCCGTAAGGTTTTCTAAAACTGTCTCTGTCCATAAAGAATCTAGAAAGCACGCTAGCTAAGTTCCCTCCAATTGAAAGTATGGCGACGAGCCACAAAAGGGAACGTTTTAAAATGTCGTCAAGAAGGTCCTCACAAGACGAAATACCATCCCACGGAGCGTGGCACGCGTGTTTTGGTATCCCATTCCCTACCACTAAAGGACAGCAAAGATAAGGTCTGTCCGTATGGAAAGCGTCTTTTATTTGGAGGTGAAGAAGTTGAGAGATGACGTCAGAGTCTTGGAATTGTATGCCTTGTATATTAAGGAAGTTTAAGTGTCTAATGTGATGAAGAAAATGAAAATTTTGAATTGGTGTGTTCTGAAGATTAAGATAAGTCAAGAATTTATATGAAGTGTGAAACAAATCAAGGTCTAAAAAAGAGACATTTGTGTTAGACAGATCTAGTGACCTTAACCTCTGTGAACTTATGCTAGTGTATTGTAAATAATGCAAAGATGGATTATTGGATAGATTTAAAAATTGTAAGTTGGTAAATAAAGAAATGTCTGCTTTGAGTTTTAGTGTTGTGATGTTGTTGAAACTTAAGTCTAACCTATAGAGATGTTTGTAAGAGTGATTGGGAGAGAAAATGGAATTTAATGTCTGAATTCTACAATTGGAAAGAAAAAGTTCGAAAATATTCCCTAAAAGTGGAGTAACTATGAATGAGAGGTCAAGGCCACTGAGATTAAGAAATTTTGTTGTAGTTGGAAAGATATTCAAGGATGTAATGTTGGTGTTGACTTCTGACGTCACCACCGCATCACCGTCACAAATAAATCCGTCTGGACAGGTAAAGACACAGACTGTCTCGTTGTCTAGTCTCGGTCCGCTGTTGTCACAGGAAGTAGTTGATTTGTTATCTGACGTTTGCGGTATACAAAAGAGTTCATCCCTTCCATTGCGGCAATCTTTATGGCCGTTGCAAACCAAACTAAATTTTATGCTTGCCGTATCAGAGCATTCAAACATTGGTGGTGTTTGGTATGTGATGCTGGCTGTGGAAGAGAAATAAATGGCAATTATTGAAATAGCACAGAAACAATTCGTCATATTTATCTAATACACATAGCTTTTTTGATAGTTGTTTGTGGGGATAGACTGACAGACAAAGAGTAAACAGTTATTAAAAGTTTACGATATGAGGAAGCATTTAAAGAATCACTGATATTTCAGAACGTACACACTATGTTTTAAAAAAAATCTAAATGCAAGTTACGTGAAGCAAGAGTCAGGGGAGGCAATATCAATTCAAAAAACTATGAAAGTGAAAATGAAAGTGTGAAATGATTAGTTGTTAAGTCGGATGTTTTTGATGATTGTTTGTTGAAATATGCTAGTATTAAGTTGTTATTTTATAAGAATATATTTTAATAAAGACATGCATACATGAAAAGGGAAAATAACACAAAGCTACAGTGGTCGGTCGGACATGCACACTCTGCTGCTATATCCAGAGAAATTGGGTTCAAGTCTCTTTCAAGGCAGGAATCTACAATTTGTTATCGTTGATTTCTTTTTGCTTTAAAATAGTATAACAAAAATATTTGTTATATGTACAACTTTTAAACTCAACCAAAATGGGTGACTGCTTTAGATGTGTTTGTATCAAATGGCTGTATATAGAGGCACTTTTGTTCACTACATATAACACAAAAATTTACAATCACTGCGAGACTCATATAGCATAGTTGAAAGATTAGGATTAACAGGCTGATGTCCGAAAAATAGAGGAGAGCTATTTATAACTTTTTTTTCCAATTTGTAAAGAATTGATTAGACCAAACAAAAGATCAATCATATAATTATATATATATATATATATATATATATATATATATATATATATATATATATATATATATAATATAAAATCCCAAGTCACTGTCCGGCTCACTGTGGAACGCTGAGGAACGATGTACAACAGTCTATAGCAGTTAAAAAATCGTGTGGTGATAAGCACTGTAAAAATATTTAATATGACGTCATTGTTTGATCTTATATTTAATACAAGGCGCGCAAAAAGGTGCGCAAAATAATTATCAATTAAAGACGTGCTGTAAAAAAATATTATATGACGTCATTGCTTTAGCTTATATTTTAATTTTGGTAAAGGGAACGATGTAAAAATAGGATTTGATGATTTATAATTATAAAATACTTTGTGTACATTTCAGGAAGTTTAATATTTCGTATTTATCAAACAAGGATAATTTACTTGGGGTTTTGCCTTAGGCGCCCTAAAGCCGGTGGGGGCGCCTTAGACGCCCTACAACCCCTAGTATATATATATATATATATATATATATATATATATATATATATATATATATATATATATATATATAAATCAAACTTTTGTTTGCGTACGGTGGGGGATGTGATCCCGTCTATGTATCACATCGTAAAAGGGGAATGAGATCCCATTATGCACCGGGATCATAATTGGATAAGAAATCTCAATGAAGTATAAAATGATATGCGGGGAAAGGGGTTTTTACCCAAAATGGGATACCCTTATGCAATGTGATAATACTGAGCTATGTGATACCATGAAAGTAAGGTATTTTATAGGGAAAGGGGACTTTCTTCATAAACGGGATCCCATTATTCAACGGAATCGTAATGGTTGGGGTTCAAAATGGGATCCCAAATGCGGACCCCTGAAAAAGACGGGTATATCCGCTAGTATTTTATATAAAAAAGACTTTTATTAACTCTTTTTCTCCGGAACAACACTACCATCGTTGATTTTAAAACAACGTTTTTGATGGATCAACGATGCCAGCGTTGATTTATTAAAACTGAATTGTTTCGTTTCTTTCCTTAACTATTAAAACGAAAATTAGTTTTAATGTAATCTAGAATGATTTCCCTTGAATAAAATGTCGGAAATTCTTAGAATGAATGTATTTTCGCCACAAAAGAAGCGTTTGAAAGGCTTGTTTTTATATTCGTTTTTACGTTTGTTTGCAAACGTGGATATTCAACCAAGGCATCTGGTAATCAATCTAATATTATTTTAAATACTACGATGATGAAAAAGAAAAAGGAATTCTTTTTAATTATGATTTACATAGTAATTTTAAATCCGATGAATCATACGCTTAGTACTAATAGTTGTAGTGAAATTGACAATGAAGTTGACAAGTCATCTGTTGATAAACAACAAGCCCCCCCCTCCCAAATGCCTTGATGAACTGATAATATTTCTACTACAAATAATAATATCGACAATGTAGAGTCTAATTTGAAAGCTGCTAAACCTTTTCACTAAAATTAAGTGCAATTTTAAATAGAATTTAAAATAATTTCTATTTGCAATACATATTATAGCTTCCAGTTCCATTGTAAACCAATGGACTGTCGTACCGATGGTCACGGGTTCGAATCCGTGTGAAGGCAAGGGTTTGTTCCCGGGGCCTAGGGCGTCCCTGAGTCACCCCGCTCCGAATGGGTACATAACACTACATGTAGTTAGGCGGCTGGGTAATGCGTGGAACCCACAAAGCCGTGGCCTGTGAATGCTGCATCACTTGCCAACAGATCATCTGTCATGGTCTGTGGACGCAACTATCTTCTGCATAGAAGGAGCGTCTGTATAGATAAGATAAGATAAACATTTCAATTTTCCAATTATTTTCCTGTATGTGTGACCATGGATATTGAGCTCTATTTTTTTATTTGTTTGTTTTTTAATGTGAAATTATTTCTGTTTGGTGTAAATATGAATATAGTTCAGATAAATTAACATTTTATTACATTTTGGATAAAAATCTAAATTTTTCTGACTTTGAAAGAGGTTTTGTAAAACAAAAGTGGTGTTTTTTTATTATAATTTTTTTATTTTCACTAAAACAAAATCATATTATTTTATTAAAATAAAGTCATGAGTCTGTGATGCCTGAAAACTTCATTCTTTTCCCTTTAATTCAATACAAAATATATCATTATCTGTTAAATAATAAAAAAAAGTTATTTACATTTTAAGATAGCATGGTAGCCCGCGACAAATTTCCAGAATAGATAATACCGTCATAATGAGGAAAATAATTCCGGAGAAAAAGAGTTAACACTAAACAATTTGAACGCAAAAAAGGTAAACAATATTTAAATATATTGTATTTAAATTAAGATAACAAAATGTTTGTTAAATAGGATTTATTTAAAAATCTGTTGATAATATTGTTTGTTGGAAGATTTGTAAATTTATGGTTTCATTATTTTTTAATACAAGTTATAACTAAAATTTAATATTACTCAATACTTGTTCCTTTAAATTTTACATACATTTTGAATATATATGAATGTCACGTGTGAATGACGGAGAGATCACGTGAGTGAAAGCGAGGGAATAGATGAGGCAGAAGGTTTGAGAGTATGATTAGTGTTGAATTTTTCTGTGTGTCATGGCGGACCTGTCTGATTATTCCACGTTGTATAACCTCAAATTATATTTTCTGTACTTAGTGTAGATATTAAAGTTGTTTTATTGAAAAAAGCTCTTTAGAGGATTATTGTATGCAAGGTTATGTATTTGAGATGACGCCTACAAGATATATTAACAAGCAAACCATTTACATTGGTGTCAAGAAGTCAAAAGTGATTACTGATTACCATTAGTCCTAAATCCTAAGCAAACAAAATACAAAAAGTATGGTTCTTGGAAGTCACCAGTATTGTGTATTTCAAAAGGGAAAGTATTCATTAAAAGAATAAATTTTGCGAGGCATCATTATTTGTGAATATTCAAGTTCGTAAGCAGCTGTTAATAAACTTTTATAGTTCAATGAAATATTTGATTCAATAATATTTCAAGATGGCGGCTTAAACGCACGTGACCACGGCGTGCGCTGTTTAAAATTGGATCAGACAAGTTGGTTCTAACCTTACAGTCACATAGTCGACAGTATTTATGGTGACATAGAGTGAACGTATATACGTGACCAAGCACTTTGGTTCTAAATATACACAGTGCTGGAATCTGGGTCGCGCAGGCCTACTGTATGGTAACACACAGTGAACGTATAGCAAGCTCACTGGTGATGGTTGATTACAGGAAATTTTTGTAAACAAACCTTGAACTTGAGAAGCTATGGACTATTAACAACTGTGTCAATGTGAATTATAAATCAAGGAACGGAATTTGAATTCATTCGTTGTTTGAAAGTGTGATAATTGCAATTTGGAGTAATGGAGTGAACTGTCTAAAGTGTCTAAAAACTACCCTAAAAGTCGAAAATTGGAAAATTTGAATCAGTGACTTATTTTATTCATAACTTTGGACCATCGGATGTGTTTTGTCAATCTGAGGAAGCTTATATATAAAGTATACTTAAGACCCCGTGTAAGGATGCTTTATTGCCTCATTTTATCAAAATCAAATTTAATGGTTTCGATGTGTCACTTGTTTGGACTTAACATTTTTAAACCGAGATTTTTTCATTTGGAGGATTTATACCTAAATTCCTTACCGAATTGTTTGACTCATATTATTCCATAAAACTAAACATGGATTACTACAAAGAATTCACTGCCATAGCTAAAGAGTTTGGCTTAAGTGGAAAAGAATTAAAAGACTTTGTTGAAGAGAAAGTCAAGGAAGCTAAAGAAGAAGAGAGGCAAAAACAAATAATTGAAATAGAAGAAAGAGCTGCAAGACAAGAACTTAAACAAATTAAAAATGACAACTTAAAACTGCAAATTGATTTAGAGAGTAGAGGCCACAATCCTGGTAATGACACAAATAGAAAGTCAGCACTGAAGGATACTATAAAAGTTAGAAAATATGATAGCCAAAACGAAAAAAAAGTAATGTTTATCTTGATTACTTTGAATCCGTAATGGCCATGAAAGGTTATGATGAAGAGGATTGGCCAGCACAACTGATGACTCAAATAACTGGAGAAGCATTTGAAGCTTACAACAGTATAGCCAAAGAAGACAAAAACATATATAAAAATGTCAAAAAGGCACTTCTATGTCATTTCTGAAAGTCAGAAAATGATTATAGAAAAGAATTTCATAAAATGGGAATCAAGATAGACAAAGATCAACAGATCATAGTGCATGAAGCACAAGTTAAATTAACAAAATGGCTGGAACTTACAGCAATAGATACAAGCAATCCAAAGGCCATACTAGACATGATGTTAATTGACAAGTTCTTAGAAAATGCAACACAAGCTCTATTCACATATTTAACTGATAAGAAAATTCGTACTCAAGCAGAACTAACAAATACATTACGCACATTCAAAGACTCTCATCCAAATGTGGAAATGGATAAGAGACAAGATATCTTTGCAGCAATACAAATTAAAAACCAAGAAATAAGACAAGGAATGAGACACCAGAGTCTGCCAAACCAAGGCAACAGACAAACTATTTGCTGGTACTGTAACAAGCCAGGACGTATGGTGAGGCAGTGTTATCACAATAAAGGACAACCAAATAGGCTGTCACCTAATGGCAGTCCTATAAGAAAGAAAACAGAAGAAAGATCAAGACAATGTCATTAGAAGAAAGATCAAGACAAGGTCATTTTGAAAGCAAAGGTAGAAGATCATGGAGAGGCAGATATAATCATGACTCCAGATACAGAAATTATGATCGGCCCTGGAGAAGGAATGACTACCAAGATGGAGATGATAAAGGAAAAATGAAACAAGAATAATCAAAATCTAGTAATACTGTGGCCACTATAAAGGATCATGGAACGCTGAAATTCTGGCCAGTTTACATCAATGATAGAAAATGTATGTGTCTTCGTGACTCCGGATGCACAACGATTGTGGTCCATAGTAGGATGGTGGAAGAAGAAGAATATGATGGCCAAAAAGACACACTAATAATGGCTGATGGCACAAAGAGAGAGTGTCCAACTGCTATTTTTACCATCAACTCACCCTGGTTTCAAGGTGAAGTTCGAGCCAGAGTTTTGAAAGATGCCATTTGTGATCTCATCATAGGGAATATTGAAGGTGTTGTTGACAATTCTGATTGATAAACTAAGAGCATATGGTGACAATAAAGAAGAAAAGCAAACCATAAATATCATCAGCAAAGAAAATGATGAAAATGACAATACAATGAAAAAGAGCAGTCCTGAAAGTGAAAAAATATCATCTGACATACCAGATAATATGAAACACAGAGTGATGAAAATTTTTCAAAAATACAAAGGTGTCATAACAAAAGAAGCAGGAAACACAAAAACTGTGACTCATAAGATACAAGTATTGGAACATGAATCTTTCAAGACTAAAGCCTACCCTATTCCAATAGCATATAGAGACACAGTAAAACAAGAAATTGATTACCTACTCAAAGAAAACAAAATAATAAAAGCAGTTGAAGCTAACTATACCTCACCAACTATCATAGTAAAAAAGAAGAATGGAAAGATTCGACAATGCTGTGATTACAGACAGTTGAGTATTATTACAAAATTGAACAATGAACCTATTGGATACCCAAGAGACATTATAGACAGAATTGGTAATTCCAGAATATTCACTACATTTGACTTAAACAGAGGTTTTTTTGCAGATAAATGTGAATCCTTATTCTGTCAAATACACTGCATTCATAGCCATGGATGGTTAGTGATGCCATTTGGATTAGTAAACAGTACAGCCACCTTTAGCAGATTTATGAAAGTGATGTTACAAGGCATTCCAAATGTGGTACATTATGTAGACGACATATGTATCCACACTAAAGATTGGGAAACACATATCCATACACTTGAAGCTGTACTGGATAGACCCAAGAAACATAATGTGACAATCTCACCAGAAAAGATCAACATTGGAAAGAAGTATATAGATTTTTTGGGATACAGAATAGGAGATGGTGCAGTCACTCCTACTGCAGAGAATGAAAACAAGATATTTAATCTGTCAGTCCCAAAATCTAAGAAACAAGTGCAAGCCCTGCTGGGACTATGTAACTCTTACAGGCCTTTCATTGCAAATTATGCAGAAATTGTTCACCCACTAACAGAAGTTACAAAAAGCACAGATATTCGAAAATTTCAGTTTTCAGGAGATTGCCTCAACGCATTAGAGAACATTCAGGAAGCCTTTAGGAAGAAACCCATCTTGGTTACACCTCAATGGGACAAACCTTTCATTGGTTCTACTGATGCATCGTCCATTGCATTAGGAGCGTGCCTCATGCAATAACTCGATGGTATCCTACATCCTATACAGTATCTGAGCAGAAATGTGACCAAAACAGAGTCTAACTACAGCAGCATAGAGAGAGAATGTTTAGCCGTAGTGTGGGCTCTACAAAAACTTCAAAAATACCTTCTAGGTAGAACATTCACTCTTCTAACAGACTACAAACCACTTGTGGCATTCAACAAAAAGAAAATCAGCAACGCAAAAGTAAATCGTTGGGCAATGCTATTAGCCGACTACAAATTTGAAATTAAACCTGTTAAAGGGAAAGACAATGTGGTTGCAGACATATTAAGTAGTAGAATGACAATAAATAAAGACATTCTGTGAATTCCTAAGTGATAAAACCAGAGACTGTATTAATATTAAATTTTTATTCGCTGAACAATAAACAAGGAGCAGTGTTTTAATTCCAATTGAAAAAATATTTAATTTTAATTTTATGAATATTGATTGTTAAAACGATTTTACTTATACAAAATTACAGATGTGTTTAAAATTTCAGTTTCATTTTTGTCAGTACATGTAAACTGTTGAATTCCTACAGTTTTTTTCTCTTGATCTTTATGTATAGATGTTGTGTGTAAGGCAATGAATGTCCATTGATGATAAATATTTGAAATTTGAATATACTTGTAGATTAATTTGATTTTATTAAGACCAAAAATGTTGTATTTTATAAACAATTTTTTTGAAGGATGGGGGTGAATGTCACGTGTGAATCGCGTGTTGGATGACGGAGAGGTCACGTGAGTGAAAGCGCGGGAATAGATGAGGCAGAAGGTTCGAGAGTATGATTAGTGTTGGATTTTTCTGTGTGTCATGGCGGACCTGTCTGAGTATTCCATTTTGTATAATCTCAAATTATATTTTCTGTACTTAGTGTAGATATTAAAGTTGTTTTATTGAAATAAGCTCTTTAGAGGATTATTGTATGCAAGGTTATGTATTGATAGAACGCCCACAAGATATATTAACAGGCAAACCATTTACAATATATATATATATTAGGGCTGTTAACGAATAATTTAAATTTATTCATTAACTTTTGAAAAATTAACTATTAATTAATCGTTAATTTCGATTAAAGACAAAAATTTAAATTTATAGTGTCTTAAGTAAAATTTATTAAATACTTGTAGAAAATCAAAATAGCACTGGAATGTCTTCGTTATATATGACATATTTTAACCAACAACGCAAACAGACAAGTGTGTTGACATTATTTGGTTCAAGTGATGAGCGGGTCTTATTGACAATGAGAACAGCCGAGCTGAACAATCGGTCACGTACCTTTAGATTGTCTCAGCTGAAGTTCCGATATTGTAGTGGATGTTTGGTTTGCAGGTGATATGTAAGCGAAGTGTTAGAACCATGGTAGCAATGTTCCCTTTAAGAAGCGCGGCTGCGCAGATATTTGACCGACGCAAGGTATGAGTTTAGAATCACCGCGCAGCTAATTTCGTAAAATATTGCACAAAGAAATGGAGGTTGTGCATTTTTGCACATGAAGTTTTTAAAACTTTGCACACGGACAAACGAAGCTTAGACTTACAATGCATGGTAGACAAATGACTTCACTCAATTGACACGATAACCTTTATCAACATTTTGAACATTCACGTCAGTCAATAGTTTAAAAATAAAATGTTCGTGTAATCGTCCAAAATTTAGTTAATATTTATCGGTCGAAAAATTTTACTTTTTGACTTCCAGTACATTTATAAGTGGTGGGTCGATTAATCGTTTAAAGAAATTTAACCGTCAAATTTTTTAACGATTAATCGAGAAATTAATCGGTAATTTCAGCAGCCCTAATATATATACATATATATATATATATATATATATATGTGTGTGTGTGTGCGTGCGTGCGTGCTCGTGCGTGCGTAAATAAAATAAAGAAGGCCATGTTGCCTTAAAAAGTAATAAATTGCTATTTGTAAGTTATGTTATTTAATTATACATTTCTCATGATTTTGTTATAGCAAATTGTTGTATGCAGTTCAGTTTATAGTACAAAAAACTCACATCAATTTTAATTTCAAGTTCATTTGGATCATATTGGTCAGAGTATTGTGCAATAAATGTGTATGGTACAAATGTGTATGGTACAAATATGTATGGTACAAATGTGTGTGGTACAAATGTGTATGGTACAAATGTGTATGGTACAAATGTGTATGGTACAAATGTGTATGATACAAATGTGTATGGTACAAATGTGTATGGTACAAATGTGTATGGTACAAATGAGTGTGATACAAATGTGTATGGTACAAATGTGTATAGTACAAATGTATATGGTACAAATATGTATGGTACAAATGTGTATGGTACAAATGTGTGTGGTACAAATGTGTATGGTACAAATGTGTATGGTACAAATGTGTATGGTACAAATGTGTATGGTACAAATGTGTATGGTACAAATGATGTATGGTACAAATGTGTATGGTACAAATGTGTATGTTACAAATGTGTATGGTACAAATTTGTATGGTACAAATGAGTGTGGTACAAATGTGTAGGGCACAAATGTGTATGGTACAAATGTGTATGGTACAATTGTGTATGGTACAAATGTGTATGGTACAAATGTGTGTGGTACAAATGTGTATGGTACAAATGTGTATGGTACAAATATGTATGGTACAAATGTGTATGGTACAAATGTGTATGCACAAATGTGTAGGGCACAAATGTGTATGGTACAAATGTGTATGGTACAATTGTGTATGGTACAAATGTGTATGGTACAAATGTGTATGGTACAATTGTGTATGGTACAAATGTGTATGGTACAAATGTGTGTGGTACAAATGTGTATGGTACAAATGTGTATGGTACAATTGTGTATGGTACAAATGTGTATGGTACAAATGTGTAGGGCACAAATGTGTATGGTACAAATGTGTATGGTACAATCAGCCATGAATTGAAGTTATATAGAATACATAAATTGGACAGTAAAATGTTCTTATACTTTTAGATATATTTTAAAATAATATGATTACATTGTTTGTATATCATTTCAAGTGATAGTGATATACCTAATACCAATAGTAATAGTAGGTTTTCATTTTTTAAAAAGTTCTTTAATAGTTAAAAAATTGGTTTATTTGCCATGTGTCTTTAAAACGATGATTCCCAGTAGCTCTAGGTTTCTATGTTTATTCGGAATAAGGATATTTTTTTCCTAGTTTTTACAAACGATGACATAGACCCCATAATCATAGTTGTATGTCTAAGGGGCCGTCAATAAATGACGTCACACACCAATGTGGGAGGGGGTCCCCACATTTGTGACTATGTGTGACGAGGGAGGGAGTTTGAGAAATGTGATGTCATATCAAAACTCGCAAGTTTAAATTAAAGTTCAGCTTAAATATTTGCCTTCTTACAATTTATTTTATGACGTTTTACAAAGTTTCACGCATGTTACAATATTAGAGATTTACACTAAATACATACTTAAATGACAAAAAAGTGATATGAAACATGCTCTTTTTCAAATAGAAAATATAGCTTTTAGGGGGTGGGGGCCCGCAAAGCTTTGTGACGTCATATTGGAGGCGGGTATAATTTTTTGTGACGCCGCGTGACGAGGGAGGGGAAGTGAAAAATCTGCAAAAATCGCTTGACGTCATTTATAGACGGCCCCTGATGTATTTTTAAAAAGTTAAACTCTTCAATTTTGTTTGCGCAGTAATAATTGAGATTAGCTGATTCTTAAACATTAGTCATAGTCATACTCATACCACACATTTATCTAAACTTAAAGATGAAGTCTTTATTTTATTATTTACTAGCAAAATACCCGCACGACGCAACGGAATAGTAGAATTCTATTTAGTGCTATGAACCCGCATACCAAATTTCTGGAAGATGGTACCATAAGTACATAGATCCTTGGGATTATCTATATAGCGACTGACACTGGCGTCACACCAACAAAATAAGTACGTTCACCATTGTCGATTAGAGCTGGGAAGCCGCCACCTAAATTTCGTAAAGATGGGACCATAAGTACATAGACCCTTGGGATGATCCATATAGCGACTGACACTGGCGTCACACCAACAAAATAAGTACGTTCACCGTTGTCGATTAGAGCTGGGAAGCCGCCTCCTAAATTTCGTAAAGATGGGACCATAAATAATAAAGTTAAACATGGAAGACGTCGACCGTTATGTAGGTTACGCGTGGAAATTTGAAATAAAAACTGCTTAACTCTTTGACATCTTTTGCCCTATAGTTTCTCAATATGTGTTATCAACATCGTATTTACCAATTTTGATCGATAATCATACATCGTAGCCAGAACCCTTTGCGGGAATGGACTCATCAACATGTACATTTCAAAAGCGCTGTTGATTTAAATCTGTATATAATATTTCATTTGGGTGTCAATATTTGTCAAGGTTGGGTAAATAAAATTGAGAATAATATTACAACAGTACAATATGTAAAGGTCATAGGCCCAAAAATTTAAACTGGATCATGAAGGAGATATTTGTTAACATTTGTATATTAATATACATATTAAATGGGGCATACATATTTAAAAGTTAACACAAAGACAAGAATATATGCCCATGGTCTCTGTCACGTGAGAATTCACGAGTTTTACAGAAAAGAGAAAAGGGGAGCGAACTGGTGTAAATAAGAAAGGAATGCGATTGTTATGAGGTCAACTGAAGTCCAAGGTTCAGCCTGGGAGTGTGGTCACTGAGTCGAGGCGGACACGGAAGGTTACATGAGGTGTGTAGTGATGAGAGGTCAGATGGAGAAGTTGAATCAGTAGAGTGGTGCTATTTGGAATTCTAGAGATCACAGTGGTTTATGGTAACATATGTGTATATATTAAATATTTCATAATTAAAGTGCATTATTTCCTGACTTGAACTGTAGTAAATTATTGTGCGAGAGATGTCGAAGCCCACAAAAACTAGTGAAAGCAAATCAGTCACAAGGGACGTGTGACAGTCTCCAGAGAAAGAACAATAGAAGTTACGTAACTTATAGAATTTTAGAACGGGCCAAACAATTTTTATACAGTAAGTTTGGTCAAGATTTATCCATTTACTTATGCAAATGCTGCTTAAAAATCTTTTATGTAACTTCTGTTAAAAATTGATATTTTTGATCCCGGCCTTTTAAAATAAGATTTATTTAAAAAATGTATTACAGATATATTCTGGTAACGGACTCAACAACTTTCGAAAGTTTCATGATGATAAGATAAATACACTAATATTTAGATAAATTAAATGTGTACCGCATGTCTGTCATAGATGAAATAACTGTGAACTGAACGTCTATAATAGATAAAATAACTGTGTGCCGCGTGTCTGTACTAAATAAACTACCTGTGTGTCCCATTTCTGTAATAGATGAACTACATGTGTACTGCAAGTCTGTATTACTTGAACTAGCTGTGTATCGCATGTCTGTAAAACATGAACTAGCTGTGTACCGCATGTCTGTAATAGATGAACTAACTGTGTACCGCATGTCTGTAACAGATGAACTACCTGTGTGCCGCATGTCTGTAATAGATGAACTACTGTGTACCGCATGTCTGTAATAGATGAACTACCTGTGTACCGCATGTCTGCAATAGATGAACTACCTGTGTACCGCATGTCTGTAATAGATGAACTACCTGTGTACCGCATGTCTGCAATAGATGAACTACCTGTGTACCGCATGTCTGTAATAGATGAACTACCTGTGTACCGCATGTCTGCAATAGATGAACTACCTGTGTACCGCATGTCTGTAATAGATGAACTACCTGTGTACCGCATGTCTGCAATAGATGAACTACCTGTGTACCGCATGTCTGCAATAGATGAACTATCTGTGTACCGCATGACTGTCATAGATGAACTACCTGTGTACCGCATGACTGTCATAGATGAACTACTTGTGTGCCGCATGTCTGTAATAGATGAACTAACTGTGTACCGCATAACTGTAACAAATGAACTACCTGTGTACCGAAAGTCTGTAATATATGAAATAACTGTGTGCGCATGTATTTAATACATGAACTACCTGTGTACAGCATGACTGTAACAAATGAACTACCTGTGTACCGCATTTCTGCAATAGATGAACTACCTGTTTACCGCTTGTCTGTAATATATGAACTGTGTACCGCATGTCTGTAATAGATGAACTGCGTACCGCATGTCTGTAATAGATGAACTAGCTGTGTACCGCATGTCTGTAATAGATGAACTACCTGTGTTCCGCTTGTCTGTAATAGATGAACTAACTGTGTACCGCATGTCTGTAATAGATGAACTAACTGTGTGCCGCATGTATGTAATAGATGAACTAACTGTGTACCGCGTGTCTGTAATAGATGAACTAACTGTGTGCCGCATGTCTTTAATACATGAACTAACTGTGTGCCGCATGTCTGTAATAGATGAACTAACTGTGTGCCGCATGTCTGTAATAGATGAACTAACTGTGTGCCGCATGTATGTAATAGATGAACTAACTGTGTACCGCGTGTCTGTAATAGATGAACTAACTGTGTGCCGCATGTCTTTAATACATGAACTAACTGTGTACCGCATGTATGTAATAGATGAACTAGCTGTGTACAGCATGTCTGCAATAGATTAACTAACTGTGTACCGCATGTCTGTAATAGATGAACTAGCTGTGTACTGCATGTCTGTAATAGATGAACTAGCTGTGTACCGCATGTCTGTAATACATGATTTTGCTGTGTACCGCATGTCTCTAAAACATGAACTAACTGTGTACCGCGTGTCTGTAATAGATGAACTAACTGTGTGCCGCATGTCTTTAATACATGAACTAACTGTGTACCGCATGTATGTAATAGATGAACTAGCTGTGTACAGCATGTCTGCAATAGATTAACTAACTGTGTACCGCATGTCTGTAATAGATGAACTAGCTGTGTGCCGCATGTCTGTAATAGATAAACTAGCTGTGTACTGCATGTCTGTAATAGATAAACTAACTGTGTACTGCATGTCTGTAATAGATGAACTAACTGTGTACCACATGTCTGTAAAAGATGAAATAACTGTGTCCCACATGTCTGTAATAGATGAACTAACTGTGTACCACATGTCTGTAAAAGATGAAATAACTGTGTCCCACATGTCTGTAATAGATGAACTAACTGTGTACCGCATGTCTGCAATAGATGTACTAGCTGTGTATTGCATGTCTGTAAAAGATGAAATAACAGTGTACCACATGTCTGTAATAGATGAACTACATGTGTACCGCATGTCTGTCATAGATGAAATAATTGTGTGCCGCATGTCTGCAATAGATGAAATAACTGTGTACCGCATGTCTGTAATAGATGAACTACATGTGTACTGGAAGTCTGTATTACTTGAACTAGCTGTGTACCGAATGTCTGTAAATCATGAACTAACTATGTACAGCATGTCTGTAATACATAAACTAGCTGTGTATCGCATGTCTGTAAAACATGAACTAGCTGTGTACCGCATGTCTGTAATAGATGAACTAACTATGTACCGCATGTCTGTAACAGATGAACTACCTGTGTACCGCATGTCTGTAATAGATGAAATAACTGTGTACCGCAGGTCTGTAATAGATGAACTACTGTGTACCGCATGTCTGTAATAGATGAACTATATGTGTACCGCATGTCTGCAATAGATGAACTATATGTGTACCGCATGTCTGCAATAGATGAACTACCTGTGTACCGCATGTCTGTAATAGATGAACTATATGTGTACCGCATGTCTGCAATAGATGAACTATATGTGTACCGCATGTCTGCAATAGATGAACTACCTGTGTACCGCATGTCTGTAATAGATGAACTATATGTGTACCGCATGTCTGTAATAGATGAACTATATGTGTACCGCATGTCTGCAATAGATGAACTACCTGTGTACCGCATGTCTGTAACAGATGAACTAACTGTGTGCCACATGTCTGTAATAGATGAACTAACTGTGTACCGCATGTCTGTAACAGATGAACTAACTGTGTGCCACATGTCTGCAATAGATGAACTACCTGTGTACCGCATGACTGTCATAGATGAACTAACTGTGTACCGCATGACTGTAACAAATGAACTACCTGTGTACCGCATTTCTGCAATAGATGAACTACCTGTTTACCGCTTGTCTGTAATATATGAACTGTGTACCGCATGTCTGTAATAGATGAATTGTGTACCGCATGTCTGTAATAGATGAACTGTGTACCGCATGTCTGTAATAGATGAACTAACTGTGTGCCGCATGTCTTTAATACATGAACTACATGTGTACCGCATGTCTGTAATAGATGAAATAACTAAGTGCCGCATGTCTGTAATAGATGAAATTACGATGTGCCGCATGTCTGTAATACATGAAATAACTGTGTGCCGCATGTCTGTAATAGATGAACTAACTGTGTGCCGCATGTCTTTATTACATGAACTAACTGTGTGCCGCATGTATGTAATAGATGAAATAACTGGGTACCTCATGTCTGTATTTTATGAACTAACTGTGTACCGCATTTATGTAATAGATGAACTAACTGTGTACCGCGGGTCTGTAATAGATTAACTAGCTGTGTACAGCATGTCTGCAATAGATAAACTAACTGTGTACCGCATGTCTGTAATAGATGAACTAGCTGTGTACTGCATGTCTGTAATAGATGTAGTTGCTCTGTACCGCATGTCTGTAATAGATGTACTAACTCTGCACCGCATGTCTGTAATAGATCAACTAGCTGTGTACCACATGTCTGTAATAGATCAACTAGCTATGTACTGCATGTCTGTAATAGATAAACTAGCCGTGTGCCAATTGTCTGTAACAGATGAAATAACTGTGTACCGCATGTCTGTAATAGATGAACTAACTGTGTACCGCATGTCTGTAATAGATGAACTAGCGGTGTGCCGCATGTCTGTAATAGATGAACTAACTGTGTACCGCATGTCTGTAATAGATATATTAACTGTGTCCCACATGTCTGTAATAGATGAACTAGCTGTGTGCCACATGTCTGTAATAGATGAACTAATTGTGTACCGCATGTCTGTAATAGATGAACTAACTATGTACCGCATTTCTGTAATACATGAACTTGCTGTGTACCGCATGTCTGTAATAGATTAACTACATGTGTACCGCATGTCTGTAATAGATGAACTAACTGTGTACCACATGTCTGTAAAAGATGAAATAACTGTGTACCGCATGTCTGTAACAGATGAAATAACTGTGTACCGCATGTCTGTAATAGATGAACTACCTGTGTGCCGCATGTTTGTAATAGATGAACTAATGTGTACCGCATGTCTGCAATAGATGTACTAGCTGTGTATTGCATGTCTGTAAAAGATGAAATAACAGTGTACCGCATGTCTGTAATAGATTAACTACATGTGTACCGCATGTCTGTCATAGATGAAATAATTTTGTGCCGCATGTCTGCAATAGATGAAATAACTGTGTGCCGTATGTCTGCAATAGATGAAATAACTCTGTGCCGCATGTCTGTAATAGATAAACTAACTGTGTGCCGCATATCTTTAATACATGAACTACCTGTGTGCCGCATGTCTCTAATAGATGAAATAGCTGTGTACGGCATGTCTGTAATAGATGATATAACTGGGTACCTCATGTCTGTATTTGATTAACTAACTGTGTACCGCATGTCTGTAATAGATGAACTAGCTGTGTACTGCATGTCTGTAATAGATGTACTAACTCTGCACCGCATGTCTGTAATAGATCAAATAGCTGTGTACCACATGTCTGTAATAGATCAACTAGCCGTGTGCCAATTGTCTGTAATAGATGAACTACATTTGTATGGCATGTCTGTAATAGATGAACTAACTGTGTACCGCATGTCTGTAATAGATGAACTAGCGGTGTGCCACATGTCTGTAATAGATGAACTAATTGTGTACCGCATGTCTGTAATAGATGTACTAACTATGTACCGCATGTCTGTAATACATGAACTTGCCGTGTACCGCTTGTCTGTAATAGATGAACTACCTGTGTTCCGCTTGTCTGTAATAGATGAACTACATGTTTACCGCTTGTCTGTAATACATAAAATAACTTTGTGGTGCATGTCTTTAATACACGAACTACTTGTGTACCGCATGTCTGTAGTAGATGAAATAACTGTGTACCGCATGTCTGTAATAGATGAACTAACAGTGTGCCGCATGTCTGTAATAGATCAACTAACTGTGTACCGCATGTCTGTAATAGATTAAATAACTGTGTGCCGCTTGTCTGTAATAGATGTACTAGCTGTGTATCGCATGTCTATAATAGATGTACTAACTGTGTACCGCATATCTGTAATAGATGAACTAACTGTGTGCCGCATGTCTGTAATAGATGAACTAACTGTGTGCCGCATGTCTGTAATAGATGTACCAGCTGTGTGCCGCATGTCTGAAATAGATGAACTAACTGTGTACCGCATGTCTGTAATAGATTAAATAACTGTGTGCCGCTTGTCTGTAATAGATGTACTAGCTGTGTCCCGCATGTCTGTACTAGATGAACTAACTGTGTCCCGCATGTCTGTAATAGATGAACTAACTGTGTTCCGCATGTCTGTAATAGATGTACTAGCTGTGTACCGCATGTCTGTAATAGATGAAATAACTGTGTACCGCATGTCTGTAATAGATGTACCTCTCTGTGTGCCGCATTTTGGTAATATATGAACTAACTGTGTGCCGCATGTCTGCAATAGATGTACTAGTTGTGTACTGCATGTCTGCAATAGAAGTACTAGCTGTGTACGGAATGTCTGTAATAGATGAACTAACTATGTGCCGAATGTCTTTAATACATGAACTAACTGTGTGCCGCATGTCTGTACTAGATTAAATAGCTTTGTACCGCATGTCTGTAATTGATGAAATAACTGTGTACCGCATGTCTGTAATAGATGTACTAGCTGTGTACTGCATGTCTGTAATAGATGAACCAACTGTGTGCCGCATGTCTGTAATAGATGTACTAGCTGTGTGCCGCATATCTGAAATAGATGAACTAACTGTGTACCGCATGTCTGTAATAGATGAACTAACTGTGTTACGCATGTCTGTAATAGATGTACTAGCTGTGTACCGCATGTCTGTAATAGATGAAATAACTGTGTACCGCATGTCTGTAATAGATGTACTAACTGTGTACCGCATGTCTGTAATAGATGAACTACCTGTGTGCCGCATGTCTGTAATAGATGAACTGTGTGCCGCATTTTGGTTAATAGATGAACTAACTGTGTGCCGCATGTCAGTAATAGATGAACTAACTGTGTGCCGCCTTTTGGTAATAGATGAACTAACTGTGTACAGCATGTCGGTAAAAGATGAACTAACAGTTTCCCGCAAGTCTGTAAAAGATGAACTGTGTGCCGCCTGTCTGTAAAAGATGAACTGTGTGCCGCATGTCTGTAAACGATGAACTGTGTGCCGCATGTCTGTAAAAGATGAACTGTGTGCCGCATGTCTGTAAAAGATGAACTGTGTGCCGCATGTCTGTTGTAGATGAACTGTGAGCCGCATGTCTGCAGTAGATGAACTAATTGTGTACTTTATGTTTGTAGTGTGTAGGTAAACTGTGTGCCTAATTTCTGTAATAAGTGAACAAAATGTGTGCCAACTTTCAGTTTAACGGTGTGCCTCATGTATGTAATAGAAAACGTAATTTATTCTACTGCATATCTGAAATACATGAAGTGTATTCGGCTTGAAAATGTTCTTTGTCTTCGTACGTTGAGCTATCGTTTTATTCAACAGGTGTTTTTGTCTTCTATAAGCAGTGGGTAAGAGTGAATGACACTTTATTGGCTCTTTAATGTGACGTGGACCCTTTAACCTTCGAATGGCTGTTAGAATTATGGATCGCTCTTTAAGTTAAAGGACGCTTTCACTGTCTGGGGGAGATTTTGTTAACTGAGGCAATTGTAATGTGAAAGATATGTTATACTGTTAAGTTAACTGGGGCGAATGCCATGTTGAAGATTTGTTGTTTTGTTGTTGTTTTGAAGTTGCATCAGGGGATGTTGAATTTACTTTACATTGCGACACACTTGTTTCATTGTTTGTTTTTTGCTCTTATTTATTTCTTGTTGTAGTAATCGTAACTCTGAATAATAATTTTTTTGGAAGTTTGATAAACTAAATTCATTTTTAAAAAAAACATAATAATTTTTTGTTTGTTTATGTTTGTAACATATACTTGTAAGATCGCTTCATGACTTCCTTGGCGGTTCCTATTTTTTTTTAAATATGGTTTCCTCGCAGAGACAGGGCAAATTTGATGGTAATGTGAGACTCTTCCATTTAACAAAGTTGGCATTTAAATAATAGGGCACCCCCCTTACTATCTAAAACCCAGACACGCCTCTGCTCAATTGTGGGCTTTCGGTGTGACCTCCAGTATTAATCATTGCATATTTAAATTGAGTTTGGGGAAATGTTTGAAAAACACAAGAAACCATTACGGGATAAAAGCAAAGACTGTAATTTGTTTCGTTTTTTTCTTGAAATCTACCTTAGCGGAGTTATCGGGAAAGTTCAAGTCACTGTTACATTGTTCTATCTTTGATACAGATGTGTTACTGTCGTCACTGTTACATTGTTCTAGCTTTGATACAGATGTGTTACTGTCGTCACTGTTACATTGTTCTATCTTTGATACAGCTGTGTTACTGTCGTCACTGTTACATTGTTCTATCTTTGATACAGCTGTGTTACTGTCGTCACTGTTACATTGTTCTATCTTTGATACAGCTGTGTTGCTTTATGCAAACATTTAAATCATTAATTGTCAAAACATCGGAATTGAACGATTCGATTACTTCATAATCGGGTAAATGCTTTCAATTCATTCAAAGTCAATTACTATGCTGGTCAGTATTTTAAGATTGAAGCAGCGAAGCCAAGGTGCGTTGATCTCGTTCGCAATGTTAGCGATCTGAGCAATGTTAGCAATCTTAGCAATCTTAGCAATGTTAGCAATCTTAGCAATCTTAGCAATGTTAGCAATGATAAAATTACTTATGGCATTTAATACAAAAAAAAACTTAAAAAATTTTACTAAACAAGGTTGAAATGTGATGGTATTGTAATAAAACAAGGTTGAAATGTGATGGCATTGTAATTAAACAAGGTTGAAATGTGATGGCATTGTAATGAAACAAGGTCGAAATGTCATGGTATTGTATTAAAACAAGCTGAACATGTGTAAGTATAGTAGCTATACAAGGAAAGATTGCGCTAGTGATGTATTGTTATAATGAAAGACAGAATAAGTTACACCAAACATCATCAATCCATGTCGGGTCCGTACGGAAATATGCAGGCAGACCTACAGCACCAATAGGTACTGACCAAGACATACAAGACCAATAGGTACTCACAAAGACATACAGGACCAATAGGTACTCACCAAGACATGAGAAGAGGATGAAAACAGCGAACAGGTTGGCGTACATGTTGGCAGACTTCAATGTCGTCAAGTAGAAAACAGAAAGTGGTGCTCAGGAGATATTGAATATTCTTCACAAAGGATCTCACATTATATAATGAGCACAAGAATTTTAGCCCCGCCCCACAGTTTGGCCCATGTCCGTTCAAGTGCTCACTGCGCATGCGCTACATTGTTACCACGTGATATTATGCCGATACTTTTCTTGATCAGGCGTGCGGGCAAGAGTCGTCGAACCATATTTGGACTTGTGGAAAATTTTCTCAAACTGAAAGTTATCAAAACAAATACAACCCCCACTGCAACAAGCCCCACCCCCACCCCCAACCGACAACCTAAGAGAAGAAGAGCGTTCTTTAACCATTACGTCACCTTACCATGCCTCACTTTCGCCACGAGACAAATCTGGCCAATCGAAATTGAAGACGAGCTGACAATGCCCCTCACCTCCCCCACAGTAACTGCCCCCACTAAAACCACCTCCACTGACCCCCTCCCCCAATTAAAACCACCTCCACTGACCCCACCCCCCAACTGACACCACCTCCACCCATCTCTCCCCCCATTAAAAGCCGGAGTTGCAATTTCTTGGCCTAAGCCAAAAACAATAAAATCGTTTCTCCTTCCCGGGCTCTGATATTAAACAGACGCTCAACAATAGCGGTGCAATATTCAATTAATGATGGTATCAAAAGACATTACCAGAAATACCAGTAACTAATGTTCAACAGCTACCATCCTACCATCCTACCATAAAAAATAAGAGAAGCCCATCCATTTACAGAAACACATCTGATAGAGATGGCGCTAACTAAACAGACGTAGAACCAAGTTGTACAGACAATTAAAAAAATAAACAGACAAAAGAGACCAAATTAAAGAGACAAAAAGAACCAAGTTAAAGAGACAAAA
The DNA here is from genome assembly GCA_944989445.1 of Ampullaceana balthica. Classification (NCBI taxonomy): domain Eukaryota; kingdom Metazoa; phylum Mollusca; class Gastropoda; family Lymnaeidae; genus Ampullaceana; species Ampullaceana balthica. The sequence goes on from CALYLW010000825.1 coordinate 296,157, forward strand.
AGAACCAAGTTAAAGAGACAAAAAGGACCAAGTTAAAGAGACAAAAAGAACCAAGTTAAAGAGACAAAAAGAACCAAGTTAAAGAGACAAAAAGGACCAAGTTAAAGAGACAAAAAGAACCAAGTTAAAGAGACAAAAAGAACCAAGTTAAAGAGACAAAAAGGACCAAGTTAAAGAGACAAAAAGGAACATGTTAAAGAGACAAAAAGGACCAAGTTAAAGAGACAAAAAGGACCAAGTTTTTAGAGACATAAGAGTCCTTTTAGTTAGAAGAGTTTATATTTGTTTTAGAATCTTTTAAAATTATTATGTGTGAAGTGGTGTTGCATGGATTACAACCCCCCCCCCTCTATATAAATATTTACATCTACGGCAGTCCACCTCTACATCTACAGCCACAGCCGTCTGTCTATATATGTACAGCTGTCTGCCTCTATATCTACAGCTACAGCTTGATCCTCTATATCTTCAGCTGCCTGCCTCTATATCTACAGCTACAGCTTGAGCCTCTATATCTTCAGCTGCCTGCCTCTATATCTACAGCTACGGCGTGAGCCTCTATATCTTCAGCTGCCTGCCTCTATATCTACAGCTACAGCGTGAGCCTCTATATCATCAGCTGTTTGCCTCTATATCTACAGCTACAGCGTTAGTCTCTATATCTTCAGCTGCCTGCCTCTATATCTACAGCTACAGCTTCAGCCTCTATATCTTCAGCTGCCTGCCTCTATATCTACAGCTACGGCGTGAGCCTCTATATCTTCAGCTGCCTGCCTCTATATCTACAGCTACAGCGTGAGCCTCTATATCATCAGCTGTTTTCCTCTATATCTACAGCTACATCGTTAGCCTCTATATCTTCAGCTGCCTGCCTCTATATCTACAGCTACAGCTTCAGCCTCTATATCTTCAGCTGTCTGCCTCTATATTTACAGCTACAGCGTGAGCCTCTATATCTTCAGCTGCCTACCTCTATATCTACAGCTACAGCTTGAGCCTCTATATCTTCAGCTGCCTTCCTTATATCTACAGCTACAGCGTGAGCCTCTATATCTTCAGCTGTCTGCCTCTATATCTACAGCTACAGCCGTCTGTCTATATATGTACAGCCGTCTGCCTCTATATCTACAGCTACACTAATCTGCTCGTTTCCAGAATTTAGGCGTGTCTTAATTTATACCGCCATTGGAAATACAATATTTAGGAGTTCTTTCCCTTGAAATCTTTACCCACAATCCATCTCGTTACGAAATATTGGTGACGACCTCCTCTCTGTATTGCACATCCTGTTCTAACAATTTCTTCTGAGGAGAAATGTTGAATATTCGGGAACAATCTTCCTTTTTCTCTCTTTCATTTATTACCTAACTATTTTTTTATATAGTTAATGCTATGTCCCTACAAAATGTGATGATGATATGTCTCCACATCATGACGTGATGCCATTACTCCCCATAATGTCATAATGTGATGCCTCAACATCATGACAGGATGTCATTGCTCTACACCAGTGGTTGGCAAATAGTTAAATATAAAAAGTCATGGCGCAGCACCTAACAAAAACGTATCCTCAGTTCAAGTATACACATCCATCTTTAACATAAATTTATTGATTTTTCCCCCTCGATATTACTACAGACTACGGCGGGCAGCAAAGACTCCCTAACCCGCGGGCCGTAGTTTGAACACCTCTTCTCTAAATAATAATTTTTACTTTTACTACTTTCTTCACACATTGCACGTTTTTTTCATGAGCCGCCATTTTGTTTATATGTTAGACTTAGAATGTAGTGGCGCGGTAAGTAACGGAAGTGAAGGGGTAAAGCCCAGGGCGCTACTATCACTTGATGCTATTATAACTCTACTGCAGAGGCGTCGGAATAGGAGGGTTTATGTATTTTAATTAAGGCACTCATTTATTTCATGTTCCTTTTCATGAGTTAATGGGTTCAATTCAAGGCACTAGATTAATTCATGTTCCCTTACTTAAGTTAATGGGTTCAATTTAAGGCACTAGATTAATTCATGTTACCTTACATGAGTTAATGGGTTCAATTTAAGGCACTAGATTAATTCATGTTCCTTTTCATGAGTTAATGGGTTCAATTCAAGGCACTAGTTTAATTCATGTTCCCTTACTTTAGTTAATGGGTTCAATTTAAGGCACTAGTTTAATTCATGTTCCCTTACTTTAGTTAATGGGTTCAATTTAAGGCACTCGCTTAATTCATGTTCCCTTACTTTAGTTAATGGGTTCAATTCAAGGCACTAGTTTAATTCATGTTCCCTTACTTTAGTTAATGGGTTCAATTTAAGGCACTAGTTTAATTCATGTTCCCTTACTTTAGTTAATGGGTTCAATTTAAGGCACTCGCTTAATTTATGTACCTTTGCTCCAAGTATGAAATGAAAATCGTGTTTCTCTCGACTGGCAATAAACTTCGCCTGCATACGGCTGTTAATACAATACGGTAGGAGAGGGGAGAATGCCCTCTGAAGTATGGGTGTGTGTGTTTGTGTTGAGGTAATCAAATATTGTGTATCTCCCATAGAACTGGCTGGGGCGGGGAGGGGGTGCTTTACGTCAGTCAAGCCACAGTTTACAACTTTTCTTTTGTGTTGTTGTATTGGTGTTGCCACTTGATTCCACAGAATTAAACATAGAAAACTCAGTGCGAATACAACCTGCCTGGTACAACATGCCTTTAAATAGTTACAGTGATAATGTCCCATTTAATCCTCTAACAACAACAAAAATGTACGACACTGTAACAAAAACAATGATGAAGATTGTGATACGTTGCTCATTAGTTATTCATGTGTATGAGCTTTGATTTTAGAAGCTTACAGTCAGCTTTGATTTTAGACCTTTTTAATGAGATTTGATTTTAGACCTTTTCATCGAACTTTGATTTTAGACCTTTTCAGTGAGCTTTGATTTTATACGTTTTTCTTAAGCTTTGATTTTAGACCGTTTCATTGAGCTTTGATTTTAGATATTTTCAGTGAGTTTTGATTTTAGACCAATTTCTTCAGCCTTGATTTTTAGACCTTGTCATTGAGCTTTAATTTTTGGTCTTTTTGGGGAGCTTAGATTTGTGACCTTTTCAGTGAACTTTGATTTTAGGCCTTTTTTAGTGAGAATTTGATTTAAGACCTTCTTAGTGAACTTTGATTTTAGAACTTTTTGGTGAGCTTTGATTTTAGACCTTTTCAGTGAGATTTGATTTTAGACCTTTTCAGTGAGATTTGATTTTAGACCTTTTCAGTGAGATTTGATTTTAGACCTTTTCAGTGAGATTTGATTTCAGACCTTTTTGGTGAGCTTTGATTTTAGACCTTTTCAGTGAGATTTGATTTTAGACCTTTTCAGTGAGCTTTGATTTTATACCTTTTCAGTGAGCTTTAATTTTAGACCTCTTCAGTGACTCAACAAAAAACTAAGTTCAAGCTTTGTTATTTATATTCCTTTTTAAAAAAAATATTCCTGAACCATCAGTAAAATTTGTAAAATGACTTACTTACATAACCTATAAAGTCAACTCGTGATATGGCCTTCTAAGTCAGCTAGTGACACGACCTACTAAGTCAACAAGGAACATGTTTTTTACTAAGTCAAATAATAATAACCAAACTCGGCTGACCTGTTCAATATCTTATGATTTTGACCGTAAGTTTTGCTACATCAATGTATGATCTGATTGATACAACCCGCAACGATATAATTATATTCAAATATTTTAAATATTTGTGTTTAGCTTACTGTACAACTGAGTATAGTCAGGTTTCATTATACATGTATATAAATAACTGATTTACCAACAGACAAGGCAATTCAAGGGGTGTTTATTTTTTCACTTGACACAACTTCAATACAATAACACAAACATAAAGACCATTTCAAATATATTCACTAATGAATGTCCTTTATTTATTAAACACTATTTAATTATCTTAATTTGATGGGTTTGTAGAATTAAGTGGTAAACATTTTCATGTAGAGTTGAGTGGAGGTGGATATTAGGTGGATATTTTGAGAATTGGTTGGTGGATTACGACAAGTGGAGATGTAGATTATAAGATAAAAGATGGGTTTGGTATAGCCCATTAATAAATGCCACAAACATACTCCACCAAAATATGCCACTAACTAGCCAAAGATCAACACAAAATTTCCATACCACACTCCAATACCACACTCCAATACCACACTCCAATACCACAGTCCAATACCACACTCCAATACCAAAATATCTCAACAACCACATAGTCCGCGTCGTGGACAATTTGCTGGCAATAACCTCTAACCACATGGTTTTGAAAATCTGAACCGGAAGTATTATTTAAAAATGGAGAACGTCAATTCGTCTTCGCTACCTTTCTCTCCCCTTTGTTACACCAACCAGCACAGGCCAGGAACATTGATGTGTCTCAAATTAAACATAAAGTCGATAAAACATTCACATTGTCTGCACACATGCAGTGGAAAACTAGATACAAGAGGGTGGATCATTTTACAAGTTACAGACAGACTATTGCGGCTTCTAATCTAAACGTGATCAAACTTTTCACAAATTATCTTAATGTCATTATACTAAAGACCAGTGCTTCTCAAAGTGGTGGTCCGCGGACCGGTGCCGGTCCGTGTGCCATCCGCTGCCGGTCCGCAGATGTTCTCAAAAAAGGATTGAAAAAAAAATTGTCATTGCAGGGAAAATAGTGCACCGGCCCCTGGTGCAATGGAAAAAATTCCTGCCGGTCCGACATACTAAAAAGTTTGAGAAGCACTGCTATAGACAATCTATCTGGCGATATCTACTCACACCATATACATGAGATATAAACATATAAACCATAGACATGTGGTGAAACATATAAATCTTATACATATCTTCAAGCGCAATAAAATTATGTGCAGTCATTACAGCTAAAGAAATAAACAACTTGTTCAAGAAAAGTAAATGTTTGGGTTTTTTAAAATCTCTTATATTAACTTCACGGTCGTCTCTGTCTCTGTCTGTCTGTCTCTGTCTCTGTCTGTCTGTCTCTGTCTCTGTCTCTCTGTCTCTCTCTCTCTCTCTCTCTCTCTCTCTCTCTCTCTCTCTCTCTCTCTCTCTGTCTTGGGTTCGCGGTCGGTCGGTCGGAGGGCGGAAAAACAGAAGTAAAAAATGACCCACTTCCCGTGATGCTGAAATTTGGCACACGGACCCGTCTCACCTAACAGTGCATCGTATCAAAATTTCAGATCGATCGAACGTACCGTAATTAAATTAATGCATTTTTAGTTTATCCTTATATAACGTATGTAATTCAAATTCACGGTTTGTTATGGTTTTTTCTTCCACGTGAGAGTTTGAGTTGACGCGTTGACGTCGACCGTCGTGCCGACACCCCCTCACGTCCCATCCCCCGTTATTAAAGACAGGGGACATCACTCGGTGTCAGTCTGTAAACGTTTGTCGCGTTGAAACATAATCAATACTTTTAGTTCTGTCTCATATATATAAGGGATTTATAGTCAAAAACTTTGTTTTTACGGGTCTTTTTAAATCCTTTATATTAACTCGTGGTGTCTGCGGCCGACCTTGCTTGCTTGCTTGCTTGTTGCCAAAACTTTTGATCGATTTTTTACCCACTTGCTCGCAAGATAGCGAGCTGAAATTTTGCAGGCAGTTTCGTACCGATGATAAAAACAATGTATCAAAATTTCAGATCGATCGCATGTACCGTAATTAAATTATTGATTTTTTAGATTATTTTATTTATTCCTATGTATCATGCTATTTTTTTGAGATAGAGCGTCGCGGTGCGTATTATATTGAACAACCTTTCTGTCGCGCAATAAGGTGCGTATTTTACTGACAACACTTTTTATAAACCTATTCCTGATCGGTGCGCATTATATTAAACACGTTTTACGACACACCTGCAATTTTGTATTTTTGGATGGTCTTGCGCTGCGTGTTATAATGAACATTCTTTTAGTTACGTCTCATACGTAAAGGATTTATAGTCAAAAACTTGGTTTTTTACGGGTTGTTTTTATTTATTTAATTGTGTATATTTTTTGTTCATTTTATTTGTATAAAGTATTTTATAATTTTTTTTTCATGTTCGGATTATTTTTATGAAAGCGTTTTTTTGTTTTTTGTTAAATTTTTTCAAATAAAATTCCTCGTTACGCCCCCGCCCCACCCCCCCCCCTATATTTACACATTCTTAAACTTTTGTTTATTTCAATGTAATAAATGCCGGTCAACCGTTGCCTTACAGACGATATTCCCTGCCTGCACCGCACCCCCCTCCCCCCCCCCATTTATTCCCTACAGGGTTAAAATAGAACAACAGGTAGGTTACTTCCGGTGTGTTACAATCCCCCCTCCCTCTTGTGGAAGAGAAAAGTATTAAAGGTTTATTACCCGCTCGCAAGCCGACCCCCCCCCGACCCCCCCAACCCCACCCAAAAAAATATAATAAATAAATAACAAAATATTATGGTACACATTTTTTGAAAACTACAATCTAAATCGGTAATTATGATTTTTTTCTTTGTACTGCCTATCTTTGTCTGCGTGCTCTTTGTTGAACTTGTCCCTCACCTCTAATTTAACCCACCCTAGAATAAGAGACCTAATTTACTGGAGATGGGGGGGGGAGAGGGAGGGGGGATATCCCAGGATTACTTTAACCAGTAAATGTCCGTCTTCCCAATGGCAACTACCTGGACGGGCGCCCACTAAGGTAGTGGCCATTGTGATGTTTAAGACGGGAGCCCGCCCAGGTAGCGGACAGTGTGATGCATAAGATGGGCGCCCGCCCAGGTAGTGGACATTGTTTACTGTCATGTATAAGACGGGCGCCCGCCCAGGTAGTGGCCATTGTTTACTGTAATGTATAAGACGGACGCCATCCCAGGTAGTGGCCAGTGTTTACTGTCATGTAGTGGCCATTGTGATGTATAAGACGGGCGCCCGCCCAGGTAGTGGCCATTGGGATGTATAAGACGGGCGCCCGCCCAGGTAGTGGCCATTGTGATGTATAAGACGGGCGCCCGCCCAGGTAGTGGCCAGTGTTTACTATAATGTAGAAATTTGTCTAAAATTGATTTCTCGTAATGTGATCAATTTAATTTTAATATCTTATTAACCCAAGAACTGTGACGCCTGCCTGTGTGTGTGTGTGTGTGTGTCTTTGTTCAACGTCAGCCTGTGTGTGTGTGCATGTGTCTTTGTACAACGTCAGCCTGTGTGTGTATGTCTTTGTTCATGTGTAGATACGAGGCTAAAGTTACATTGAAAAGAATAGTTTCGTGGGTTAACTGTCCTAGAGTCCGCTGTAATATTGAAAAAACTATGTCCTTAATGCAGTGTTGCTCAAATTTTTTCTGTCACGCGCCCCCCCCCCAATAAGTAGAAGAAAACATTTCGCGCCCCCCGCGCGACAGTAAATAGTATCATTTGTCGATAAAATTGTTAAAAGTATACAATTTCGCAGCCCCCCCCCTTTTTTGCGGGGTTTGGGGGGGCCCAAATATTTGAAAAACACTGCCTTAATGTAAGGGGCAAGCTATGCCTCTGATTGTAAGGAGAAGCTATGACTCTGATTGTAAGGAGAAGCTATGACTCTGATTGTAAGGAGAAGCTATGACTCTGATTGTAAGGAGAAGCTATGACTCTGATTGTAAGGAGAAGCTATGACTCTGATTGTAAGGGGAAGCTATGCCTCTGATTGTAAGGGGAAGCTATGCCTCTGATTGTAAGGAGAAGCTATGACTCTGATTGTAAGGAGAAGCTATGACTCTGATTGTAAGGAGAAGCTATGACTCTGATTGTAAGGAGAAGATATGACTCTGATTGTAAGGAGAAGCTATGACTCTGATTGTAAGGGGAAGCTATGCCACTGCTTGTAGGGAGAAGCTATGACTCTGATTGTAAATGGAAGCTATGCCACTGCTTGTAGGGAGAAGCTATGACTCTGATTGTAAGGGGAAGCTATGACTTTGCTTGTAGGGAGAAGCTATGACTGATTGTAAGGGGAAGCTATGCCACTGCTTGTAGTGTGAAGCTATGACCCTGATTGTAAGGGGAAGCTATGCCACTGCTTGTAGGGAGAAGCTATGACACTAATTGTAAGGGGAAGCTATGCCACTGCTTGTAGGGAGAAGCTATGACACTGATTGTAAGGGTAAGCTATGCTACTGCTTGTAGGGAGAAGCTATGAAACTGATTGTAAGGGGAAGATATGACTCTGATTGTAAGGAGAAGCTATGACTCTGATTGTAAGGGGAAGCTATGCCACTGCTTGTAGGGAGAAGCTATGACTCTGATTGTAAGGGGAAGCTATGCCTTTGCTTGTAGGGAGAAGCTATGACTCTAATTGTAAGGGGAAGCTATGCCACTGCTTGTAGTGTGAAGCTATGACCCTGATTGTAAGGGGAAGCTATGTTACTGCTTGTAGGGAGAAGCTATGACACTGATTGTAAGGGGAAGCTATGCCACTGCTTGTAGGGAGAAGCTATGACACTGATTGTATGGGTAAGCTATGCTACTGCTTGTAGGGAGAAGCTATGAAACTGATTGTAAGGGGAAGCTATGCCACTGCTTGTAGGGAGAAGTCATGACACTGATTGTAAGGGGAAGCTATTGCCACTGCTTGTAGGGAGAAGTCATGACACTGATTGTAAGGGGAAGCTATGCCACTTAGTTGTGACCTAATGGTACTTGTTATGATTTGTGACTTTAGGTGAATTATTTTTGTGACATTTCGTGACTTGTTATGACTTGTGACTTTGGGTGAATTATGTTTTGTGACCTTACGTGACTTGTTTTGACTTGTGACTTCAGGGGACTTTTTATGAGTTGTAACTTTAGGTGAATTATTTTTGTGACATTACGTGACTTGTTTTGACTTGTGACTTTTTTTACTTGTGACTCTAGGTGAGACGTAATGACTTGTGACTTTACGTGACTTGTTATTACTAATGACTTTAGGTGACCTGTTATGACTTGTGACTTTAGGTCATTGGATTTGACTTGTGACTTTAAGTGACATAGCTTTGACTCTTGACTATATGTTGCCTAAATAAATGTTTAAAGAACAGAGAGTGTCTGCCCCGCGCTTCCCCACCACCGCACCTTTATTATTACTTCGGTCTAAACATATGAAGAAACATTGGGCTTAAATTCTGTTAGTACAATAAAATACCCTGACTTAGATTTGAGTTGATAGAAGAGCTGGTCTCATTGCTGGTAAATGCTTTTATGTGGTAGGATAACCAGCAACCACCTGTGAGTTGTTTGATTTCAAATGATCTCCCTTGAGTTTTTTTTTCAAATGATCTCCCTTGAGTTGTTTGATTTCAAATGATCTCCCTTGAGTTGTTTGATTTCAAATGATCTCCCTTGAAGTGTTTGATTTCAAATGATCTCCCTTGAGTTGTTTGATTTCAAATGATCCCCCCTGAGTGGTGGGGGATATCATTGATGTCCCTTGTTGGCTGTAACTTACAAGGGAACAAACTCTCACCTGCCCATAATTGTTTGTGTAAATGACATCTCCCATTTGAAGTTGTTTTTTTACCGAGCCAAAGTTTCTCCTTGTTATCATCACCGCCATTGTTCCAGTCCAAATTGTTTACTTTGTTTTCGAATGATGCATTGCTGGACGCGAGAGTAAGCGTTTTATTGCATTCATTCATGTTGTTGATTTGGTCACGTGCTCAGACAGTATCCGTTGCTACAAATAATTAACTTGATGGTCGGCAACTCTTGTGAACATCTCAAATTTCAAATTCTCTTTCCAATCAATTGTATTTTGGTAAATAGAAGTATAATTTCTTGTTCATGTCGTTTCTGCACTTTATTTGTTTATTTGTTTATTTGTTTGTTTGTTTGTTTGTTTGTTTGTTTGTTTGTTTGTTTGTTTGTTTGTTTTTTTGTTTTTTTGTTTTTTTGTTTTTTTGTGGATGTCGTTTCTGTACTTTATTTTATTTTTTTTTCTCCAAATGTTTGTGTTAAAGGCTATTCCTCACATTCGTTTGCGTGCACACATGGCAGTGAAAACTGTTTAGTTGAGTGCAACCCCATATTACATGATCAGCGTCTAGAGTCTAGACCAGTGCTTTTCAAACTTTTTAGTGTGGTGGACCAGCATGGAATTTTACATTACACCAGGGGCCGGTGAAGTATTTTCCCAGTAATAACGTTGTAGCGAAATGTAATTTATTTTATGTTATTTGTTTCATCGTATGTGCTTATTGCCTAAAAATTGACATGTTCTGTAGGGCTGGTATTAATGGTTGCAAATGGAGGATTATAATTATATTTTTTAATCCTTTCTTGATACCTTCTGCGGACCGACAGCGGATGGCCCACGGACCGGCAACCGTCCGCGCACCACCATTTTGAGAAGCACTGCTCTAGACAAACATCGTTTACAGAGTTTAAAAGCGCGGGTGAGGGCAAAGGGGGTGGGAGGCAAAGTTCCAGAAAAAGTTTAGCGACGGTAAGGAAGACGCAAAAAGAAATAAAATGAACAATTAATCGTGCAGTGGTCTGGACGCCAGCAAATTATTGATCTTGGCTTGTTGCAATCAACGTTTATTGTTAAATGACTGTATAATTGAATGTAATTGAGACAACTAAACTGTGGTAATATTGTTAATTTTATTAGGATCCGTCCATAAAGTACGTCACGCTCCAGAGGGGGGAGGGGGTGTAAGAAAGGGGGAAGGGGGGTCCGGCCATGTCTGATGTCACTGTGTTTTATAGTAAATTTTAATGATTTTGTTAATAAAAAACAACATTTTTTGTTCCAAAGTGTTACGTACTTTAGTGGTTCCGAGATGTGTGTGACGTGTAAAATGGTCAAAAATAGCGTGATGTACTTTATGGACGGCCCCTTATCATCTAATCTAAATATTCATTGTGTCTAAAGTTATCAAAATCACGCCAAAACTACGTTGTTAGTTTAAAGAGTTGATAGTAAAAAGTATATTTCTTTAGAATTTGGATTTTGGTAAATGATAAAATTGTCAATATTTGCATGTAATATATTTACATAATAGTTTGTTTTTAAATCGCTTTTATTTACGATTCTTTATTTATTGATAGAGCTTAGAATGTGGTTGTAATGGTAGATACAGTTTAGAATGTGGTTTTAATGGTAGATACAGTTTAGAATGTGGTTTTAATGGTAGATACAGTTTAGAATGTGGTTTTAATGGTAGATACAGTTTAGAATGTGGTTGTAATGGTTGATACAGTTTAGAATGTGGTTGTAATTTTTATGCTATGTTATAAACATCATTGAGATCTCATCGTTTACCCATTGTTCAATTCATCTTATATATATATATATATATATATATATATATATATATATATATATATATATATATATATATTTACATATATATATACTAGCGTATCACCCGTCAAAAATGACGGTATTTTCAGCTGAAATCTAATTATTTTATTTAAAAAATGCACTTTCTTTAGGGCGCCTACGGCGCTGACCTTTTTCAAAAGCCCAACTTACTTGTCCTTGTTTGATAAATACGAAATATTAAACTTGCTCAAATGTACACAAAGTATTTTATAATATGGGTTGTTTTTTAATTTTATAATTAACCATCATCAAATCCTCTTTTTCCATTGATCCCTTTTCCAAAATTAAAATACATGTATGAGCGAAAACAATGACATCGTATAATATTTTTTTACAGCGCATCTTTAATTTGCACACCTTTTGATTCATTGGTGAAGTAATTTGGTTTTCCCTGCTTTCTAAAATTAGTAGCGTCACGGACAGACATTGCAAATTATATTGTTTCATATGTATATATATATATATATATATATATATTAGGGCTGTTATCGATTAATTTAAATTTAATCGTTAACTTTTGAAAAATTATCGACTAATTAATCGATAATTTCAATTAAAGCCATTAATATAAATTTATCACGTCATTAAACTGAACATTTCTCAAGGACATTGAAAATTAAGAATATTTTGAACTAAATTTTATGACAATGTGTTGATACGTGATCGGATGTTTGTGCTGAAGGTAGTACGTCCGTGATGTATTTGATCCTTTAAAAGAGAATTGTTTATGGCAGTAAACACAGTAAACGTTTTCACCATCTTCGACTTTGCCATCCGCGGTTAGCAAAAAAAACAAAATTTTTGCTCAACTTTCTAGTTTTATATTTAAATTAAACTGCACTGATGCTGCCTGCCATATTTTAGTTGACGTCTGCCGGTCCACATAAGGAGCCGTCCATAAAGTACGTCACGCTCCAGAGGGGGGAGGGGGTGTAAGAAAGTGTGACACTTTGTGACATGTGTGACGTCACGCTGTTTATATTAAATTTTAATTATTTTGTTAATAAAAAACATTTTTGTTCGAAAGTGTGACGTACTTTAGGGGGGGGGGTCCGAGATTTGTGACAGTTTGTGACAGGGGGGAGTTTAAAATGGTCAAAAATAGCGTGACGTACTTTATGAACGGCCCCTAATGTAGTAAAATTAATTATAATATTACGCGGGAGAAGTTTGTAAGTAAAACAAAATATAAATTATTATTTATTATTAATAATTAATTATTTTGTAATAACACAATTCAAAAATATTATAAATCTTTTCTTTAATTTTAATCGAATTTTTATCGATTAAAATAATTTTAATCGATAAAAATTTTTAACGATTAATCGAGAAATTAATCGTTAATTTCCGCAGCCCTAATATATATATATAATTATGTTAAACGATAATCGGAAATCCAATTATCGGTTTTGAAAGCGATAATCGGTTTTGAATTTCTTAAACCGATTATCGAATTTATTTATTATTTATTTTAAAATCATTTCCGTACTGAAAACTTCAAAAATATTCCAACAAAATTTATTCCCGCATTTGCTGACATTTTCATCCAATAAGGCCGCCAAGGTGTGTTTATTTATACGTTTTGAGCGTTCCGTGCAGTGTGTTTGTAAATTAATACATTTATTGTTTGGCGATAAGTGTGACGTCATTACGTTCATTTGATGTCTGAAATCGACAAAAAACAAACCCGTAAAAACAAAGTTTTTGACTATAAATCCCGTACATATGAGACATAACTAACAGTATTGATTATTTTTAAACGTAACAAGCATTTACAGACTGAATCTGTCTTAACTCAACTTTGCTTCATAACCTTAAGGGGGTTGGGGGGTGGGGGGGGAGGGGGAGAGGGGAAAAGTCTGGTCACCGATTCGCTTGACCGAGCTCAGCGTGACACGTAAAATGTAAACAAAAGCACCCCCGGTGCTTCGATGGGTCGCCTCAATGCGTCAACTCAAACTTTCACGTGGAAAAAAAAACAATAACAAACCGTGAATTTGAATTACATACCTCTTATAAGGATAACCTAAAAATGCATTAATTTAATTACGGTACGTGCGATCAATCTGAAATTTTTATACGATGCATTGTTATGTCAGATGGGTCAGTGTGCCAAATTTCAGCTCGATCGGATCACGGGAAGTGGGTCATTTTCGACTTTTTTTTTCGCCCATCCGCCCATGAGATGATGAGATGACGACAGACAGACAGAGACAGCCGCGAGGTTAATATAAGGGATTTAAAAATAGATGTAATAGATGCAGTCTCTATTGTCGAAATCATGATGTAGGCTAGACATAGAATGCAATTTCCCACAGTACGTATTGCGTATGGCATGATTTCATTAATTCCACCGTTTCCATACCATCTTCGCCAGATCTAGAAACAGCTATATTTGTCACGGCATTTCCTTAACTCAACGAAACATGCCACGTAATCTCTTGAATTAAAATAAGTATACAATATCGTGTTACCTGTATAAATCAACTGACTCTCCCATATCGTGTTACCTGTAGCAATCGGCTACTCTCCCATATCGTGTTACCTGTAGCAATCAGCTGACTCTCCCATATCGTGTTACCTGCAGCAATCAGCTGACTGTCCCATATCGTGTTACCTGTAGCAATCAGCTGACGTTCCAATATCGTGTTACCTGTAGCAATCGGCTACTCTCCCATATCGTGTTACCTGTAGCAATCAGCTGACTCTCCCATATCGTGTTACCTGTAGCAATCAGCTGACGTTCCAATATCGTGTTACCTGTAGCAATCAGCTGACTCTCTCATATCGTGTTACCTGTAGCAATTAGCTGACTCTCCCATATCGTGTTACCTGCAGCAATCAGCTGACTCTCCCATATCGTGTTACCTGTAGCCATCAGATGACTCTCCCATATCGTAGTGCCTGTAGCAATCAGCTGACTCTCCCATATCGTGTTAACTGTAGCAATCAGCTGACTCTCCCATATCGTGTTACCTGTAGCAATCAGCTGACTTTCCAATATCGTGTTACCTGCAGCAATCAGCTTACTCTCTCATATCGTGTTACCTGTAGCAATTAGCTGACTGTCCCATATCGTGTTACCTGCAGCAATCAGCTGACTCTCCCATATCGTGTTACTTGTAGCAATTAGCCGACTCTCCCATATCGTGTTACCTGTAGCAATCAGCTGACTCTCCCATATCGTGTTACCTGTAGCAATCAGCTGACTCTCCCATATCGTGTTACCTGTAGCAATCAGCTGACTCTCTTATATCGTGTTACCTGTAGCAATTAACTGATTCTCCCATATCGTGTTACCTGTAGCAATTAGCTGACTCTCCCATATCGTGTTACCTCTAGCAATCAGTTGATTCTCCTTTATCGTGTTACCTGTAGCAATCAGCTGACTCTCCCATATCGTGTTACCTGTAGCAATCAGCTGACTCTCCCATATCGTGTTACCTGTAGCAATCAGCTGACTCTCCCATATCGTGTTACCTGTAGCAATCAGCTGACTCTCCCATATCGTGTTACCTGTAGTAATTAGCTGACTTTCCAATATCGTGTTACCTGTAGCAATCAGCTGACTCTCCCATATCGTGTTACCTGTAGCAATCAGCTGACTCTCCCATATCGTGTTACCTGTAGTAATTAGCTGACTTTCCAATATCGTGTTACCTATAGCAATCAGCTGACTCTCCCATATCGTTTTACCTGTAGCAATTAGCTGACTCTCCCATATTGTGTTACCTGTAGCAATCAGCTAACTCTCCCATATCGTGTTACCTGTAGCAATCAGCTGACTCTCCCATATCGTGTTACCTGTAGCAATCAGCTGAATCTCCCATATCGTGTTACCTGTAGCAATCAGCTGACTCTCCCATATCGTGTTACCTGTAGCAACCAGCTGACTCTCCCATATCGTGTTACCTGTAGCAATCAGCTGACTCTCCCATATCGTGTTACCTGTAGCAATTAGCTGACTTTCCCAATATCGTGTTACCTGTAGCAATCAGCTGACTCTCCCATATCGTGTTACCTGTAGCAATCAGCTGACTCTCCCATATCGTGTTACCTGTAGTAATGAGCTGACTTTCCAATATCGTGTTACCTGTAGCAATCAGCTGACTCTCCCATATTGTGTTACCTGTAGCAATCAGCTAACTCTCCCATATCGTGTTACCTGTAGCAATCAGCTGACTCTCCCATATCGTGTTACCTGTAGCAATCAGCTGAATCTCCCATATCGTGTTACCTCTAGCAATCAGCTGACTCTCCCATATCGTGTTACCTGTAGCAATCAGCTGACTCTCCCATATCGTGTTACCTGTAGCAATCAGCTGACTCTCCCATATCGTGTTACCTGTAGTAATTAGCTGACTTTCCAATATCGTGTTACCTGTAGCAATCAGCTGACTCTCCCATATCGTGTTACCTGTAGCAATCAGCTGACTCTCCCATATCGTGTTACCTGTAGCAATTAGCTGACTCTCCCATATTGTGTTACCTGTAGCAATTATCTAACTCTCCCATATCGTGTTACCTGTAGCAATCAGCTGACTCTCCCATATCGTGTTACCTGTAGCAATTAACTGATTCTCCCATATCGTGTTACCTGTAGCAATCAGCTGACTCTCCCATATCGTGTTACCTGTAGCAATCAGCTGACTCTCCCATATCGTGTTACCTGTAGCAATTAGCTGACTCTCCCATATCGTGTTACCTGTAGCAATCAGCTGACTCTCCCATATCGTGTTACCTGTAGCAATCAGCTGACTCTCCCATATCGTGTTACCTGTAGCAGTCAGCTGACTCTCCCATATCGTGTTACCTGTAGCAATCAGCTGACTCTCCCATATCGTGTTACCTGTAGTAATTAGCTGACTTTCCAATATCGTGTTACCTGTAGCAATCAGCTGACTCTCCCATATCGTGTTACCTGTAGCAATCAGCTGACTCTCCCATATCGTGTTACCTGTAGTAATTAGCTGACTTTCCAATATCGTGTTACCTATAGCAATCAGCTGACTCTCCCATATCGTGTTACCTGTAGCAATTAGCTGACTCTCCCATATTGTGTTACCTGTAGCAATCAGCTAACTCTCCCATATCGTGTTACCTGTAGCAATCAGCTGACTCTCCCATATCGTGTTACCTGTAGCAATCAGCTGAATCTCCCATATCGTGTTACCTGTAGCAATCAGCTGACTCTCCCATATCGTGTTACCTGTAGCAACCAGCTGACTCTCCCATATCGTGTTACCTGTAGCAATCAGCTGACTCTCCCATATCGTGTTACCTGTAGTAATTAGCTGACTTTCCAATATCGTGTTACCTGTAGCAATCAGCTGACTCTCCCATATCGTGTTACCTGTAGCAATTAGCTGACTCTTCCATATCGTGTTACCTGTAGCAATCAGCTGACTCTCCCATATCGTGTTACCTGTAGCAATCAGCTTACTCTCCCATATCGTGTTACCTGTAGCAATCAGCTGACTCTCCAATATCGTGTTACCTTTAGCAATTAGCTGACTCTCCCATATCGTGTTACCTGTAGCAATTAGCTGACTCTCCCATATCATGTTACCTGTAGCAATCAGCTGACTCTCCCATATCGTGTTACCTGAAGCAATCATCTGGCTCTCCCATATCGTGTTACCTGTAGCAATCAGCTGACAGTGACGATGTATTCCGCACCACTCCCCAACAACTCCCCCTTCCCCACGTCCCAGCCCCACACTCTCACCCCAATTAGCTTCCACCCAGTTAATTGCTTCGATTGTTTGTTTTTGCAACTCCTGGCTGGTTTATTCACTAGTTTTGAGGTATCACCTTGTTTGTTGTAACTCCTGAAGACCCACCCAAACAGATCCACCTCTAAAGACCCAACCAAACAGATCCAACTAAAAAAAAATCAAAATAGATCCACCAACAGACCCACCTCAAAAATCCTTTATGCAAATAACTCAGGATGGCGAACCGTCATATCCACCCAAATCCGTTATGTGCGAGTGGTTTGGATTATGTTTGATTGTGTTTGATTGTGTTTGGATTATGTTTGATTGTGTTTGATTGTGTTTGGATTATGTTTGATTGTGTTTGATTGTGTTTGATTGTGTTTGATTATGTTTGGATTATGTTTGTGTTTGATTGTGATTGATTGTGATTGATTGTGATTGATTGTGATTGATTATGATTGATTGTGTTTGATTATGTTTGATTGTGTTTGATTGTGATTGATTGTGTTTGATTATGTTTGATTGTAATTGATTGTGATTGATTGTGTTTGATTATGTTTGATTGTGCTTGTTTGTGATAGATTGTGATTGATTGTGATTGATTGTGTTTGATTGTGCTGTTTGTGATTGATTGTGATTGATTGTGATTGATTGTGATTGATCGCACCTTTGAAATGCCACCCACAACTTGAACATTTATATCTTTGTTCAAGAAAAACGTCGTCTCAATGTGTCAGGTGGAAAAGGGGCGTGGGGAGGGGGGTGCAAACGATACCCCCCTCCCCACTATCCCGCCAGAACATAGCGAAATGAGATCTCGGAATTATTTTATTCATTTCGTTAACAGAACAACTACCTGACCTTGACCTATTTTTTTTTAATGAAAACAGAATAGAAGGGAATTATAATGTATGTTGGTATAGATATTGACATCCTAATGCCAAGCATTTTTCTTTCTATCTTAGTTTTTCTTCTTGTTTTTTTTTAAACTACTACTAATGGACACGTAGGGGGTGGGGGGTGTTCGTTGAAAAATTTAGATCATTATCTATAGTGGCCTTGTACAAAAAAAATTCGAGAATCACTGTTTTATTGGAATCCTAAGATCAGGCCACTTTATAAGAAATATTGTAAGTGGTAGCGCACTGGACTATCGATCCGAGGCAGATCCCGAGTCGCGGGTTCGAGCCCAGGTACTGGCAAGGCCCCTGGGGCATTGTACTTGCCACACATTCCCCTGCTCGTTAGTGGTGGCTAAAAACTAGTGAATCTACATCACTTGCCCTATAGTCCGTCATGGACTGGAAAGGGGGTCATTTATCAGGCCACTTTATAAGAAATATTGTAAATGGCATCAGGCCACTTTAAAAGAAATATTGTAAATGGTATCAGGCCACTTGATAAGAAATATTGTAAATGGTATCAGGCCACTTTATAAGAAATACTGTAAATGTTATCAGGCCACTAGATAAGACATGTTGTAAATGTTATCTGGCCACTTTATAAGACATGTTTTCAATGTTATCCGGCCACTTTATAAGACATGTTTTCAATGTTATCCGGCCACTTTATAAGACATGATGTCAATGTTATCAGGCCACTTTATAAGACATGTTTTCAATGGTATCCAGCCACTTTATAAGACATGTTGTCAATGTTATCAGGTCAACTTTATAAGACATGTTGTAAATGTTATCAGGCCACTATATAAGACATGTTGTCAATGTTATCAGGCCACTTTATAAGACATGTTGTCAATGTTATCCGGCTACTTTATAAGACATATTGTAAATGTTATCAGCCCACTTTATAAGACATGTTGTCAATGTTATCAGGCCACTTGATGAGACATGTTGTAAATGTTATGAGGTCAACTTTATAAGACATGTTGTCAATGTTATCAGGCCACTTTATACGACATGTTTTCAATGTTATCCAGCCACTTTATAAGACATGTTGTCAATATTATCAGGCCACTATATAAGACATGTTGTCAATGTTATCAGGCCACTTTATAAGACATGTTGTCAATGTTATCCGGCTACTTTATAAGACATGTTGTCAATGTTATCAGCCCACTTTATAAGACATGTTGTCAATGTTATCAGGCCACTTGATGAGACATGTTTTAAATGTTATGAGGTCAACTTTATAAGACATGTTGTCAATGTTATCAGGCCACTTTATACGACATGTTTTCAATGTTATCCAGCCACTTTATAAGACATGTTGTCAATGTTATCAGGCCACTATATAAGACATGTTGTCAATGTTATCAGGCCACTTTATAAGACACGTTGTCAATGTTATCCGGCTACTTTATAAGACATGTTGTCAATGTTATCAGCCCACTTTATAAGACATGTTGTCAATGTTATCAGGTCAACTTTATAAGACATGTTGTCAATGTTATCAGGCCACTTGATGAGACATGTTGTAATTGTTATGAGGTCAACTTTATAAGACATGTTGTCAATGTTATCAGGCCACTTTATACGACATGTTTTCAATGTTATCCGTCCACTTTATAAGACATGTTGTCAATGTTATCAGGCCACTTTTAAGAAATATTATCAATGTTATCTGACAGGGGAAGTAATCGTGTTGCAGACAGTAGACCGAATGCACTGGCGTAAACCAACGTCCTTCGTATGGACGTAACTTTTTTGGCAAAGATTGATTCACCAACACGCTCATCAAACTGCCACAAGCACATCCCCCCCCCCGCAACCTATTCCCTAACTTCCCTTCTGACTCACCTGATTGCAGTCCCACCCACTTTACCGTTGTGGTTGTATTTTGAGTAGATCACTTGGCCAGCAGAAACTCTGGGGCCACATTTAAAGCGTTTATTTCTGTCAAATTTATTAACACTTATTCACAAACACAGACACACACAAACACATAGTCACAAACACGCGCAAACACACATATTCAGTCACAAACACAGACACACATACACAGTTACAAACACAGACACACACACACACTGACACACACGCGCACACACACACACACACACACCTTAACTATAACGACAAATATGAAGTTTCAAGAAGTTCCAATAAAAGCCACGAGTGTTTTTAAATCCCTTATATTAATTTCACCGCCGTCTCTGTCGTGATCTCTCTCTGTCTCTCCATCTTGGGCGGGCGGAAAAACAAAAGTAAAAAATGACCCACTCCCCGTGATCCGATCAAGTTGAAATTCGGCACACGGACCCGACTCACCCAACAAAGCATCGTTTCAAAATTTCAGATCGATCGAACGTACCGTAGTTAAATTAATGCATTTTTAGTTTATCCTTATATAACGTATTTAATTCAAATTCACTGTTTGTTATTGTTTTTTTTCCACGTGAGAGTTTGAGTTGGCGCGTTGACGCGACCCATCGAAGTACTGGCGTGCTTTTGATTACATTTTACGTGTCACGCTGAGCTCGATCAAGCGATCGGTGACCAGACTTTTCCACTCTCCCAGCAGGGTTATGAAGCAAAGTTGAGTTAAGACAGATTCAGTCTTTAAATGTTTGTCGTGTTTGAAAAAAATCAATACTGTTAGTTATGTCTCATATATAAGGGATTTATAGTCAAAAACTTTGTTTTTACGGGTTTGTTTTATTTTAAATCCCTTATATTAACTTCAAAATCTTGTCGTCATCTCTCTTTTCGTACGTCGGTCGGGCGGAAAAACAAAAGTCAAAAATGATCCACTTCCCGTAATCCGATCGAGCTGAAATGTTGCACACGGACCCGTCTCACCTAACAATGCATCGTATCAAAATTTCAGATCGATCGAATGTACCATAATTAAGTTAATGCATTTTTAGTTTATCTATATAAACTATATGTAGCGGTCGCTATCGTTTACATTTTACGGGTCACTTGATTTCACGCCAGCCAGAGGTGAACACATCTGGTGCTTTAACCAGGTGTACCTGCGTGCTTTTGTTTACATTTTGCGTGTCACGCTGAGCTCGGTACACCGATCGGTGACCTTTCCCCTCTCTCCCCCCCACCCCGGGTTAAAAGCAAACGGGAGTTAAGACAGATTCAGTCTGTAAATATTTGTCGCGTTTGAACATAATCAATACTTTTAGCTATGTCTCATATATAAGGGATTTATAATCGAAAACTTTTTTTTTAACGGGGTTGTTTTATTTTTCAGATTGTTCGCGTCAGCTTGACCTCCATTAATATTTCAATTAAATCAACAGTCAGACAACACCATCTGGCGGACATCAACCGAACTCATTGTAGAGCTACTGGTAGTGTTGATGGTGTGGCCATTGTGGTAGTAATGGTATTTATGGCAGTGATGGTGATGAGAGTGAGGATTTTGCATGATCTAAGCTACGACCCTGACTATTTCCTGCCCGTAATGTAAGTTACGCTCCTGACTATTTCCTGCCCGTAATGTACGTGTCGCCCCTGAATATTTCCTGTCCGTTATGCAAGTTACGCCCCTGACTTTTCCCGGCACGTAATGCAAGGTGCGCTCCAGATTATTCAATGCAGCAATATGAGGTACGCCTTTGCCTATTCCCTTCACTTAATGTAAGGTACGCCTCGGACTATTCCCTACACGTAATCTAAGTTACACCAAAATTTGACCAACATTGTGGTTGTACGTCCCTGACTATTCCCTCCACGTAATCTAAGTTACACCAACATTTGACCAACATTGTGGTTGTACGCCCCTGACTATTCCCTACACGTGATCTAAGTTACACCAACATTTGACCAACATTGTGGTTGTACGCGTCTCTCCACGTAAAATAATTAATTTTAATGGTTTCATAATTGTTTTTCTTCAATGCTGTTGAACATAAAAGTTAATTGTTCAAGGCGTTTGAACAAATTGAATCTTTCTAACAGCATTCTTCTTAACTGACTGACTGCTGGACCACTTGGGACATTTAATGGGGAATCATTGTAGCTTCACAAAAGCCAGACTTGGTGTTGACACAATAGGAACAATTGATTCTAATTGATTCTAACGTAAACAATTTTATTTTACAGAAACAATAGGAACCGTAAAATATTTAAAATATATCTTAGCAGAAATTTGGTTCAGAATTCATTTACATTATTAGAGACAATATTCCACAACACATCGGTCACTAACAATAACATATTAACATTTTTACGTCCAAACTGGCACATAGACAGCCTTAACGAAACATGAGTTTGACTTCACGATAAATTAGTTCAGGGCAAACTGGGCACTGGCCAAGGGAGTTTTAAGGACTTCTAAATTTAATGGACCTTTTTTTTCATTTATCTCTTATTTTAATGGACCTTTAATTTTCAGGGAACTTTTATAATTAATGGACCTTTTATTTTAATGGACCTTTAATTTTCAGGGAACTTTTATAATTAATGGACCTTTTATTTTAATGGAACATTTATTTTAATAAAAGAAATTTGTATAAAATTCAGTTAAGTTTTTTAGAATCAAAACAAATGGAGCCAGTGGCGTATCTAGGGATTGGAGGGCTCGGGGTGGGGGGGATTGGTCTCTTTGGGGGCCCTGGATAAATGGCGGTGGGTTAATATTTAATGTAGCAAAAATTTCGAACACATCTTTGGGGGCCCCATAAAGTTCCATATTTTATTTCCACAAACCGGGGACTCACCTAACGGGTTTTAAATAGCATTATTGTTTATTATCATAAATTAAGTTAGTAATAGATAACCCTATAAACTAGCACTGAGTGCTATGTTAGCAATTTAAGAACCTTCGCGATCGATGAACAGTGGCAGCGCTGGCTCAGTCGTACTTCACCCACACCACTCCGTAGCTCCGCCTATTATTCGTGCACACTCAAGTGGCTCCGCCCCGTCTTGCAGCGGTAGTTCCCACGTCTTCGTGACTAGTCCTAAGCCAGTGCTCCCGCGCCCAACTCAAACTTAGCTGGTGCTACCCCCCTCTCCCTTCCAGCAGTAGGGTCCCCTCTATTCCTGGGGTAGTGAGTACATTGTGCGTGGCGAGTAAACATGGAGACAAGCACACTGAGGTTGTTGTTACCCGCCTCCCATTTAATACGACCATCCCTTAAACATAAACTGTGATCTGCCGACCCTAGCGAGGATTAGTCATATTTAGGGTTAGTCATATTTAGGGTTAGTCATATTTAGGGTTAGTCATATTTAGGGTTAGTCATATTTAGGGTTAGTCATATTTAGGGTTAGTCATATTTAGGGTTAGTCATATTTAGGGTTAGTCATATTTAGGGTTAGTCATATTTAGGGTTAGTCATATTTAGGGTTAGTCATATTTAGGGTTAGTCATGTTTAGGGTTGTTAATTGCGTGTTGATGTTTTTTGGTTTTTTTTAAAAACCGATTATCGATTATGTAACTCTGATTTTAAACCGATTATCGTTTTATAGCTGACTTCATAGAAGTTAGGGGTGTACCGAATTCCGCCTGTAAACGACGTTCACTGGCGTTGTTTTGATTTCTTTGTGCTGTAG
This sequence comes from Ampullaceana balthica, assembly GCA_944989445.1. Taxonomy (NCBI): domain Eukaryota; kingdom Metazoa; phylum Mollusca; class Gastropoda; family Lymnaeidae; genus Ampullaceana; species Ampullaceana balthica. Next base: position 319,742 of record CALYLW010000825.1, read on the forward strand.
TTTGTAGTTTGTGTCCGTTATTTCTCCACTTTCTTTGCACTCTCCATGAGCAAGTCTGCGGCGTATGCGGGGCGTCTAGTGTATTGATAATTTCCATAGCGCTCTACCCTAGTAAGGGCCCGTCCATAAATGACTTCACGCGATTTTGGCCGATTTTTTATTCTCTCTCCTCGTCACGCGTCGTCACAAGAACTTAGACTCCCCCTTCAATATGACGTCACAAAGCTTTGACACCCCCACCACTAAAAGCTATATTTTCTATTTGAAAAGAACATGTTTTTTGTTTCATATAATTATGTTGTTTATTATTTTATTATTATTATTACACGCTTTTATTTAAGTCACACTGTTTGTATGTTGTATCAACCCATCCATCCTTCCGTCAAATCTTGTAACGTTTGGTTAATATAACATTGAAGGCCACATTTTCAAGGGTACCCGGGCGGAATTTTACTACCCGGGTAATTTCACGGCAACGGGTACCCGTTGACAGGCCTAGTCCTAACTTCCAACATTCATAATGGTACAAATATGTGCCCCGTGATTAACAGGTTAAGAGGATGAAAATGGTTGAAAATGGATGAAAATGGATGAAAATGGATGAAAATGGATGAAAATGGATGAAAATGGATGAAAATGGATGAAAATGAATGAAAGAAGTCAAATATTTGATAAGGGAGAAGGGAATGGTATGGAGGAAAAGAGTCTCTTGGTCCGCCCGATTCTGATGGGGACCTTACCAACTAATTAAGCGGCTCGGCAGTGTGCTAGCCACACAATCCCCTCGTATGCCTTGGCTAATGAAACTTGTGAACGTTTCTGCACCTGCAGGTGGAGGGGGGCGGTATATCCGTAGACAAGTATTAGTCAAATAATCTGGGAAATGGATACAGAGGGGGTGGGGTGTCGGTGGTTGAGTGACATGCGCACTTCTCTGATGCCACTCAGCTCACGTGTATCCGACGTGATTTGAAGTAAATTAATTTGGCTGTCTTATCTATACAGAAGTTTATCGCGTCCACAGATCATGCCGGTCTGTTGGCCGTCCACAGATCATGCCGGTCTGTTGGCCGTCCACAGATCATGCCGGTCTGTTGGCCGTCCACAGATCATGCCGGTCTGTTGGCCGTCCACAGATCATGCCGGTCTGTTGGCCGTCCACAGATCATGCCGGTCTGTTGGCAAGTGACGCAACGTTCACAGATCACGGATATGAGTGTTCCACGCTATTTCCAGCCGCCTGTTATGAGTGTTCCACGATATTTCCAGCCGCCTGTTATGAGTGTTCCACGATATTTCCAGCCGCCTGTTATGAGTGTTCCACGATATTTCCAGCCGCCTGTTTCCTAACTAGTGTCAGCAGGGCCCGATTAAGCCATATTGGTGCCCTATAAGCACAAACCAACATGGGTGCCCCCTTCTGGCCCGAATACCCCACTGACCACTGGTATGTTCAATATTAAGCAAACTAAAAAACAAAACAGTTGTTAACACACAGGGGCGTCACAAGGGATTGCGGGGGGTGCCTACCGCACCGGGTGACGCCATCACAAGGGGTGACACCAAAGGGTAAAATTCTGTGTGACTCGTCATTTGGCATTGGCATACTCATAGGAGGTATATCGGGTAAGTTTTGAGGGGTCGACACCATGACCTACCGAAATGGGTGGCACCCACCCTACTGACGCCGCTGTTAACACATATGTTTGTACTAGTATCCTACGATATGTTATTTCTGTATTGAAATTAATATTCAATAATAATAATATGTAATAATAATAGACAAACATACTGTAACTTTTTTTAATAGATGAGAAAGTCATAGAGAGCATATACCTTCAACAGTGTGACTTTGTATGAGAAAGTCATAGAGAGCATATACCTTCACCAGTGTGACTTTGTATGAGAAAGTCATAGAGAGCATATATATACCTTCAACAGTGTGACTTTGCGGCTCTAAGAAACTCAAAAAACGCCCAATTGGCTCTCCACTATAACAACGTAACTGATCTATAAGTGAAATATCGGGCGTTGAGTCTACTGACAAGCTGAAATGACCGGAAGCTTTTACTTCATCTATAATTACTTGATGGACTTTTGGGGACATGATTTTAATCAGTTCTTCACATATAGTTAGTGATACATACAAAGGATTCCCTTTCCCAGAATTTCCTTATTTCGCAATGTGTGATGTTAAAAATAGATCAAACCGATTGACCAACTCCAGCAACCAAACCGATTGACCAACTCCAGCAACCAAACCGATTGACCAACTCCAGCAACCAAACCGATTGACCAACTCCAGCAACCAAACCGATTGACCAACTCCAGCAACCAAACCGATTGACCAACTCCAGCAACCAAACCGATTGACCAACTCCAGCAACCAAACCGATTGACCAACTCCAGCAACCAAACCGATTGACCAACTCCAGCAACCAAACCGATTGACCAACTCCAGCAACCAAACCGATTGACCAACTCCAGCAACCAAACCGATTGACCAACTCCAGCAACCCGAGATAATTTACATTTTGTAAAGATCCAAATGTTTTATTTGTCCCTCTAAAGCCAGACCACGCTCAGCTATAGTACACATAACCGCTACTGCTCGCCTCAAAACATGCTCCCAGTAACTGTACTCTTCCTTTATTTGCTCCTCTAGCTTTTGTACAGGTACCCATACGGAGCTGGGTGGACTCAGGGACACCCTTGACCCCGGGAAAAAATCTCTGCCTTCACTGAGATTCGAACCCTTTGGTGCGCCTGCCGATTGCGCATGTCACTCGACGACCACCCACATTGCCGAAAACGAGCAAGCATGGTCTGTGCCTTCTAATAAAATGATCGTAGGAGTAGTACTCATGATCTTCATGATCTTCAGGATCTAGGCGGGTTGAGATATCCCACAGTGCATCAGAGCAGCAAATGGATTCAAGGAAATTTGTGGTTTTTAAATTTAAAAATTTAAAATTGTTTGATGAATTTAGCAGTGCTAAATATGTCTTCTTCTTTTACTACTTATCTAGCGCCAGGTCTCTTTTAAAGCATACCCTGCCGATGAGGGCACTTACATGTTTATCAGACAACACAAAGACCTTCAGTGGGCGCTGATACTTTTAACATCTCTTTTACTCATATGACACAGAGTTAAACGAATTTGTTAGAATTTAATGACATTTTCCCTTTCATCGTGTTAATTGTTTTCATTATCGAGGGCCAAGGCATAGGACAATCTATCAATCTTACATATTTTACTAAAATGGGGGGAAACCTGGGGGAAAATAATTTAAAACTGGATTTTTACGAACAGATTAGTTGCATCACTTTTGAGTTCGTTCTTTTGACCTTATCCTATCTTATCTGTTACAGACGCTCCTTCTATACAGAGGATTATTGCGTCCTAAGCTTACCCATGGTTTGTGTCTAGTATTGCATTCTTATAAGAGTTTTAAATGTTGATAAAGAGTTGGTGTTCAAGATTCCTTCAGACAACCCATTCCAATTCTTTCATAAAGAATAAGTTAAGTATTGTTATCCCTGTGTCTATCTTTGTGTTGTATTTTCAAATTAGAATTAATGGTCATATGTATTATTAGTACTTTGCTCTTGGTTCTTCTATCCTCTAGTTGTTAAAAGGTTTAACGATTTAACTAATGGTGTTATTCTTTTCAGTTTTGAATATTCTCCAGAAATGCATCTGCTGGCTTTTTAAAATTTTTAAGGTTTATATTTTGTATTTTATTTTTTTAATTTATTCTAGTTTTCTATGTTTCTTTGGGTGATGGGTCCCATACAGAAGATGCATATTCTAGTACAGGTCTCACCAAAGTGAGGTAGCATTTTAGTTGTATATTCTTATTACATATGTAAAATTTTCTTTTTCTTTACAGCCTAAGGTTTGTTTGATTTTTTAATAACTTCATTGACATGGACCATGGCAGAGATGTACGAGTTTGTGCTCGTAAATATGTCCAAAAAAACCCTTAAATATTCGATTACTTAAAAGTATTAATAAATTAAAATTTTTAAATTGTTGTTACTCTTCGTTATTGCTAACCACACACTTCATTCCTCACAACCAAACTACCATCATTTTTTTATCATTTGTCTGAAGGCTTAGCATTAATACTAAAAGGCGATGACGTCATCCTTGAAATTTTTTTTTAAAGTACATAGAGCGCGGAACAACAAAATCATTTCTGATTCTTGGAAGGCCTGTGACTGCTTCTAGGATGAATGACTACACCATACCCTACCAAATATTGTTTTTAATAAAATGTTGTTAGTGCCTCTGTCTAGTTTACTACTTAGGTATACAACTAAGAGGGGGTAAGCCATACGGTTTAAGTAAATTAAGGCTAAAGCTTATTACTCCCCCTTACACTAAACAGAAGTCAAGGCAAAAGGTTAACGGGCTGTGTAGTGAAAGACTTGGAGCTGCTGGGGGTCCAAAATGTCATATAGATTAGGACTGTGTAATGAAAGACTTAGAGCTGCTGGAGGTCCAATATGTCCTATAGATGAGGACTGTGTAATGAAAGACTTAGAGCTGCTGGAGGTCCAATATGTCCTATAGATTAGGACTGTGTAATGGATGACTTACAGCTGCTGGAGGTCCAATATGTCATACAGATTAGGACTGTGTAATGAAAGACTTAGAGCTGCTGGAGGTCCAATATGTCATACACATTAGGACTGTGTAATAAAAGACTTAGAGCTACTGGAGGTACAATGTGTCAAACAGATTATGACTGCTATAAATTACTATAAACAAAGCTTTCAAATAAATATTCAAGATTCAAAAAATAAATCAATACAATTAAAGCTTTATTATATTTTAAGGCTACGTAAGTTAGAAGTTAGTACATTTCAACTAACTGTTTTTCTTTACAGATAAATAAACACAAGTATTTAATTTAAGATTAATTGTTTATTACATACTAAACAATGGAAATTGTAGGATTAAGCTGAAATAACAAACAACCAAATTTTAAAAAGAAAAAAATGGGCACATGACCTATAAAAATGGGCACATGAACTATAAAAATGGGCACATGGACTATAAAAATGGGCACATGAAATTTAAAAATGGGCACATGAACTATAAAAATGGGCACATGAACTATAAAAATAGGCACATGAACTATAAAAATGGGCCCATGAAATATAAAATGGGCACATGAACTATACAAATGGGAACGTGAACTATAAAAATGGGCATATGAACTATAAAAATGGGCACATGAACTATAAAAATGGGCACATGAACTATACAAATTTTAAGAACAGAAGAAGGGAAAAGAAGATGTGCTGCGAGGGACAATTTTGAGGAAAAACTTAGCCAACACGTCAGTATAACATAGAACCGAAAGGAAAAAAAACCTTGATCAGCAAAATGTAAACAAAAATATCTAAAATTGTATCAAAGATATTCATCATCATTTGTCCTTTGAGTTCCTTGTGGAACATAGGGCCTCTGTCAAAGCTTGCCACTCTACACGGTCCCTTGCCAGTCGCTTCAATTCTTCCCAGCTCTTCCCAGTCCTTCCAGTCTCGTCTAACATGCTCCGTCTCCATGTACGCTTGGGTCTTCCTGGGTGTCGTTTGCCCTGGGGGTTCCAATCTAAGGCCTGCCTAGCGATGCTGTTATATTTCATAAGTTTTTGTCAAATCCATCTCCACTTTCTTTCCATGATTTGTAGTTCTACTATTATTTGTCTACATCTCTCCCACATTTTATTTTCAGAATATTTCTGAGGCATCTGTTAACAAAGGTCTGGAGTCTACTTTTTTCTTGTCTCAGTCGTTCGCAATGTTTCGGATCCATAAAGTAGGACCGTTTTAACGTTGGTGTTAAAGATCCTTACTTTTGTTTTGACAGAGATGTGTGTAGATCTCCATACCCGTTTCAGATTGGCAAAAGCCTGTCGCGCAGAATTTATTATTCGTTCGATGTCCACATCTGTTCCCCCTGATAAATTGACCACACCCCAAGGTATACAAAGTTGTTCACTTCCTCCAGGTTGCGGTTTGCTACTTGTATGACTCCATCTTGTTGGAAGTTTATTTTCAAATATTTTTTTAAATGTTTATATTGAGTCCTACTCTTTTCCCAGTCTCGCTCAAGGCTGTGATTTTGTCTTGCATGTCTTGAAGTCTGTGGGACAGAATGGCCAAGTCATCTGCAAACTCCAAATCTTCTAGTTTTTGCATTAGGTTCCACTGGATTCCTTTTCCTGAGCTTGCATAAGCTTCTTTTGTGACCCAGTCTAACAAAAGAAGGAACAGAAGTGGTGGGGGCGGGGGGTAGCTGACACATAGAATGCCAGTAACTGTATCGTCTGAAATGGAGTTGAAAGGTCGTGCAATAGTCTAATTAGAAGAATTTTACAGAGCAGGCCACGTACTTACATGGGTGTAGTATCAAGAATTATGTATCAGGGGTTCCAAGTCTGTGTAGTTAGGTCTGGTTGGCAGGGTGTATCAGGGGTTAAAAGTCTTTTTGTGTTTACAGGGATCGTAGCCAGCAGTGTGACGTTGGCGGGGGGGGGGCGGGGGGGTATAAAATTCTCAACACAAAGGTGACTATGCGGCCCATGCAACAATTGAAATATTTCACAGACTACCAAGGCACACGGGAAATAACAAATGTTTAGAACCGCTGGTAAAGACGTGAGGCAATGAGATGAGATCAAAGTAGAGACGTGAGACAATGAGATGAGATCAAAGTAGAGACGTGAGGCAATGAGATGAGATCAAATTAGAGACGTGAGGCAATGAGATGAGATCAAAGTAGAGAAGTGAGGCAATGAGATGAGACCAAAGTTGAGACGTGAGGCAATGAGATGAGATCAAAGTAGAGACGTGAGGCAATGAGATGAGATCAAAGTAGAGACGTGAGGCAATGAGATGAGACCAAAATAGAGACGTGAGGCAATGAGATGAGATCAAAGTAGAGACGTGAGGCAATGAGATGAGACCAAAGTAGAGACGTGAGGCAATGAGATGAGATCAAAGTAGAGACGTGAGGCAATGAGATGAGACCAAAATAGAGACGTGAGGCAATGAGATGAGATCAAAGTAGAGACGTGAGGCAATGAGATGAGACCAAAATAGAGACGTGAGGCAATGAGATGAGATCAAAGTAGAGACGTGAGGCAATGAGATGAGACCAAAATAGAGACGTGAGGCAATGAGATGAGACCAAAATAGAGACGTGAGGCAATGAGATGAGACCAAAATAGAGACGTGAGGCAATGAGATGAGATCAAAGTAGAGACGTGAGGCAATGAGATGAGACCAAAATAGAGACGTGAGGCAATGAGATGAGACCAAAATAGAGACGTGAGGCAATGAGATGAGATCAAAGTAGAGACGTGAGGCAATGAGATGAGACCAAAATAGAGACGTGAGGCAATGAGATGAGATCAAAGTAGAGACGTGAGGCAATGAGATGAGACCAAAGTAGAGACGTGAGGCAATGAGATGAGACCAAAGTAGAGACGTGAGGCAATGAGATGAGACCAAAGTAGAGACGTGAGACAATAAGATGAGACCAAAGTAGAGACGTAAGACGATGATCTGAAAACAAAGCCAACACATCAGACAATGATGTGACAACAAAGCTAACACGTCAGACAATGATATGAAAACAAAACCAACACATCAGACAATGATCTGAAAACAAAGCCAACACGTCAGACAATGATATGAAAACAAAATCAACACATCAGACAACGATGTGACAACAACGCCAACATGTCAGACAATGAGTTTTGACCTATTCTGAGATCTAAAATGTTGAGATGACTTGAAGATGTATTGCATACCTCAGAAGAAATGCTGAATGAAATTTAAATAGAAATAAACAAAACCAACTAAGAAAACCAGCAGATCTCCCATTACACATCCTCAATGATGAGATGTGTTTTAGTTTGTAACGAGGAAGTTGTATCTAACGCAACTGTTTAAAGATTTATGACAAAGCAAAAGATAAGAGCGTTTTTAATCTTTTGTTTATGGGGGAATAGAGCGGCTGTTTTTGTTTTCTTTTTTATTATTTAAATCTGTGTGTTGCACTGGGCGGCAGTTTTATAGATGTGTCAGTCATGTTAAGTTATCTTTATGTACAGTGATATAGATGTGTCAGACATGTTAAGTTATCTTTATGTACAGTGATATAGATATGTCAGACATGTTAAGTTATCTTTATGTACAGTGATATAGATGTGTCAGACATGTTAAGTTATCTTTATGTACAGTGATATAGATGTCTCAGTCATGTTAAGTTATCTTTATGTACAGTGATATAGATGTCTCAGTCATATTAAGTTATCTTTATGTACAGTGATATAGATGTCTCAGTCATGTTAAGTTATCTTTATATACAGTGATATAGATGTTTCCAGTCATGTTATGTTATCTTTTTGTACAGTGATATAGATGTTTCCAGTCATTTTAAGTTATCTTTATGTACAGTTATATAGATGTCTCACACATGCATGTTAAGTTATCTTTATGTACAGTTATTCAAGAACAGACAACTCAATGAACTGCTTTGTTGGTTGTGTAATCATGACTCCATTCGTGTAAACAGTTGTGTTGAACCCCAATGGAATCATGGGAATGATGGAATCATGGGAATGATGGAATCATGGGAATGATGGAATCATGGGAATGTAGAAGCAAATGAATTATGGGAGCCTAAAATATCAGTAAACGTCCAGATGTTCTTGTTTGGCTTTTAATTTCGTAATTTTCTGATATTTTGCCCAAGCGGGTCTTTTGTAAAGCAAACAAAGCATTTCATCAGCTAGAGATAAATGAGACACATAACTTTGTCCTGTTATAAATCAACGAGCAACAAAGCCCATCCAAGGACGTTCCGCCACCTTTCGGTGGCATGTTGTAACTCCCCTCCAACAGCCGCCTCGACCGGCATACATGTTCATCACGTCAAAAATACTATTCGTTATAGTTAAAATAAACAACTCGTAAAAACAGAGCTTTTGACTATAAATCCCAACGCGCATAACTCAAAATAAAATTAAGGAAGAAATACTGCACCAAAAATAACTCGTTTTGAACGTCCGCGTAAACGTGTTCAATATGATTGTCTGTAGGAGTCATACGTGCGCATGTTTGATGGACCAATCGCTATAGATGACTGGACAGAACGGACAGAAAGGACAGAAACTTGCCTTTTATTTATGTCTTATTTTATATATTTTGGGACCAGCGGTCTTGCCAGTCACGTGATCTTTCCCTCACATTTTTCGTTAAGTTTAAATTAATCCTCATCCGTTCACTGACAAGAAAATTTATTAGCAAAAAAAAGTTTGAAATTCTCCTCGCTAATAGCCCCATTGGTTCTTTATTTAAAACTCAAATGTTTATAGTTCATCAACTTAAACACTGAAAAAAGGACTTAACACAAAACCAAATATTTACAAACATAATTACAAAAAATGAATTTAAGACACAAAAGCAGTGCCTAGTTTACGTATAAGCTTCGAAAGCTATAGGTTATGACCCACACAAGCTAAATATTAGGGCCCCACAAACTATAATTTAGCCCCCAGCCCACACACTTTCTTGAGGACACCCAAAATAAAATTGTCCGAATAAGTTATTGTCACCTTTGGCGCTGACATGGAATATCGGGACTTACAAATGGTCCAATCTCTCAACTTAGAGCCTTATCAAGTCTAAATACAGCCCCAATACAAAAGTACTAACTAAATGACAGAAATAACCAGCTGCAAAGACACAAACATGAACAACAAAGACACAAACATGAACATCAAACACAAGCATGAACACCAAACACACAATAATGAACACCAAACACACAAACATGAACACCAAACACACACACATGAACAAGAAACACAAACATGAACAACAAACACACAAACATGAACAACAAACATGAACAACAAACACACAAACATGAACAACAAACACAAACATGAACAACAAACACACAAACATGAACAAGAAACACAAACATGAACAAGAAACACAAACATGAACAACAAACACACAAACATAACAACAAATACACAAGCATGAATTAACAGCAACAAAAATTACTTGGAAATTCAACAAAGTAGAAGTTATTATAAAATGAAACTTTATGGGGAGGTGTGGATTAGAATTTGGCAAAAAATTACATTTTTAAGTATTTCTAGTTTTCGATATATTTGGTTTCAAAAGCCATTTTTTAATATGAATTACAATTAAAATTTTATGATAATATATTAGAACATATTTTAAAATATTATTTTATTAACCCTATAAGGGGGTGTAAAGTCGTATTTTTGATACGAAAAACTGTTTTTTTACCGACTCCATTCATGTACTTGAAATCGTCCAACCATATCGAATGAGGTGTTAATGGAAAGCTGGATTTTTCCATATTTAGATACACATAAATTCCCGACCAATCAAATTTTACACAACCTAGCAATCGTTATCATTCGCGTTCAAAAAATATATTTTCTTCACTTACTAATGGGGTTTCCGCATATCTTAGGAATCACACTTGACCTTCAAAAAAATCAAGCATTTTGATTGGTTATTGCTGTGGAAATCAATGTAGTTCATTTCCGTTTATACATAAACAATTGTATTCCATGACCGATATCACATAAGATCTCTATTTATTTAGCAGAAAAAGCGTTCGGATAAAATATTTTCATATTATAAAATTCAGAGATTGTTGCTATATCAAAATGTAATTATAGTACCATGTAAACTACTTTCAAACGATCGCTGCAGAGAGTAATACGTAAAATTAAGGTTGGTCTTGCACTCAAACTAACTCTAAAGTCACTAAAGTATTACAGTAAAGCGTCTTGTTAGTACTCTTAGACTTAAGGAATTAGAGCCATTTCAATCATAACAATAACATATAACGTTCATGTAATAAAAGCAAAATTAACAGCTACTGTTGCTAATGTGATAAATTTTAGCCAAATAATTTTTAAAATATTCTATGAGCTAGCGAATTGTTGTCATTATAATAGTAAAAGTAATAATAATAATATTTACTAGATTAGACAAGCATTAGACTTAGAACTTAGACAGGAGGGACAGGATCAATTATGATCAATTAATAAAAACAAGAGCTAGATCGCTATTTAACCCGGGTTCTTCCTAGGATACACCTGTAAATAGTAAATTAAAGCTAACCCTGCCAGAAAAGAAGTTTACTTCGACACTTATTTCTCTGCAACACAAGCCCAATCACATTCAATTGGACACTTATTTATTGTGATTTCAATTCAATTTTATTCAAGTCAAAGTGTATAATTCTTAGCATTCCAAATGTTAAAGAATAACTTTAGATCTTCATTTTTGTGTGTGATAAAAATTCAGCTTTATAATCCAGACTATAAATTGTTTTTGAGCGTTAAAAAAATAAGTCCACGAAGATCTGAAAATTACAGGAGTAAAAGTAAAAAATGTGAAAGGGACAGTGATGAAAAGATGAGAGGAGTTAGAAAATAATGCGAAACCTCCAGCTTAGGCTAATAGACCATTTCATGTCCAGTCATTATAAAAACTAAAATTTTAATTTGATATTTTCTATAAATTTTGTCGTCTTTTCAGTTTTTTCCGCTTTTGATGTTTTTTGGTCACTTAAACCATTATAACTTTTTAAATTATTGAGCAAATTACTCCATATTTTTTCTGTGTAATCTTTAGACACAAATAAAGATTTAAATAACCTAACTTTTTGATAACTGCCCTACAAAGAAAAATACAGATACAAATGTATCCCATGACCCATAATTTTAACAGAAAAATTGGAGACACTTATTGAAAGCTTGTATTTGTTAAACAAGTCCTGTTACTCAAAGTTTAAATACATGATACATCATTTATAGTGTAAATTTGAAAGGCATAACTAGTAATTTAAAAATGCCTTGGCGCTTTGAAATTCAGAACAAAAAAAAAGAAGAAAAAAAAATGTCGGTTGTTTATTTGAGTTTCCATGGAAACCAAAGAGATTTTTTTTTAAAATGTAATGCATTTACATCTATTGTTAAATCCTTTAAAATAATTTACTTCAAATCACTCAGAAAGCTAGATACAAATTTTAAAATTTTAACCCACACCTCCCCTTAAAAAATAAATAAATAAATAAAATAAAGTAAAAGCTACTATAAATTAAATAAAGTTTAGCTGCTACTATAAACTAAGATTTGAAGACACTAATTTAAAATAATTAAAATTTCAAAAAAGCTACTATAAAATAAAATAAAAGCTACTACTAAAAAGAACTTTAAAAAAAGCCACTAAGAACTGAAATGTAAAAAAAAAGAGAATAGCATGAAAAGAAGTAGAAGGTAATCTACAACATAATACGATTCTAAACAAAACAGTTTTATCAATGGTTCGAACCAGGGGCGAAGCCATGTATTGTTGTCACTTGGTGCGGTCCGCACCCCTCTAGCCACGCCGCTGATTCAATCCTTAGTTCTAATTGGATTATGTCGGAACACGAAGTCGCGGTCGGCCAGTAAAGGGACGTCCATGACACTGGCACAGAGACCTGTGAGGAACACGTCTTCCAGTGAGATTGGTTCCGTCCTTACTGCCGCGTGGTACAGCAACGCCACCGTGCTCGGGGGATAACCCTGGAGTTGTCCGAGCACAAACCGAGGGAGCGTCATATTCGAGTAGTCTTCTTCTGGCAGGTACGGGATGCTTCTCCTTCGTGACGACCGCCAATCATCTCTGACGCCGCCGACGACGAAATCTGAATACTGCTGACGTTTGGTAGCCATCACCTTGACAATGTTGGGAACGTTGACCACGACGTCATCGTCCATGCGAATGACGTATTTGACGTCACTGCAATACGTGAACGTCCACCTCAGCACCGAAACGGCCTTCAGACGCATGTTCCGGAAGACGTCTAGGAAGTCTTCCTGCACGATGTCGCCGTAGTTGTGGTATTCGTCGCTCAGTTTCGTCTGAAGTTTCGTCGCGTTTTCGTTGCACGCGAAGGCACCGGTAAAGAACAACAATTTCGCACCGTTGAAAGTGGTTCGCACGTACTCACCAATATCCCCATTTCTGACCCTCTCCCGGAGCTCAAAGTTTCCGGGCGCAGAGAGTACAGCAAAAAGGATTTCCGGTTTAGTTTCCACGCATGCGTTGACGGGATTGCGGACGTACTCAAAGTCATGGCGGTTGATGACGTGTTTGGTGAGGTACTTGATGACCGCCCTCTTTGCTGCTAATTGAGATTTCAAGATGTAGTTCCACTTGTTCAGGTCGTTGATATCCTGATGGGGGGATTTTGTTGTTGACGATATTGTTGTAGAAGATGTGGATGTAGATGTGGTTGTTTTCGTCGTAGTCGTTGTGGGCAGACGGCTTGTTACCTTGACTTTCGGTTTTGATGTTAGATTTGTGGAGATTCCTATTATTCCACGGCTGTCTATTTCATGAAGACCGTCAATATCACGCTTCCTCACGCTGGGTTTAAGAGTGTTTCCTGTGGTAGAGACTTTCTGGTGTTTGGACGTCTCTTCCAGAAGTAGGAAGATGCCCAGAGATATAAAGCAGAGGATGACGATGCTTAACAGTAGCAGGCGCATCGAGGCAGCCATTGTGTCTCCTCGTTCAGGGGCAACAACTCATAGGTATTTCTCAAAATTTGCCAATGTAGGTCAAAGATGTTCGGCTAAGAATTAGAAAAATGGACAGAGCGACAAGTTACAATAAAAACACAATGAAGTGACGTCAAATAAACACAATCTTTACATCACTGCTATAGTGTGAATGTGATATATTTTTGTCAAGTTATAGTTTGTCACATAAATATACATGGCTATTATTAAACATTAAAACCATCAAATCTTTATCACACACACATACACATACACGCACATATACAAAAAACACAAGCGTACTCGTCATAATCCATTTCGCGACACATTAACATTATACACATACAAATGGCATGGCACATTGTGGCCTCCCAATGCATGTGAATGAATAATGATATTACTACATAAGTGTGTTCAAAAAATAATCTCTATAATAGTAAACATTTATTACTCAATCAGATAAGCTTCTTGTGCTTATCAGTAGGGACATCAGTAACACACATGCATCACTAAATCTCTCTTTGTTTATTGGCAATGATTAAAAAAACGAACAGCGTCATATACATCCCTCTCCATTTTTACCATTTAAATTCCATCGGAAAACTTCCCGGACATAAAATGAAATACTAGGTTTTGTATTCCATTTCCGTCTTCTTCCTACGTCCGTCACGTATGTACTTCTTAAAATAAACATTCGCTTGTAAACATTAGTTGTATACTTGTCCTGTTTTTAGACGGTATGTTAACACTAGTTCTGTACTTAATCTAGTCCATGCCTTGTCCTGTTTCTAGATGATATGCTAACATAAGTTATGTACTTACTCTAGTCCATGCCTTGTCCTGTTTCTAGATGACATTTAAACACTAGTTATGTGCTTACTCTAGTCTAGTCCAAGCCTTGTCCCGTTTCTACTCGGTACCAACACGAAAGCGTTACCCTTGTTCACGGACTAGGCCTTTGTTACGACAGTTTTGGTTACAGCCGCCCAGCACGGACTAGGCCTTTGTTACGACAGTTTTGGTTACAGCCGCCCAGCACGGACTAGGCCTTTGTTACGACAGTTTTGGTAACTGCCGCATACAAACTGTGATGTTAAAACGTCGCAATTATTTGCTGTCTTGAGTCACGCCTCACTGATTTCCCTCAGGTAATATTCAACCTCCAGTTAAAGGTTCTTGGAATTTTTTATATGGCAACTTCTAAAGACACACTGCCTTCTAGGCAATCTTTGTGTATTCCGCTAACATCAAGCCAAGCGTTGCGAATAACAGGTCAACAGTTTAAAAAAAAAGAAAATAAGTTCGTTGCAAGCTTAATTTACAGTATATAAAAAAAAATTAACAACTTTTTGGCATTTAAATAGCTCGCGTGATACACGGGTTAGTGTGATATTAATACAGATATATAGCATCTCGCGTGAAACAATGTTTAGTGTGGTATAAATACAGATTCTGATATATAGCATATCGCGTCATACAAGGTTTAGTGTGGTACTAATACATATATATATACTAGTGTATTACCCGTCAAAAATGACGGAAGTTTTCAAAATGGATATATTTCAGTTTTTGTACTTGTCCCTTTTGCCTGAAAGACGCATAGTAAATAATCAGAAAATGTAGAGACCAAGAGAGAAAAATTAAATCTCTTTTCCATATTGAACAATTTTATGCGGACGTTTGAAAATAGCGTGTTTTCTGTATTTTTTTCAAGGCTATTTTTATTAGCTTTCTGAAATCTGAATGTTACGAACGGACAAAGCAAAGTATTTATATATTTATAGTATTTATATATTTATAGTATTTATATATTTATAGTATATATTTATTTATAGTATTTATTTTTATTATATATACGAAAATTTGTGTTATGAGAAACCCTCCAAGCTTAGGCTTAACGTTATATAAGATTGCATGATTAATAATGATACAATCATGATAATAGTATATGCATAGTGAATTACACACATCATACATTGATACTACAGCAAAGAAGTTTGAAGTTCGAAGTGTTAACAAATATTGCTGAGGAGTCAGCCGGACGTTAACTTGCCGCATTGAATAGTTCGCACCCATTATCAGTGCACCAATAATACAGCACAGTGCGTTAAAAATAAATTACGTGACTGTAATGTGATCCACATCAAGGACAACTGTGATTTGAAGCAGTTTAAGCTTCATTGATGATTATGACTTGTCAGTTTATTCGCCCATTTGTCCATACATTATTACCACCACATATATCAAAAACATGTAAACGAAAAATTGTAACTATTTACAACTATGAATAACAAAGACCTTTTTCTTTTGCATGAAACCTTTGAAGTAAACCTTATCCCTGGATAAAAGAAAATATTAAAGTATCAACAGTTAATCGTATATACAATTTAATGTACACTTTTTAGGAATTTAAATAAACTTTTTCATTATTGTCAAGTCAGCACCCCTTCCAGTTCTATATTAAAGGCAAAGATTTATTTTCCAAATTAGTCTAAAACGCATTAAAATATTACATGTAAATAACAATGAAACAAAATCTATTGTGGGGAGGAGTCCGATGTTTAAATATGTTATTTTTTAAACATACAAATATGCAATCTCAAAGTGTATAAAAGAAAAAAACAAATGCTAAACTAAAGCATAAGTTGACTAATTTCATTTGCAGTAATAAATAATGGCTTTGTAGCTCAAAACGCATTGAAACTTGACAACCTAATGACAACCAATTGTAAATTTAATAAAGCGAAAAACGAATGTTATAAATTGATTTAGAAAATTAAATTTATAACAACGTACGTAATATTTTCATGGACACATACACAAAAACGGACATTCAATACAAAAAAATAATAATAATATTAATCACATCAAATAAAACATGGCTCTTTTTACTTCGTTCCCTTCACACATTAATAAAAGCTCAAATAATGACGTCACGTCACAATATTTTACGGCCAGAAACACATTTTTTAAATATCGAAAGCAACATTTTTTACTTCTATTTATTTTTTTTATCGGTAGTTACCTCGCATAGCGTCACGGACAGACACTATTTGCGTGACAGATTGCAAATTATGTTATTTAATAATATATAAAGCGTCTCGCCTGATACAAGGTTTAGTGTCGTATTAATACAGATAAATAGCGTCTCGCCTGATACAAGGTTTAGTGTGGTATTAATACAGATATATAGCACCTCGCGTCACACAAGGTTTAGTGTGGTATTAATACAGATATATAGCACCTCGCGTCACACAAGGTTTAGTGTGGTATAAATACAGATATATAGCAGCTCTTTTTACTTCGTTCCCTTCACACATTAATAAAAGCTCAAATAATGACGTCATGTCACAATATTTTATTTCTAGAAACACATTTTGTTAATCTCGAATGCAATATTTTACTCCTATATTTTCATTTTTTTATCGGGAATTACCTCGCATAGCGTCATGGACAGACACTACGTGACATTGCAAATTATATATGTTTATTTTATTTTTTAAAACTTTTTTATTCGTCACAATTTTTTTGCGCTAGTCCTATTTCAATACATTATTTAATTTTGGTAATAAATAATATAAAATGAACATCTTTATTCCATAATTTGGCCATTATTTATCAAATTTTTATAATTTCAATATGGAATAAAACATTTATTCAATAATGAAAATCAAGATTGCATTGTCCCCTGTTCCTCCCAAAAATTATCACTCTTAAAAATTACAACAACAAAAAAAAATGACTCAGTCAGCGTATGTAGTTTTTGCTTATTCTGTATATCCGACCAGCCAATACCTTTACTTCATGGAATATGGGC
The DNA here is from genome assembly GCA_944989445.1 of Ampullaceana balthica. NCBI lineage: Eukaryota > Metazoa > Mollusca > Gastropoda > Lymnaeidae > Ampullaceana > Ampullaceana balthica. The sequence goes on from CALYLW010000825.1 coordinate 337,190, forward strand.
CGCTTTGCAAAAAGTTTGGACACCCCTGGCATTTGCTCTTAGATCATATCCTGGTCAAAGTTCATAATATTGGAGATCTTACGCGCAGTTAGTAGCATTCAAAGAGACATCTGGTCCTTTGAAGTTGCACGTGGCCACAGGAGGTTGACCACAAGACGTTAAATGGGATTCTGGTTTTATCTGGCCCGGTCAGTAGATTCGACGTGGCCACCGGAGTTTGACCAGAAGACGTTAAATGGTATTCTGGTGTTAACTGGCCCGGTCAGTAGATTCGGCGATGAAAGGAGTTGCCGAGCGACGTGACCGGAGGTGTTAAATCTGCCCAGGGGTAGATAGGATGGCCAGACGCGCAGGTGTTCTGTAAGGGGGTATGTAAGTCAATCTATGGGGGGTAGTACGAGATGATTGACAGAAATGATGAACCTATTATAATAAGGGACTGACGGAAGACTGGACACAAATGGACTGACATGAGTTGTTTGGAGGCCTCAGGACTGAGAGTTAGTTATAGGACGGGACTAACTAGTAACGGGGGCTAGATAGGAGAAGGGACTCTGGGAGACGTACCGATAGGGAAAGTGTAGACTTGTAGACAGCTGGACAGAGAGATTAGATTTAGGAGAGAAGTAACTAGAATTGAAGAAGTGAAGAAATAAACAGAATTAATAAGTGTTCCAGTCGTCTTAGAGTCTCTGTGTTTGAAGTGATTGAAAGCAGAGAGTTAGTCACACGAGTACCAAGGTCACACGAGTACCAAGGTCACACGAGTACCAAGGTCACACGAGTACCAAGGTCACACGAGTACCAAGGTCACACGAGTACCAAGGTCACACGAGTACCAAGGTCACACGAGTACCAAGGTCACACGAGTACCAAGGTCACACGAGTACCAAGGTCACACGAGTACCAAGGTCACACGAGTACCAAGGTCACACGAGTACCAAGGTCACACGAGTACCAAGGTCACACGAGTACCAAGGTCACACGAGTACCAAGGTCACACGAGTACCAAGGTTCTCCACAATATTAAGAACATATTTTGTTGTTTGAAGTGATTGAAAGCAGAGAGTTTAGTCACACGAGTACCAAGGTTCTCCACAATATTAAGAACATATTTTGTTGTGTGAAGTGATTGAAAGCAGAGAGTTAGTCACACGAGTACCAAGGTTCCCCACAATATTAAGAACATATTTTGTTGTATATTAATTTTCAGAATGTTCTGTATATTAATATTAATAATATTGTTGAGCATCAAAGTTTAGTGTATCTAAGTGTAGCGTTGTATTCCACATTTTGAGAATGGCTCCCCACTAAACAAGGTGTATTTTAATTTATTTTAAATGACGCAAACTCTTTTTCCACAAGACCCTCCCCTGACAACAACAAAAAATGCAATTTTTTTAAATTCAAAAAAGAGACCATTGTAAAATACACACTCAGAATGTTTAAAATTTTTATTTATTTGAAACGTTAAATTTAGTTTTGACTTAATATTAGTGATAAACGGATGACGGTAAATAATGTTATTTATTCTTCAACTACATATTTTATTGCTTCATTTTATCTTAAGTACAATTAAAATTTCCATAAAATTCTCTAAACAACTAAAATGTTGTTTTTTTTAAAAATATAGGCGTATATTGATAACATTTGAGAATATATATATATATATATATATATATATATATATATATATATATATATATATATATATAACCCCCCTTTCCAGTCCATGACGGACTATGGGGCATGTGAAGTAGCGTTCACAAGTTTTATTTAGCAATCACTAACGAGCAAGGGATTGTGTGGCTTGCACTATGCCCCGGGGGCCTTGCCACACCGAGAATAGAACCCGTGATCGGCCTCTGTCTCGGTTCGGCAGTCCAGCGCGCTACCGCTAGACCACCGCGGCCGAGAAGCAAAATAGAAAAGGGCTGAATTAAAGACAAATCATTTTAAATCGTCATTTGTTTATGAAACAATGGAAACAAATCATTTATCGATATAACAATTCAAATCGATGGAAACAAATCATTTATCGATATAACAATTCAAATCGATGGAAACAAATCATTTATCGATATAACAATTCAAATCGATGGAAACAAATCATTTATCGATATAACAATTCAAATCGATGGAAACAAATCATTTATCGATATAACAATTCAAATCGATGGAAACGTTTCAATGCTGAAAAACAAAGTCAGTGTCGTTTAGAAGAGGTATCTTGAGTGTGGTCGCACAAATCCCAGTGATGTACACGTCATCCAGCCACAACGGCTTGACCCTCAGCGCCGCATTGTACAAAAGCGAAACCGTGGATAACGGGTAACCCAGCAATCCACCCAGTGCGAACGGTGGATAAGTGGTGTTGGGATACTCCTCCACGCTGACGGCGTATTTCAAATACTCTTCGCTGGTGTTCCGCACCGGCCCCCAGCCGTCCTTCCGGTTCCCGAGGATGAAGTCTGGGTACACCGACCCCTTCGTCTTTAGCGCGGACACGATTCCGGTCACGTTGACCATGACATCATCGTCGGTTCTGATGACGTACTTCACGTGTTTACAATACGTCACGACCCACCTTAGCATGGAGACGGCTTTCAGGCGAATGTTCTTGTAAACGTCAACGAAATTTTCTTGAACCAGATCGCCGTAGACATGAAATTCGTCGTCAAGGTGGGCTTGGGTTTTCGGTGGCATTTGCGTGCAGTTCGGCGCCCCTGCAAAAAACAACAAGGTGGCGTTGTTGGAAGGCACATTGACGTACGCCCCTAGCACCCCGGCCCTCACTTTTCTCCTCCTCTCAAAGTTTTTCACGGCCGTCGGCACAACAAAAAGAACTTCCGTATCCTTTACTTGACATGCGCCGACGGGGTTGCGCAGATACTCAAAGTCGTGGAAGTTAATGATGGGCTTGCTGAGAAGCTCCATGGCAGCTCTCTGTGTTTCCCGCGCGCCTTGTATCGCGTCGTACGGCGTCGTTGTTTGGACTGTACCTGATGGTGTGGGTGTGACGGCGCGAAACTCTGCAGAATTTTGCAAACTTTTTTTGGTGACATTTTCAAACAAGCTCTCTCGCAGCAGTGCTCTTAGGGCGTCCATGCGCAATCCATAACTTGTTTTTATGTTGATGCTGCTGAAGAACAATACGGCGTAGAAGGTGAGCGAGATGATCAGGACAATCACAAAGAGTGGTTTTGGCTTCAATAGGCGACGCATTTAGTCCCTGGATTGTTTTCCCACGGATTAAAAAAAATAAATTTATTGTGATATTTTTTTTCAAAATATAAGAACGAAAAAAATGTGTTTTTTTTTAATTAATTTTTTTTTAATTGGTATTATTCGTGTTCATAGAATCAAAACTTTAACTTCTGTAATTTAGGAAACAATAAAAAATATCTTAGTGATGTTGGGTACATGTAATCTAAAAACAGTTTGCAATGAAAAGTAAAACCGGTGGTATTTAGAGTAGTTGGCAATTAACGAACACTTCATAAAACTATACTAACCTTAACCTACCCTTAACCTAATCCTAAATGAATCCCTACCCTAACAACCACACTGAACCCCTACCCTAACAACCACACTGATTCCCTACCCTAACAACCACACTGATTCGCTATACTAACAACCACACTGAATCCCTACCCTAACAACCACACTGATTCCCTACCCTAACAACCACACTGATTCCCTACCCTAACAACCACACTGAATCCCTACCCTAACAACCACACTGATTCCCTACCCTATCAACCACACGGAATCCCTACCCTAACAACCACACTAAATCCCTACCCTAACAACCCTAACAACCACACTGAATCCCTACCCTAACAGCCACACTGAATCCCTACCCTAACAACCACACTATATTGTAATGTCACCTCAAGGTCTATCACTGGACGAACAGTATTTTAGCGGTATTAGGAACACACACAAACCTACCCCACCCCTTCTCCCTATCTGATGGACCACTTTGAAGCACACATTGGATTGTGTGTGTGTGTTTTTTTTCCCCCTTCATTTAAATGTATTAAATACAAATTTAAAAAATGTAAAATGTTTAAATCTTCGACATTCTGCCTCAGTTTAAAAAGATGGCATCAATTTTCCATTTAAGTGTTATCATATAATCTTATTTAGTGACCAGATATCAAACACAAGAGGAAATCACTTAACTATCACTCATCAGTTCGAAGGTGAGGTTCACACACATTATAAATCATTCAGCAAGACATTATTTGAAACACCAGATAGCACTGAATTTCGAGAAATTTAAAAAAAAATAATTGTATGTTGTTTTGTTGTTTTTTTTTGTTGTTGTTGTTGTTGTTGTTGTTATTTTGAAATCTGGCAAATGGCATTTGCATCATTGGGTAACACAATCTTATCCGTCAGTATTGTTACAATGATATCTTGCCTTCACAATGCAACAAACTACATTAATTTTTCTGCGATGGTTCATCTGTTTATTGTTTCTCAAAACTTAAGGTCGGTCCACACATTAAGTTTCCGTACAAATTTTGATCAATTTGTTAAATAACCGTGGAAAGTTGTGTCACAATTGCGTCACACACTATTTTATTTGGCGAACTCATAATTTATTTTTAGCTATGTATAAAGATTTTGAAACTTGTGACAAGACCCATTTTTACTGTAAAATTTTATGTGTGCACCGACCTTAAGAGACAGTGCTATAAAAAAATTACATATAAATGATATATAAAAGTAAAGAAAATTTTTAGTTGACTTACTCTGCTGGTTCACCACACAGCAGCGGTAGTCTTGTCGTCTGCTGATAAGGAGAAATGAGAAGCAACGTTTTAGGCCGCCATACACAACTCAGCACAGAGATACCAACAGCACAGAGATACCAAGGGAACATTTATCACGGTCCGCTGATTCAGTTGCAGACATTTCTACACAACACATGGCGCCGTAACACTACTGGATTTAACAGCGAGAACAAGTGGAAGGCGGAAAAAATAAAATATATGACGATAACAAAACGGAACAAGATTTCAGTATTTTAGAATTTTATTATTTTTTTCATAAAGTAAATTTATCCTGAAGTCATTTCATGGAATCCTTTCAAAACTGAACAAATCATATAGCAGTAACTGTTTACAATAATCATATAGCAGTAGCTTTTACAATAATCATATAGCAGTAACTGTTACAATAATCATATAGAAGTAACTGTTACAATAATCATATAGCAGTAACTGTTACAATAATCATATAGCAGTAACTGTTACAACAATCATATAGCAGTAACTGTTACCTTAATCATATAGGAGTAAGGGAAAACCACGCATAGGCATCTGCTCCACCAAGAATCCAGAGAGAACAGCAGAATACACCCAGAGACTAAAAGAAGCTCTTGTACAAATGCCACCAGTAGACACTATTGAGTCCAAGTGGTCATATCTGCGGGGCACCATATATGGCTCAGCTATTGCAGCATTCGGCAAGAGAGAACGCAAAAGGGCAGACTGGTTTGAGGCCCATTGGGAGGAAATGAAGCATGTCACCGATGTAAAAAGAAAGGCTCTTTTAGTCTATAAAGACAGGCCTTGCCCAGAAACTCTACATTCCCTTAAGAGCGCCAAGAAAAATGCCCAGCAGGGAGCTCGCCACTACGCTAACACGTACTGGCTCAATCTAAGTTCCAGCATACAGTCAGCTGCTGATAGAGGTGATACAAAGGCTATGTACGAGAATATATAACAAGCAACAGGCCCTCTGACCTCCAAGACAGCACCCTTGATGTCAAAAGCAGGGGAAATTATCACTGATCGGGACAAGCAACTCAAACGGTGGATCGAGCACTACCTGGAATTGTACGCAACTATAAACCATGTCTCAACTGCTGCCCTGGACGATATCCCAGACCTGCCGGTCATGGAAGAGCTCGGTAGCCTACCCACAATGGTCGAGCTAAGTAGAGCCATAGATTGCCTAGCCTGCGGGAAAGCCCCTGGTAATGATGGAATTCCACCAGAAGTTCTCAAATGTGGAAAAGAAATACTTTTACAGCCTTTGCATGACCTCCTCACTCTGTGCTGGGAACAGGGGCAGATACCACAGGAGTTGAAAGATGCCAACATCGTTACACTGTATAAAAATAAAGGAGACAAGAGTGACTGCAACCACTATCGTGGAATCTCTCTCCTCAGTATAGTTGGAAAGGCCTTCGCCCGAGTTGCATTGACACGCCTGCAGACCCTAACATCGCTTGTACTCCCAGAATCGCAGTGCGGCTTTCGAGCCGGAAGATCAACCATAGACACGATCTTCTCTCTGCGCCAGCGACAGGAGAAATGCAGGGAGCAACATATGCCTCTATACATCGCGTTCGTCGACCTAACTAAAGCTTTTGATCTTGTCAGCAGAAGCGGTCTTTTTCAGATCTTAGTAAAAATAGGCTGCCCTACACATCTGCTTAACATCATCAAGCAATTCCACGAAAACATGCAGGGCACAGTATGCTATAACGGTGCCACCTCCGAGGCTTTCCCAGTAAGTAGTGGAGTAAAGAAAGGCTGCGTGTTGGCACCTACTCTATTCGCAATATTCTTTTCCATCTTACTCCAGTATGCCTTCAAGAACAACAGCGAGGGGATATACATACACACCAGAGCTGACGGGAGATTATTCAATATTGCCCGACTTAAAGCCAAGACCAAAATGAGGAAGATTTTGCTGCGCGAGCCCTTATTTGCAGACGATGCCGTCTTAATATCCCACACAGCAGACGGCCTGCAGAACCTTGTATCCAGCTTCTCCGCTGCCTGCAAAGAGTTTGGCCTGACCATAAGTATAAAGAAAACCAACATTATGGCACAGGATGCTGCCTCTCTCCCGACTATCACCATTGACGACTGCAACCTGGATGCTGTTGACAGTTTTACTTATCTGGGATCAAACATCTCGAGCACCCTCTCACTGGAAGATGAGATAAGTAGCAGGATAGGGAAGGCAGCAACTGTTATGGCTAGACTGTACAAAAGAGTCTGGTCCAATGCCAAACTCACAGCAAGGACTAAGCTGCAGGTATACCAGGCCTGCGTACTGAGCACACTCCTCTAAGGATGCGAGTCTTGGACCACCTATACCAGGCATGCAAGAAGGCTCAATAGCTTCCACCTCAGATGCCTGCGCCGCATCCTAGACATCAAATGGCAAGAGAAAGTCCCCAACACAGAGGTCCTGGCTCAAGCAAGCATGAGTAGTATTGCAGCAATATTAAGCCAAAGACGCCTCCGTTGGCTTGGACACGTCAAGAGGATGCAAAGTGGTCGCATACCCAAGGATGTGCTCTACGGCGAGCTGGCGACAGGGAAAAGGTCGGTTGGTCGGCCATGTCTCAGATACGTGGACATATGCAAGAGAGACATGAAAGTAGCCAACATTGATATACAAAACTGGGAAAACCTGGCAGAGGATAGGTCCATGTGGCGGGCTATAGTGAAAGAAGGATCACTAAGAGCAGAGGAGCAAACTAGGGCACAAGCAGTCGGGAAAAGAGCGAGGAGAAAGGCCAGGAAACACTGCCCCACTGCTTTCGTGTGTGTGTCATGCAGAAGAGACTGCCACTCAAGGATTGGTCTCATCAGCCACACCAAGAGCTGCAGATAATAAAGATAAATCTATCGTCTTTCGTAGACGGACAGATGCCATACATAGAAGTAACTGTTACAATAATCATATAGCAGTAACTGTTACAATAATCATATAGGAGTAACTGTTACAATAATCATATAGCAGTAACTGTTACAATAATCATATAGCAGTAACTGTTACAATAATCATATAGCAGTAACTGTTACAATAATCATATAGCAGTAACTGTTACAATAAATATGATTCGATGTTACTGTCTTAATTATTTATTTTAAAAAGAAATTAATTTCATATATTGATATTTACATGTTAATGTTGACACCTACAATCAAGTCCTAATGTTTCGACTATATCCAGGGTAGTTCAATTCATCTGCTGATATTTAATGGCGTCTAAAGTTGTCTGGTTATAAAAACATGTTAGATTTATGTCTTTATTTTTTATTGCTTGATTATTTTCCCTTGAGCTGAAAACATCAACATCGCTTATTTTCTTATTAATTCCTTTAACGTTTTTTTCCGATCAAATGTGTTTTGGAAATTATATTTCAATTTTAGAGAATTTTTTGGTACGGTATGTAAAACATTTTTATAATTTTAAAAATTTAAATTAAAATTGACGATTCCAACATAATTTTTTCCATGTCTTTTAAATTATTTCCTTTTTGTTGACAGTGTTAAAATTTCAAGTTCAATCTTAATACGTAAAGATGATGTTTATAAATTTGAAATTGATTTGCGTACCATTTAGCATGTTACTTTTCAAAAATATTAATTTCAAATATTTTGAGTCATGTATTTTTACGATTTCACTGGAGTTCTCTAAGACAGTGTTTGTTTCTCAAACTTTTTAGTTTGGCGGACCAACAGGAATTTTTTCCATTGCACCAGGGACCGGTGCACTATTTTTCCACTGACACATTTTTTCTGTCCTTTTTTTATAACTTCTGCGGACCGGTGGCGGATGGCCCGCGGACCGGCACTGCTCTAAGATGCTGCTCACTTGTATTGTATTCAAATGTTCACATTTGAACTTTTTTAAATTTAATGTTTCCATTAGAACTTTCTCGGGGCTTGGTAGACCTTGGCGGCAACCATCTCCTCTCCAGATCAGCGGAGGACTTTTTAGCGATAGCCATTCTAAAACATTTTAATTGTGGCTCTAACGTGAGACAAGCGCACTATCGACTTCGCTATCCAGCCGCCATAAGTTAGGCTTTTATAATCCCAAAGACAAAAAATGGATGCATTTTTTAAAGTTGTTTAATTGTATTTTCAATATTATTTTTTTTAAATAGAAAATTAATAATAGGACAAAAGGACAAGCACCGATAAAGAAGTTAACAAAATGCATTTACAAATAATTTAGATATTATTTTTGATACATTTAAACAAGATACTTTAATTAGATATTTTCTTTCGTGATCCCATAGAAGTGTTCGTCCCATAGATATTAATCTTCAAATGTTTTTAATGAGTTGAACATTTGCAGCAGCAATTGAATACCGTGACCAATAACGTGCAGTGCTTCACATGTATGCCGATCGAGACAGCTGTTGAAGGGGAGTTGCAATATGCCACCGAACGGTGGTGTAACGTCCTTAGACGGGCTTTGTTGCTCGTAATAAATAAATTTTACGTTTTATTTCCCAGATGTAAATTTCTTTTAAAGATATCTGTTGAAAGTTGAGTGTAGAAACAGTTGCATAACTAATAGTAGAATAGTAAATAATTGTAACAATAAGCGTATTCAGAACTCCAAAAAATTGATGAAAGTCATCACGTGACAAGAGTTAATTACTTTCATATTTAACAGATGACATAAATAAACAAACAATTACCATACAGAGCGGGTAATTTCGTTTTAGAACTCTTTGTAAAAATGACATATGTAAACTACGTATTGTTAAAAAGGAAAACAAAAAGAACATATCACATTTAGAAGTTTCTAAAGAGGTTTGCATTGCATTTTTAATATACAATATATAATAATTTATATATATTTATATATCTGTTAGTATAAACAATAATTTATATAATAAAGTATACTTTTTTGACAAGTCGAGGTAAATAATGTTTTTTGTTGTTTATTTTTTTCAAATATTATTTCTCAAGATTACAGATTACAGCATTTATTTAAAAGTTAGGTTTACCCAATAGCAGGACGACACATTTTTTTGTTAGGTATGCAGCTTGTCATTGTGTTTGTAACCTAACTTAAGGCGTGCAGCTCTGACCATTTATGTAGAACCGCTCTGCACCGTCTCTCACTGCCAGATGTGCCTTCAACATCGGGACATAGTCGTCTTCTTTGGAAACATCATGGAAACACAAAACAAAACATTCAAAGAAATAAAGTAATTTTGTGTCTAAAAATGAAAGGCCACTAGGAAAGATAAGCAAGATAAACTTGCCAATGATAAACCTAATTTCGTCAGCTGGCTACACTGAAATTCTAAGGTGATACCTTGAATTTAAATGGACAACATCTTATTGAGTGCTTACCAAGATTTTGAGAACCACTGTCCACAAACAATATATAAATTGGTAAAATAAAAATAATAAAAAAAATTTAAAAAACTGGGAGATTGTTTCTGTATATTTCTCAATAAGGCTGTTTTTTTTATAACTAAACATTGTTTCTGTATGTTTGTCAGTAAGTCTGTTTTGTATAACTTAACATTGTTTCTGTATGTTTGTCAGGCTGTTTTGAATTACTTATTTTTTCCCATACCGACATAATTTTTCAGATTTAATTAGGGCTGCGGAAATTAACGATTAATTTCTCGATTAGTTGTTAAAATATTTTAACGATTAAATTATTCTTTAACGATTAATCGACTCATTACTTACAAATTATTGGAAGTCAAAAAGTAATAAAAAAAAATAATAATAAAAAATAGCGGCCGATAAATAATAACAAATTTCCTGACGATTACACGAACATTTAGTTTGATACTATTGACTGACGGGAATGTTCAAAATGTTGATAAAGTTTATTTTATCCATTGTGAGAAATTGTTTGCCTACCATGGTTCTAACACTTCGCCTACTTATTAAACCAAATGAAAAGCGTATTAAGTTAATGGTGTCTAACTCAGATACAGAAAATGACGACAGCTCTTCTGGTGAATTACTGCGTTACAAAATGGAGATGAAAGTTTCTGAATCCATTAACCCTATAAAATGGTGAAAAACTTAATGAACACCGATATCCGGTTTGTCTTTCCTTGCCAAGACCGTTTTGTGCATTCTAGTTACCTCAGTTCCATGTGAATGATTGTTCAGCTCGGCTGGTTTTATTGTCAATTAGACCCGCTCATTACTTGAACCAAATAATGTCAACACACTTGTCTTTTTAAATCCTTTATATTAATTCACTCGTGGTGTCAGCTTGAGGCCTTGCTTGAATGCCGAAAAAACTTTTGGTTGATTTTTAAACCACCTCCTCGTAAGCTAGCGAGCTGAAATTTTGCAGGCAGACTCGTGCCGATGATAAAAATGGTCTGTCATAATTTCAGATCGATCGAATGTACTGTTATTAAATCAACGAATTTTTAGATTATCTCTATTTATCTCAATGTAGCATGATAATTTTTGTGCTTGAGTGTCGCGTTGCTTATTATATTGAACTTGTTTCACGAGACATTACTAAAAATAAAATTTGCTTTGTCGTGCGCTGCGTATTATAATGAACATTCTTTTAGTTATGTCTCGTATATAAAGGATTTATAGTAGAAAAATTTGTCTTTTTACGTTTTTTTAATTTTACTTTTTTTTTAGTTTAGTTGGTAAAAAGATGACATATAAAGGAAACAATCCAGTGTTATTTAGAATTTCAACAAGAATGTTTAATAAGTGTTACTTATGATATCATAAATTTTAATTTTTGGCTTTAATCGAAAGTAAAGATTAATTAATCGTTAATCTTTGAAAAGTTACAGATTAAATTTAAATTAATCGTTAACAGTCTTAGTTTTAATTTAAATTATTATTCACCCAATTTTATCCAAGGGCTTAGACAACGTCCGTAAACATATTGTACTCTAAACAGCATGTCAATACTTAGACAACATTTGTAGACATTCTTGACTCTAATAGCATGTCAATACTTAGACAACGTCCTTAGACATTCTTGCCTCTAACAGCATGTCAATACTTAGATAACGTCGTAGACATTCTTGACTCTAAACAGCATGTCAATACTTAGACAACATTTGTAGACATTCTTGACTCTAAACAGCATGTCAATACTTAGACAAAGTCCGTAGACATTCTTGACTCTAAAAAGCATGTCAATACTTAGACAACGTCCGTAGACATTCTTGACTTTAAACAGCATGCCAATAGCATGTCAATACTTAGACAACGTCCTTAGACATTCTTGCCTCTAACAGCATGTCAATACTTAGATAACGTCCGTAGACATTCTTGACTCTAAAAAGCATGTCAATACTTAGACAACATTTGTAGACATTCTTGACTCTAAACAGCATGTCAATACTTAGACAAAGTCCGTAGACATTCTTGACTCTAAAAAGCATGTCAATACTTAGACAACGTCCGTAGACATTCTTGACTTTAAACAGCATGCCAATACTTAGACAACGTCCGTAGACATTCTTGACTTTAAACAGCATGTCAATACTTAGACAAAGTCCGTAGACATTCTTGACTTTAAACAGCATGTCAATACTTAGACAAAGTCCGTAGACATTCTTGACTTTAAACAGCATGTCAATACTTAGACAAAGTCCGTAGACATTCTTGACTCTAAACAGCATGTCAATACTTAGACAACGTCCGTAGACATTAATAACTCTAAACAGCATGTCAATACTTAGACAACATTTGTAGACATTCTTGACTCTAAAAAGCATGTCAATACTTAGACAACATTTGTAGACATTCTTGACTCTAAAAAGCATGTCAATACTTAGACAACATTTGTAGACATTCTTGACTCTAAAAAGCATGTCAATACTTAGACAACATTTGTAGACATTCTTGACTCTAAAAAGCATGTCAATACTTAGACAACATTTGTAGACATTCTTGACTCTAAAAAGCATGTCAATACTTAGACAACATTTGTAGACATTCTTGACTCTAAAAAGCATGTCAATACTTAGACAACATTTGTAGACATTCTTGACTCTAAAAAGCATGTCAATACTTAGACAACGTCCGTAGACATTCTTGACTCTAAACAGCATGCCAACACTTAGACAACGTCCGTAGAGATTCTTGACTCTAAACAGCATGTCAATACTTAGACAACATTTGTAGACATTCTTGACTCTAAAAAGCATGTCAATACTTAGACAACATTTGTAGACATTCTTGACTCTAAAAAGCATGTCAATACTTAGACAACATTTGTAGACATTCTTGACTCTAAAAAGCATGTCAATACTTAGACAACGTCCGTAGACATTCTTGACTCTAAACAGCATGTCAATACTTAGACAACATTTGTAGACATTCTTGACTCTAAACAGCATGTCAATACTTAGACAACATTTGTAGACATTCTTAACTCTAAACAGCATGTCAACACTTAGACAACATTTGTAGACATTCTTCACTCTAAACAGCATGTCAACACTTAGACATGTCAGACTCCAATCACCATGTCAATAAACCATTGATTGTAGACAAAAATAAAAAAACTGATTTCACCTGGGTTTGGTTTTTACCGCTCAGAAATGATATGTCTTCTCTTTAAAAAAAGACCTTTGATATTTAGTGCAGTTGGCATGAATACACATAGCAAGTGTGGACTAATTACCGTATACACTCGTTCGCAAGCCCCCACATTTTTTGGACAAAATATAGGGGGAAATTGTTTGTGGGACGGCTTACGAGCGGGTCATTAACGAATTTCTGCATGGATATTGAATATCGGTGTTGTTATTGTAGATCATCAATTGGCTTTTCTACATTCTACAAGATTCGACTGCTCTACCAGAAGCCAAAATATATTTATAAACACCTGAACTTACCGTATTTAATCATTTTATTTATTTTTAAAAATGTTTTAATAAATTGTTTTACAAATTTTGTTTTCAACAACGAATTTTAATGTACGCGCTTTCGTCACTGTTTACCAACGAATTTTTAAAAATTTAAATACTGGTAACTCTTGCTTAACAAAGAGCACATAGACAAAGATAGGCAGTACAAAGTAAATAATCATAATGACCGATTTAGCTTGTACTTTACCAAAAAAAATGTGTACCATTATGTTTAAGTTTAAGTTGTCATATTTGTTTTGGCGGGTCGGCTTGCGAGCGGGTTATACAATTTTAATATTTTTCTCTTCCAAAAGAGTGAGGGGTCGGCTTATAAACGAACGGGCAATGGAAAGAATATATACGGTAGTCGGAACTTCCGAGTAAATAGGTCAGTTCCAGGCCCATATATGACCGATATGTCATTGAGGGCATATGATGGAATATATGTTATAGTTGTAGTTAGAGGCCTTGTGATATAAAATATGTCATATATTAGAGGCCTTGTGATATAAAATATGTCATTTGTTAGAGGCCCTATGATATAGAAAATATGTCATATGTTAGAGGCAATGTGATACAAAATATGTCATATGTTAGAGGCATGTGATACAAAATATGTCATATGTTAGAGGCCCTTGTGATATAAAAATATGTCATGTTAGAGGCCATGTGATATAAAATATGTCATATGTTTGAGGCCTTGTGATATAAAATATGTCATATGTTAGAGGCCTTGTGATATAAAATATGTCATATGTTAGAGGCCCTATGATATAAAATAGGTCATGTCAGAGGCAATGTGATATAAAATATGTCATATGTTTGAGGCCTTGTGATATAAAAATGTCATATGTTAGAGGCCTTGTGATATAAAATATGTCATATGTTAGAGGCCTTGTGATATAAAATATGTCATATGTTAGAGGCCTTGTGATATAAAATATGTCATATGTTAGAGGCCTTGTGATATAAAATATGTCATATGTTAGAGGCCTTGTGATATAAAATATGTAATATGATAGAGGCCTTGTGATATAAAATATGTCATATGTTAGAGGCCTTGTGATATAAAATGTTATATGTTAAGGCCTTGTGATATAAAATATGTCATATGTTAGAGGCCTTGTGATATAAAATGTTATATGTTAATGGCCTTTTGATATAAAATATGTTATATGCTAGAGGCCTTGTGATATAAAATGTGTTATATGTTAGAGGCCTGTGATATAAAATTGTTATAGTTAGAGGCCTTGTGATATAAAATGTGTTATATGTTAGAGGCCTTGTGATATAAAATGTGTTATATGTTAGAGGCCTTGTGATATAAAATGTGTTATATGTTAGAGGCCATGTTTAGTGACATATTTCATTGAAGATATTTTATAGACGTCATGTAATATATTGCATGGTATGAAAGATATGTATTGAGGGCGGATATGGGAGGCATGTTATAGTTACAGGACCTGTTATAACATATATGTTATAGTTACAGGACCTGTTATGGCAGATATGTTATAGTTAAAGGACCTGCTATGACAGATATGTTATAGTTACATGACCTGTTATGGCAGATATGTTATAGTTAAAGGACCTGCTATGACAGATATGTTATAGTTACATGACCTGTTATGGGAGATATGTTATAGTTACAGGACCTGTTATTGGAGATATGTTATAGTTACAGGACCTGTTATGACAGATATGTTATAGTTACAGGACCTGTTATGACAGATATGTTATAGTTACATGACCTGTTATGGGAGATATGTTATAGTTACAGGACCTGTTTTGACAGAAGTGTTACAGTTACAGGACCTGTTTTGAGATTGTTTAGTACGACTGTTATGGGGATATGTATAGTTACAGGACCTGTTATGCGATATGTTATAGTTACAGGACCTGTTATGAGATATGTTATAGTTACAGGACCTGTTATGCAGATATGTTATAGTTACAGGACCTGTTATGGCAGATATGTTATAGTTAAAGGACCTGCTATGACAGATATGTTATAGTTACAGGACCTGTTATGGAAGATATAGTATAGTTACAGGACCTGTTATGACAGATATGTTATAGTTACAGGACCTGTTATGACAGATATGTTATAGTTACAGGACCTGCTATGACAGATATATTATAGTTACAGGACCTGTTATGACAAATATGTTATAGTTACAGGACCTATTATATAGCGGATATGTTATAGTTACAGGACCTGTTATGACAGATATGTTATAGTTACAGGACCTGTTATGACAGATATGTTATAGTTACAGGACCTGTTATGACAGATATGTTATAGTTACAGGACCTGTTATGGGAGATATGTTATAGTTACAGGACCTGTTGTGACAGATATGTTATAGTTACAGGACCTGTTATGGCAGATATGTTATAGTTACAGGACCTGTTATGACAGATATGTTATAGTTATAGGACCTGTTATGACATATATGTTATAGTTACAGGACCTGTTATGACAGATATGTTATAGTTACTGGACCTGTTTTGCAGATATTTTATAGTTACTGGACCTGTTTTGCAGATATGTTATTGTTACTGGACCTGTTATGGCATATATGTTATAGTTACTGGACCTGTTTTGCAGATATGTTATAGTTACAGGACCTGTTATGGCAGATATGTTATAGCTACAGGACCTGCTATGACAGATAGGTTACAGTTACAGGACATGTTATGTCAGATATGTTATAGTTACAGGACCTGCTATGACAGATATGTTATAGTTACAGGACCTGTTATGACAGATATGTTATAGTTACAGGACATGTTATGACAGATATGTTATAGTTACAGTGCCCGTTATGGCAAATATGTTATAGTTACAGGACCTGTTATGGCAGATATGTTATAGTTACAGGGGCTGTTATGACAGATATGTTATAGTTACAGGACCTGTTATGGCAGATATGTTATAGTTACAGGACCTGTTATGGGAGATATGTTATAGTTACAGGACCTGTTATGGCAGATATGTTATAGTTACATGGCATGTTATAGAAGATTGTTGCTTGAGATCATGTAATTTATAAAAGACTTATTATAATGGTAGGCGCCAGAGTGAAAACATGAGCTTGACATATAAATGACAAATAAGATATACGTCTCTCTGTATCTGTTACTGCATTTAGTGTTGGAATACAAAGTCTGGATCTTTGATCAATGGAAGTTTGAGCCGCTGTGCACAGATTCCAGTTATGAACACATCGTCCAGCCAAATGGGCTTAATCCTCAGGGCCGCCTGGTACAACAGCGACACCGTACACAGTGGATAACCCAGCAATCCACCGACGGCGAAGGATGGATAAGTGGAGTTGGGGTACTCCTCCTCCGAGATGATGTACTTGGCATTGGGCTTGGTCTTGTCTCTCACCGGCCTCCAGCCATCTTTCCTGTCCCCGAGGATGAAGTCGGGAAGTTCCGAACCTTTTTTCTTCAGGGCCGACACGATTTTCGTGACGTAGACAACGACGTCATCGTCCGTGCGAATGACGTACTTGGCGTGATTGCAATACGTCACGGCCCAGCGGAGCATGGAGATGGCCTTGAGACGAATGTTCCTGTAGACATCCGGGTATTGCTCCTGCACGATGTCCCCGTATAAGCGGAACTCGTCGTCCAGATTTTTCTCCACCTGCGCCGTGTGTTCGTTGCACTCCGGCTCCCCGACGAAGAACACCACCCTGGCCTTGTTGCAGGGCGTCCTCGCGTAGTTGCCGAGGCTGCCTCTTCTGATTTGAATTCGCTTCTTCGTGTTTTGCGGAGCTGACGGAATGAGGAAGACAACCTCATTGTCATTCGCCGCGCATGCGCCGGGTGGCTTTTTCAAGTATGTAAAGTTATGGGCGTTGATGATTGGTTGAGCCAAGATTTCCATGACGGCCATCTTGGTTTCGCTGTTCGTCGCCAGCACGCAGTTGGACGTGAAGTCATCGAGTTCATTTAAAAGTGTTTCATTGTCAATGTCTCCCTCACCGGGGAATCCTTGGCCATTTGCCAACGCACTTCTTTTACTTCTAAACTTTTTCTGGAAAAAACTGTCGCTACTTAAAGCAAAGAAACCAAAATATACAGAAAGGGAGATGATTGATACGAAAATAATCAATGCATTTTTTCGCAGTTGTCTGCTCATATTTGTCCTTAACATCGTTCTGTGGAGATAAGAAATAAAAAAAAATTACTTTCGGTCAAACATTAACATGAAGTTAGGGGCCGTCCTTAAATGTCGTCAGGAATTTTTGGCCGCTTTTTTCTCCTTTCCGCCCCACACTCTTATTTTTTTCGTCACACATCTTCACAAAACGTTAGCCACCACCTCAAACATATTTGCCGCGCACCCCCCCCCCTATAAAAACCGTATTTTCTATTTCGTAATGAGGTTGTCATTTAAGTATCTATGTAGTGTGAGGTTGCACTCTTAATATCGTAACATGCGTGAAGCCATTTAAAACGTCATTTAATAAATAGTGAGCATTCAAATATTTAAGTGCAACGTTTTATTGAAAAGTTGCGCGTTTTATTTTATGTGACGTCACAGTTCTTAAACACCCCTCCCCCTCGTCACACAATATTACCTCCCCACCTGATATGCGTGACGTCATGTATGGACAGCCCCTTAGTTGTTTTGATAAAGCCGCCATACTTCAATATAATATACTAGGGGTTTTAGGGCGCCTATAGCGCCAACTTTTGTTTCGGTAAAAAGCCCAAGTAACGTATCCTTGTTTGATAAATACGAAATATTAAACTTCCTGAAATGTACACAAAGTATTTTATAATTATAAATCCTCAAATCCTCTTTTTACATCGCTCTCTTTTCCAAAATTAAAATATAAGCTAAAACAATGGCGTCATATAATATTTTTTTTAGAATCTTTTAGAATTTTGCACACCTCCTGATGCGCGCCTTGTATATATACATAAATATAATCTCAAAAATGACGTCATAGCGCTACGGATCCTTTCAACATGTGACTTGGGCTATTATATTGTTTATTCTAGAAATAAATTAATACATTCCCCCCTCCCCCACCCTATGGTTTACAATACAGTTCAGTGAAGGCATTAAAAAAAAATTGATCGGACAGGGTGCTGATTTCCGAAATCGATATCTGTTATTTTCGAAATCGATGTCTGTTATTTTTTGAAATCGATATTTGTTGTTTGCGAAATCGATGTCTGTTATTATCGAAATCGATATCTGTTATTTTCGAAATCGATGTCTGTTATTTTCGAAATCGATATCTGTTATTTTCGAAATCGATGTCTGTTATTATCGAAATCGATATCTGTTATTTTCGAAATCGATGTCTGTTATTTTCGAAATCGATATCTGTTATTTTCGAAATCCATATCTGTTATTAACACTAAAAAATCAAGCATTTAGCATGGTCCCAAGTGTGTGAACAATCACTGAACCAACACAAGCCGCTCATTCAATGACCTTGATGTGTCCATTTTAGACTTGCTCACGTTTTTCTATACCCACTTTCTTCCAATTCGCCAACGCCCAAGTCCCTGGGGGCAGGGATCAAATCGCCATCACCACCTACTGTATGTGTCATTAGCTCTGTCGGGGACTTTGTCGGGGACTTTGTTGGGTTTTGTGCTGATCGCCCTTATGAACACTGAGCCGATTTATGAATTAATGTTTTTTGTAAATGGTTATTAGGATTATTTCTAAATATTAGTAGGTTACACGGTGGTGTGTCGGTTAAACTGTGGTGTGTCGGTTAAACTGCGGTGTGTCGGTTAAACGGTGGTGTGTCGGTTAAACGGCGGTGTGTCGGTGAAAACTTCATACGAGTCTGATCTCGCTCACCCCCCCTACCCCTCAGTCACTCCACAGTCCTACATCAACCACATTCGCAACATTTCTGACGTATCGTGAAAATACTCAGAGGCGTCACTAAGGGGATGCGGGAGGTGCAAACCCCACCGGATGACAAAATCACTAGGGGTAGCACGGACATGTTAAATTTTCTAGATTCACTTTACATGACACTGACAGAGTCGGAGGAGGTCCAATGGATAATTCGTGAGGGAGTAACACCATGAGCTACCGCACTGGGTGAAACTAACCTTAGTGACGCCCCTAAAAAAAACACTCGCTATGATACTACGGCTATACTGTACTTTTTCTATGGGATGACAATGTAGAGGCAAAATTGATTTATGAAATTTTTATGTTCACACGCACAGTTGACATTAAATTCATTTTCACATGAAGTAAAGAAATTGTATCATTTAAGCAATAATCTGTGGTGAATTAGTTTTGTATAAATTTAAATCGATTTCAACCTAGATCTGCAACATGGAAAGATAAAACACGCTAAGATCAAAATCATCATCATTTTATCCAAGGATGATCGATTCTCTAAATATGTGAAATCTTCATGCATGTTTGTAATGTCAAAGTTTTAGATTTAAACATTGGGTCAACTTTATTTGAAAGGACCACTCTGTAAATGGAAGATATTGTTCATTGAGTAGGCACTAAGTCGGTACATTTTATTGTGATACATCACGAAAATAACTAGAAGAACAAAGAAACAAACAAATATTTGATCGCATTCTAATTTGGTTGCCGGTAAAAAATTAGATCACATGTGTAGCGTCTTTAGTTAACTTTCCATTCGTTGGCCTTCACTTTGAAACAAATGACGACACAAGAGGTCTTCAAACGAATGCACACACAAGTAGTCTCAAATCAAATGCTCAAAAAAGAAGCTTCAAAAATTTGCTCACACAAGAAGCCTCAAAACAAATGCTCACACAAGTAGCCTCAAAACAAATGCTCACACAAGTAGACTCAAAACAAATGCTCACACAAGAGGCCTCAAAACAAATGCTCACACAAGAGGCCTCAAAACAAATGCTCACACAAGTAGCCTCAAAACAAATGCTCACACAAGAGGCCTCAAAACAAATGCTCACACAAGAAGCCTCAAAACAAATGCTCACACAAGTAGCCTCAAAACAAATGCTCACACAAGTAGCCTCAAAACAAATGCTCACACAAGAGGCCTCAAAACAAATGCTCACACAAGAAGCCTCAAAACAAATGCTCACAAAAGAAGCCTCAAAACAAATGCTCACACAAGAAGCCTCAAAACAAATGCTCACACAAGTAGCCTCAAAACAAATGCTCACACAAGAAGCCTCAAAACAAATGCTCATACAAGAAGCCTCAAAACAAATGTTCACACAAGAAGCCTCAAAACAAATGCTCACACAAGTAGCCTCAAAACAAATTCTCACACAAGAAGCCTCAAAACAAATGCTCACACAAGAAGCCTCAAAACAAATGCTCACACAAGAAGCCTCAAAACAAATGCTTACACAAGAAGCCTCAAAACAAATCCTCACACAAGAAGCCTCAAATCGAATCCTCACACAAGAAGCCTCAAAACAAATGCTCACACAAGAAGCCTCAAAACAAATGCTCACACAAGAAGCCTCAAAACAAATGCTCACATAAGAAGCCTCAAAACAAATGCTCACACAAGTAGCCTCAAAACAAATGCTCACACAAGAAGCCTCAAAACAAATGCTCACACAAGAGGCCTCAAAACAAATGCTCACACAAGAAGCCTCAAAACAAATGCTCACACAAGAAGCCTCAAAACAAATGCTCACACAAGAAGCCTCAAAACAAATGCTCACACAAGAAGCCTCAAAACAAATCCTCACACAAGAAGCCTCAAATCAAATCCTCACACAAGAAGCCTCAAAACAAATGCTCACACAAGAAGCCTCAAAACAAATCCTCAAACAAGAAGCCTCAAAACAAATGCTCACACAAGAAGCCTCAAAACAAATGCTCACACAAGAGGCCTCAAAATAAATCCTCACACAAGAAGCCTCAAAACAAATGCTCACACAAGAAGCCTCAAAACAAATCCTCACACAAGTAGCCTCAAAACAAATCCTCACACAAGAAGCCTCAAAACAAATGCTCACACAAGAAACAATTGGTGAACTATCTTTTTATAAAACCTGGCTCTATCTTAGACAATTCATAATGGTGTTGTATGTTTAAAACGTGATATTTTATCAGATGAATGTACATAACTATGCGCCCAACTATCTGAACACACTTTTAATTTCTATTTTAACGCTAACAACAATGTAGTGAACGAATGGAACGTGTTGTTGTTTTTTTAAAGAAACTCAATTTTCAATAAAATGTCGATTTATTTTGTTTTAAATTAAAAATAAAATTATGCACGCATGATGTTAAAATTTCGATAATTTCGGTCAGAAATGGATCATAATTTAATTATATATTTAACAACTTTTTTTTGGTGGAATTTTTAGGCATAATCCAAAAATAAATTAGTTTTGTATTATTATTCATTTGTGCAGATTTTTATAAACCAAAGCAATTAGCTCTAACCGTCTTACCGGATTCGACATTAGAAAAAAATTAAAATAAATTCGGAATCAGGCAGAAATTAAAAATATCAGGGATTTCTCCTGGAAGGGTGTAGCCAGACCGAGCCTGTCCTTCCAGTGTCGGCCAAATAGGTCAAGTAAAGTCAAGGAAGCGTCCATAGTTACTACATGGACTGTTTTGGAAGTTTTTTTTGTTTTTTGTTGTTCTTTTTTTTTCTTTCTTTTTTTTGAATACACGTAAACATTAAATGGTATCATTTTAAAAAAAAATTGATTCAACCATCTTGTCATGTGCTTTTGCGACAGTTAATAAATTGACATTTGATAAAATAATGAGAAAATTTTATGAGTAACATTTTTATGAAAACAACAAGTTGTAAGTTTACATTTAAAACAACAAAGAAACGTTTGAAATAGTGCATACAGTTTTTCCTATGTACGCTGGAAAAATTCGAAAACGTCAATTATGGATGATAACATTTATATCCATTTCATCTTGCATTGGTAATCCCGTGGATGTATATAATATAAATCCCTTAACTCATCCTGTATTGTTGATTGAAGCCGGAACGTCACCGGTCGTTTCTTGACTCTAACGCGACACCGCCGCAATTCAATGACAATTCGTTAGTTCCTGTTGGTAGGTTTGGTACTTTATTTAGATGTATCTGTGTTATAAAATGTCAACCAAGACGTCTCTCTTAATTGGAAGCATAACTCTCCAAGGAGAGTTATGAAGGTGCCAAAAAGGAGGCGGGGGGGGGGTGGTGGTGGTGGACTACATCAAAGGTAGCATTGCTCTTAGAGCACCACGACATTATGAGGCACACAATTAGAGCACCACGACATTATGAGGCACACAATTAGAGCACCACGACATTATGAGGCACACAATTAGAGCACCACGACATTATGAGGCATACAATTAGAGCACCACGACATTATGAGGCACACAATTAGAGCACCACGACATGAGGCACACAATTAGAGCACCACGACATTATGAGGCACACAATTAGAGCACCACGACATGAGGCACACAATTACCATTTAGTTCATGACGAGTTTTCTTCAAGAATTTTTTTCCGCGTCGATTTTGATTTTAATTTGCTGAAGGTTTTTTTTGGAATTTAAATAGCTTTTCTTTGTTTAATATACAGTAGTTTTTTTTATAAAAAACGTAACTCAGAATCAGAGACGTCACTAGGGTTGGTGTTGATCAGTGCTGTAGCCCATGGTGTAACCCCTCACAACTTACCCTCCTCCAAGTCTGCCTGTCTTGTACCCCATGGTGTAACCCCTCACAACTTACCCTCCTCCAAGTCTGCCTGTCTTGTACCCCATGGTGTAACCCCTCACAACTTACCCTCCTCCAAGTCTGCCTGTCTTGTACCCCATGGTGTAACCCCTCACAACTTACCCTCCTCCAAGTCTGCCTGTCTTGTACCCCATGGTGTAACCCCTCACGACTTACCCTCCTCCAAGTCTGCCTGTCTTGTACCCCATGGTGTAACCCCTCACAACTTACCCTCCTCCAAGTCTGCCTGTCTTGTACCCCATGGTGTAACCCCTCACAACTTACCCTCCTCCAAGTCTGCCTGTCTTGTACCCCATGGTGTAACCCCTCACAACTTACCCTCCTCCAAGTCTGCCTGTCTTGTACCCCATGGTGTAACCCCTCACGACTTACCCTCCTCCAAGTCTGCCTGTCTTGTAGCTCATGGTGTAACCCCTCACAACTTACCCTCCTCCAAGTCTGCCTGTCTTGTAGCTCATGGTGTAACCCCTCACAACTTACCCTCCTCCAAGTCTGCCAGTGCTGTAGCTCATGGTGTAACCCCTCACAACTTACCCTCCTCCAAGTCTGCCAGTGCTGTAGCTCATGGTGTAACCCCTCACAACTTACCCTCCTCCAAGTCTGCCTGTCTTGTAGCTCATGGTGTAACCCCTCACAACTTACCCTCCTCCAAGTCTGCCAGTGCTGTAGCTCATGGTGTAACCCCTCACAACTTACCCTCCTCCAAGTCTGCCTGTCTTGTAGCTCATGGTGTAACCCCTCACAACTTACCCTCCTCCAAGTCTGCCTGTCTTGTAGCCCATGGTGTAACCCCTCACAACTTACCCTCCTCCGAGTCTGTCAGTGCCTATAATGAGAATATACAGACTATTATCCTTTTCTGTCACCCCTTGTGGTCTCACACGGTGTGGGTCCGCAACCCCCGCAACCGCTTAGTGACGCCTTTGGGTGGTCTTACATGGTGTGGGTCCGCAACCCCCGAAACCCCTTAGTGACGCCTCTGAGTGGTCTCACACGGTGTGGGTCCGCATCCCCCAAAACCCCTTAGTGATGCCTCTGGGTGGTTTCACACGGTGTGGGTCTGCAACCCCTGAAACCCCTTAGTGACGCTTCTGCTATGAATAGAAATAACTTGGGATGCATAATTTTAAATGGAATAAACATTGATTAAATTTAAACTTTCGAGTGACATATCATGTCGATAAAATATTCAATACTAAAAAAGTCTTACCTCTTATCCTCAAATTGGCAGTAGTTTAAAGAATAACATATTATTAACTAAGCGACTATCTTTCTAGATAAGGTGAAATTATTTATGAATTTTATATAAGTTCTGCATATATTAAAGCGTATTTGAATGATACATTGAAAAAAAAACAAAGACACCAAACACATTAAAAAAAAACAGTTTAAAAGCGAGATATTTCACTTTAAAAGAAAAAAGTTAATTTCGGAGGAAAACAATTGTGGTAAAAAATATAACAAGAAATGAGCTGAATCCATAACACTACATTTACTTCGTCTCTGTTAAACAAATTAATTTTTTTTTGAGAATGTGGTTTACAACACTTGGAAGAATAAATTGCCCCTACTGTAGAAAAATTTCGTCAGTTTTACATCTACCACTTACTACATACCTACATACCTAGTTTTAGTGTTGAGTCGATGTTGAAGTTGATGAAAATAGTTACCAGCTAACTTCCTTAAGGAGATTTTAACGATTAAAATAAATGTTTTAAATAAAACTCACTAAAATTGTAATAAAGTTACTTTGACCACTTGGTAGAAAACTCTGTATACAAATACAATCAGGTGTGCAAAAGTCATCGAGAGATTTTTTTGTTAGTTGAAAACTGACTTTAGCTTTGTGAGTCCATGTGAAGTGTAGACCATCGGTTTGTTGGACGCCCCGGGGGTCGGAATTGCTGGCTTGGTTTGATACGTTGGCTAGGCTCGCCCCTACAACGGCTTTCAGGCTTAGTTAGATGACTGTCGTTTAGACGTGGAGTCGACATAAAACATCTTTCTGATCCAACTGTGGCCATTTTAGAAACATGACATTGTACTTCTACCGCCATTAAAAGTTCATTTTACATCGTTAATTAACGGGGTGGGGGAGGGGCAGTCGAAACTATGATCTGAGGGCCACGTGCGGTCAGGTCAGTTAAATGTTGCGGCTCGCGTGACGTAGACAACTTGCTTTTATTTTTTCTGGTACGTAATTCGTTTAAACGTGCAATAACTTAAACTACACAGATCATTCTAGAAGATTTATCAATGTTTGATCAGTTGACTTTATAAGTTTACTATTTATCAATGTTTGATCAGTTGACTTTATAAGTTTACTATTTATCAATGTTTGATCAGTTGACTTTATAAGTTTACTATTTATCAATGTTTGATCAGTTGACTTTATAAGTTTACTATTTATCAATTTTTAAAAAATCTAAATGTTTAGTTTGACTATGTACGTATACCAATGTTTGCTGATCTAAATGTTTAGTTTGACCATGCACGTGTACCAATGTTTGCTGATCTAAATGTTTAGTTTGACTATGTACGTATACCAATGTTTGCTGATCTAAATGTTTAGTTTGACTATGTACGATACCAATGTTTGTTGATCTAAATGTTTAGTTTGACTATGTACGTATACCAATGTTTGCTGATCTAAATGTTTAGTTTGACTATGTACGATACCAATGTTTGCTGATCTAAATGTTTAGTTTGACTATGTACGTATACCAATGTTTGTTGATCTAAATGTTTAGTTTGACCATGTACGTATACCAATGTTTGCTGATCTAAATGTTTAGTTTGACTACGTACGTATACCAATGTTTGCTGATCTAAATGTTTAGTTTGACTATGTACGTATACCAATGTTTGCTGATCTAAATGTTTAGTTTGATCATGTACGTATACCAATGTTTGCTGATCTAAATGTTTAGTTTGACTATGTACGTATACCAATGTTTGCTGATCTAAATGTTTAGTTTGATCATGTACGTATACCAATGTTTGCTGATCTAAATGTTTAGTTTGACTACGTACGTATACCAATGTTTGCTGATCTAAATGTTTAGTTTGACTACGTACGTATACCAATGTTTGCTGATCTAAATGTTTAGTTTGACTATGTACGTATACCAATGTTTGCTGATCTAAATGTTTAGTTTGATCATGTACGTATACCAATGTTTGCTGATCTAAATGTTTAGTTTGACTATGTACGTATACCAATGTTTGCTGATCTAAATGTTTAGTTTGATCATGTACGTATACCAATGTTTGCTGATCTAAATGTTTAGTTTGATCATGTACGTATACCAATGTTTGCTGATCTAAATGTTTAGTTTGACTATGTACGTATACCAATGTTTGCTGATCTAAATGTTTAGTTTGACTATGTACGATACCAATGTTTGCTGATCTAAATGTTTAGTTTGACTATGTACGATACCAATGTTTGCTGATCTAAATGTTTAGTTTGACTATGTACGTATACCAATGTTTGCTGATCTAAATGTTTAGTTTGACTATGTACGTATACCAATGTTTGCTGATCTAAATGTTTAGTTTGACTATGTACGTATACCAATGTTTGCTGATCTAAATGTTTAGTTTGATCATGTACGTATACCAATGTTTGCTGATCTAAATGTTTAGTTTGACTACGTACGTATACCAATGTTTGCTGATCTAAATGTTTAGTTTGACTATGTACGTATATCAATGTTTGCTGATCTAAATGTTTAGTTTGACTATGTACGTATACCAATGTTTGCTGATCTAAATGTTTAGTTTGACTATGTACGTATATCAATGTTTGCTGATCTAAATGTTTAGTTTGATCATGTACGTATACCAATGTTTGCTGATCTAAATGTTTAGTTTGATCATGTACGTATACCAATGTTTGCTGATCTAAATGTTTAGTTTGACTATGTACGTATATCAATGTTTGCTGATCTAAATGTTTAGTTTGACTATGTACGTATACCAATGTTTGCTGATCTAAATGTTTAGTTTGACTATGTACGTATATCAATGTTTGCTGATCTAAATGTTTAGTTTGATCATGTACGTATATCAATGTTTGCTGATCTAAATGTTTAGTTTGATCATGTACGTATACCAATGTTTGCTGATCTAAATGTTTAGTTTGACCATGTACGTATACCAATGTTTGCTGATCTAAATGTTTAGTTTGACCATGTACGTATACCAATGTTTGCTGATCTAAATGTTTAGTTTGACCATGTACGTATACCAATGTTTGCTGATCTAAATGTTTAGTTTGACCATGTACGTATATCAATGTTTGCTGATCTAAATGTTTAGTTTGACCATGTACGTATATCAATGTTTGCTGATCTAAATGTTTAGTTTGATCATGTACGTATACCAATGTTTGCTGATCTAAATGTTTAGTTTGACTACGTACTTATACCGAGGTTCAGGACACATGCTGCTTGATTGACTTCAGTGGATGACAAAATTTTGCAGTTGAAGCCATTCATTGGCAGGCGGAGCAAATCTTTTCTAACATTATTTTCAGTTTATTACGTTAGTTGTTTCAGCTGAAGGTCATTCCCCAATGACCCCGCTGTGCTAAAATTGACAAAGTTTCTGCTGTCAAACATCTGTAGAGCTAATTTGCTCCCCTTTGTTGTGCAGTTTTTAAGCCCGGATGTTCCATTCTATCGTGATAGACAAATAGGGAGTCAAGGCGCTCGTGTAAACACAACAATCGAACTGTGACGTGGTAATTGGCTTGGTCTTAGCGGTATCTATATTCTGAATTTGTTTATGTGTTCATTGGTTATTGTGCGTCTTTAATAGAATTGGTAAAGCAATCACGAGGTGGGGTCGGGCCGGACAGGTTGTAACTAATCAATGAACTTATTACATGTTCGAACTTGCTCACTTGCTTCTTAGCAGAGTTCTCGGAACTATCTGCTTAAACTCCGTGCGGTTAGTTGAGCTGTAGATATATGACACCATACCAGACAAGATTCCGGCCATTGATATCACAAAGTTTTATTTTTGATGGATTTAAAGAAAGATATGAATGTTCATTGAAACCCAAAATATCTGGTTACGTTAAGATTATGGATAGATTTTTACCTTCTTTATGACAAACTAATGTAAATATATTTTTAAATTGGCTGATATCGGTTTGTTAGATTACGACAGCGTCATACGTTAGAAAAGAAATAATGTCGTTTTGTTAATTCGAATATCTCGTTAACATTCGTGTCTTGCAAATCCGTGCATGGAGCTCACAAAATAAATAACATTTCCGATACAATCTCCATAAATAACGATACATTAAATACATGTATCTATAGCTCGAGTTAACCAATCATATACCATAAATAACAATACATTAAATACATGTATCTATAGCTCGAGTTAACCAATCATATAAAAACAAACAATTTTTAACGAAGGTGTTTTATTATAATTTCAATGCCATAAACAGTAATACCAAATGGTAACAATTTAAAGACATTTGAATAGTTCTCAATAACAAATACTATTTTAGAACCTTTTTGTTTAGAGGTAGTAAGGGTTTTGAACTCATCAGAAATGATGTATATCCGTGTGCTTAACATTAGGTTAACATTGGAGTGTGAACGTTATGAACTAGGGCTCGCTCCTTTCTGTTTTTTAGCTCCGGTAACAATCTCTTTAGTGGGGTTCTTAAGTCTTAAGTCACTTGTTACAGGTCAGCTTGAAAGTTGGCCATTACCACGCTTACCCCATGGACGATATTGTCACCTGTCCACGAGAGAAGGATGCAAACAATATGACATTTGTGCTTGTTTCATCTGCGTAGCTCAAAACAGCCAAGTCACTGCAAGAATGACTCACTTGCCTGTGTCCTACAAGAATGACTCACTTGCCTGTGTCCTACAAGAATGACTCACTTGCCTGTGTCCTACAAGAATGACTCACTTGCCTGTGTCCTACAAGAATGACTCACTTGCCTGTGTCCTACAAGAATGACTCACTTGCCTGTGTCCTACAAGAATGACTCACTTGCCTGTGTCCTACAAGAATGACTCACTTGCCTGTGTCCTACAAGAATGACTCACTTGCCTGTGTCCTACAAGAATGACTCACTTGCCTGTGTCCTACAAGAATGACTCACTTGCCTGTGTCCTACAAGAATGACTCACTTGCCTGTGTCCTACAAGAATGACTCACTTGCCTGTGTCCTACAAGAATGACTCACTTGCCTGTGTCCTACAAGAATGACTCACTTGCCTGTGTCCTACAAGAATGACTCACTTGCCTGTGTCCTACAAGAATGACTCACTTGCCTGTGTCCTACAAGAATGACTCACTTGCCTGTGTCCTACAAAAATGACTCACTTGCCTGTGTCCTACAAGAATGACTCACTTGCCTGTGTCCTACAAGAATGACTCACTTGCCTGTGTCCTACAAGAATGACTCACTTGCCTGTGTCCTACAAGAATGACTCACTTGCCTGTGTCCTACAAGAATGACTCACTTGCCTGTGTCCTACAAGAATGACTCACTTGCCTGTGTCCTACAAGAATGACTCACTTGCCTGTGTCCTACAAGAATGACTCACTTGCCTGTGTCCTACAAGAATGACTCACTTGCCTGTGTCCTACAAGAATGACTCACTTGTCTGTGTCCTACAAGAATGACTCACTTGCCTGTGTCCTACAAGAATGACTCACTTGCCTGTGTCCTACAAGAATGACTCACTTGCCTGTGTCCTACAAGAATGACACACTTGCCTGTGTCCTACAAGAATGACTCACTTGCCTGTGTCCTCCATACAGAGGTTCGTCCAGGGTGGATTTATTTCAAAATAAATTATCCGTGGGAAAAATATATTCTCCAAAATTAATATAGAGTCTCTCATAGCTGTAAAATAATATCTCCCCCAGCTGTAAAATAATGTCTCCCCCAGCTGTAAAATAATGTCTCCCCCAGCTGTAAAATAATGTCTCCCCTAGCTGTAAAATAATGTCTCCCCTAGCTGTAAAATAATGTCTCCCCCAGCTGTTAGAATAATGTCTCCCCCAGCTGTGAAATATTGTCTCCCCTAGCTGTAAAATAATGTCTCCCCCAGCTGTAAAATAATGTCTCCCCTAGCTGTAAAATAATGTCTCCCCTAGCTGTAAAATAATGTCTCTCCTAGCTGTAAAATAATGTCTCCCCCAGCTGTAAAATAATGTCTCCTCTAGCTGTAAAATAATGTCTCCCCCAGCTGTAAAATAATGTCTCCCCCAGCTGTAAAATAATGTCTCCCCTAGCTGTAAAATAATGTCTCCCCCAGCTGTAAAATAATGTCTCCCCCAGCTGTAAAATAATGTCTCCCCCAGCTGTAAAATAATGTCTCCCCTAGCTGTAAAATAATGTCTCCCCCAGCTGTAAAATAATGTCTCCCCCAGCTGTAAAATAATGTCTCCCTTAGTTGTAAAATAATATCTCCCCCAGCTGTAAAATAATGTCTCCCTTAGCTGTAAAATAATATCTCCACCAGCTGTAAAATAATGTCTCCCCCAGCTGTAAAATAATGTCTCCCCCAGCTGTAAAATAATGTCTCCCTTAGCTGTAAAATAATGTCTCCCCCAGCTGTAAAATAATATCTCCCCTAGCTGTAAAATAATGTCTCCCCCGGGCTGTAAAATAATGTCTCCCCTAGCTGTAAAATAATGTCTCCCCTAGCTGTAAAATAATGTCTCCCCCAGCTGTAAAATAATGTCTCCCCCAGCTGTAAAATAATGTCTCCCCTAGCTGTAAAATAATGTCTCCCCTAGCTGTAAAATAATGTCTCCCCTAGCTGTAAAATAATGTCTCCCCCAGCTGTAAAATAATGTCTCCTCTAGCTGTAAAATAATGTCTCCCCCAGCTGTAAAATAATGTCTCCCCCAGCTGTAAAATAATGTCTCCCCTAGCTGTAAAATAATGTCTCCCCCAGCTGTAAAATAATGTCTCCCCCAGCTGTAAAATAATGTCTCCCCCAGCTGTAAAATAATGTCTCCCCTAGCTGTAAAATAATGTCTCCCTTAGCTGTAAAATAATGTCTCCCCCAGCTGTAAAATAATGTCTCCCCCAGCTGTAAAATAATGTCTCCCTTAGTTGTAAAATAATATCTCCCCCAGCTGTAAAATAATGTCTCCCTTAGCTGTAAAATAATATCTCCCCCAGCTGTAAAATAATGTCTCCCCCAGCTGTAAAATAATGTCTCCCCCAGCTGTAAAATAATGTCTCCCTTAGCTGTAAAATAATGTCTCCCCCAGCTGTAAAATAATATCTCCCCTAGCTGTAAAATAATGTCTCCCCCAGCTGTAAAATAATGTCTCCCCCAGCTGTAAAATAATGTCTCCCCCAGCTGTAAAATAATGTCTCCCCCAGCTGTAAAATAATGTCTCCCTTAGCTGTAAAATAATGTCTCCCCCAGCTGTAAAATAATGTCTCCCTTAGCTGTAAAATAATGTCTCCCCCAGCTGTCAAATAATGTCTCCCCCAGCTGTAAAATAATGTCTCCCCCAGCTGTAAAATAATGTCTCCCTTAGCTGTAAAATAATGTCTCCCCCAGCTGTAAAATAATGTCTCCCTTAGCTGTAAAATAATGTCTCCCCCAGCTGTAAAATAATGTCTCCCCCAGCTGTAAAATAAATTTTCCCGTAGCTGTAAAATAAAGTCTCCCAAAAATAAATCGCCCCCATTACACTTTCAATACAATACAAATTTATCACTTACAAAGCTCAAAAATAAAGAATAATTATCAACTT
This sequence comes from Ampullaceana balthica, assembly GCA_944989445.1. Classification (NCBI taxonomy): domain Eukaryota; kingdom Metazoa; phylum Mollusca; class Gastropoda; family Lymnaeidae; genus Ampullaceana; species Ampullaceana balthica. Next base: position 369,346 of record CALYLW010000825.1, read on the forward strand.
ATTGTAAGTTGTAGACACACGTTTACTTCAGTACTGTTAATGGCAGTGGCGTAGCAGGAGGGGTGCGAGGAGGGTGAGGACTACCTCTTGTGACCCCATCTCACAGGCGTGACGAAAATTATTTGAATTAAAGCTGGGCATTTTGCAACCCCCAAAAATCTTTCTCTCGGGACAGGCACCCCTTTCGCCCTCAACTTGTTACGCCGCTGGTTGAGCTTATGATTTTTGAATGTCAAATAATCATACAAAAACGCATGCAGCACATATACAATGCATTGCGTAAGAAATAAACGTTAATAAACCCTAATTTATAATTTAATATAGTTAAGGGACGGTTTTATTTTAACTACGGAGTCTATTTTAAAACAAAATCTCCTCCGGAAACTTTTCAAAAATAAACACTAATAATAATTTGTACCGGATTATTTTCCGAAATAAAAATCAATAAATGTTATATTATTATCCCTTTTTAAAAAAAATTGTATAATATGAATTAGTTTTCTTTAATTTCTTGTTAATATTTTTGTTATTGGATTTTTACTAATTCTTATATATGTCTATGTAAGTAAAATGCATTCTAGCAAACCAATTTTGTTTTAGTATATGTACAACTTGGTAATATCATTTAACACCAAAAATATTTTAGTCCCGTCAATTCCGTTTTGATATAGGCAGTACAACATTGATCTAGCCAGAAATTCTAGATGCAGTACAATAGTGATCTAGACAGAAAATATAGACAGGACAACTTTGATCTAGCCAGACAATCTATATACAGTACTATAGTGATCTAGACAGACAATATGGACAGTACAACTTTGATCTAGCCAGACCAAATAGATATAGTACCACAGTGATCTACCCAGACAATATAGATGTAGTATCATAGGTAATCTAGTCAGACATAGTACTATAGTGATCTAGTTGGACTATATAAACATAGTATAACATTAATCTAGTCAGACTATATAGATATAGTGCTTTAGTGATCTAGCCAGACCACATAGATATAGTAGTGTATTGATCTAGCTAGACAATATAGATATAGTACTGTAGCGATCTAGCCAGACATGGAAGACAGACATCGAAAAAGTACATGAAATATAGACATGGAATATAGAAATATAATATACACATGCAATATAGACACATAATATAGACATGTAATATAGACATGGTTTATATACCTTAAATATAGAAATACAATATAGAAGTAGAATACAGCATACTATAGAAAGAACATAGAATAGTAACCGTGATAAATTATATCAGACATGTGATATAGAAAAGTAGATATTTGATGTAGTTTTGTAGAGATGAGATGTTGGCTAGTAGGAAAGTAAAATAGATTTGTTTGTAGACACGTGTAGACATATAATAAAATATTTTGAAGGCAAAGTATAATACTTACGATACATGTATGAGCGGGTGAAAAAAATATTGTAATACTACTCTTTATATAAATTAAATTATAAAGGACGCAAGACTTATCCATAAATCATGATGTTGGAATACAAAGTCTTTGTACCACATGTATCCATCAATCATGATGTTGGAAGAGAAAGTCTTGGTGCCACATTTATACATCAATCAAGATGCTGCAAGACAAAGTCTGGGTGCCAAATTCATCTATCAATTATGATGTTGGAATACAAAGTCTGGGTCTTTGATCAGAGGAAGTTTGAGTCGCTGTGCACAGATCCCAGTTATGTACACATCGTCCAGCCAAATGGGTTTAATCCTCAGGACCGCCTGGTACAACAGTGACACCGTACTCATTGGATAACCCAGCAATCCACCGACGGCGAATGGTGGATAAGTGGAGTTGGGGTACTCCTCCTTGTCCACGAGGTATTTCAAGCCGTAGGTGCTGTTACGCCTGACCGGCCTCCAGCCATCTTTCCTGTCCCCGAGGATGAAATCGGGAAGTTCCGAACCTTTTTTCTTCATGACCGACACGATTTTCGTGACGTTGACGATGACGTCGTCGTCCGTGCGTATGACGTACTTTGCCTGCCTGCAGAACGTCACGGCCCAGCGGAGCATGGAGACGGCCTTGAGGCGAATGTTCTTGTATGCGTCCAGGAACTGCTCCTGCACGATGTCCTTGTAGTTTTGAAACTCGTCGTCCACATCCCTCTGGAACTTGGCCGAGTGCTCTTTACACTCCGCCTCACCGACAAAAAACACCAGCTTGGCGTTGTTGGAAGCGGTTCTCACGTAATCGCCGAGGGGACCTTTTCTGATCTGCATTCGCTTCTGGAGGTTTTCAGGGGCAGACGGGACAACGATCAGCAGTTCCATAAGACTGTCTGCGCATGCACCTTCGGGATTGCGCAGATATTCAAAATTGTGATCGTTTATTATTGGAAGTGAGAGGACTTCAATTGCGGCCATCTTGGATTCTATCTCAGCCCTGAACACGTCATTTAGTTTGAGGCTATTCCTTAAATTCTGCGGCGCGCTGGAATTGTGATTCGTGGCGTTGTTTTCATTCTTTTGTTTGGGGAAAAGTTTTGGTGTGACCTCTCCCGTCTGATGTTTATTGCCAGGGATGATTGGTTGCAAGGATTCGTCAAGATGTGTTTGTCCCCTGGTCTTTCGAGTCGAGTTCACGTTCACGCCCTCGTATGTTGGAAGGGATGCCACAACAGATTCCTCTCTCGTTAGACGCAAGTCACCGGATGCAACACCGAGTTCCACCTGGGTGACTCGGATTTTGCTGTGTGCCGCCCCGAGCGAGTTACCCCCCGAGAGGTGCGTGGACCTGGAGTGGTTGCCCCTTGAGAGGACCAGGAGGTAGATACAAAGGGAGCTCATCAATGTCAAAATAAGCCAACCTTTGAGGCGCAACTGTTTCCTCATTGTACTGGTTCCTGTCAGAAATGAGACGTTTTTGAATTATTTTTTAAAATATTTTAGTCACTTTATTATTGCGATATTTCTTATATTTATGTGTTTTATAAGATTCTCTTCTTTTCTTCTACATTTTTTATGTGTCCATTATAGAAAGACTTAAAAAGAAATATCTGTCAAATACTGTTTATGCCTGTCACTAGAACATATAGTACATCGTAAACAGTATTACAGCCTAGACTTAGAGGTGGAAAATGATTAAATCAATTATACATCTGATTATATTTAAAGATTTTTTAAAAAGAACTTTCATTGATCAAAGCTGTTAAAAACATAGCATCAATTATTTTTATATAGATATTGAAATCAGTCATCAGACACATACATCGATATGTTTTTATTTCAAGTTTAATTAAGGCAATTTTAAAAAGTGAAAAGTTTTGGCTCTTTGAAAAATCTTTCTTATGTTTGTAATTACAATGATAAATACCGAAGTTTTAATGATAATTTTAAATATCTAATTTTGTAAAAACAGTGTTAAATAGCCAAGTTTGTAACAAACGTGTTAAATACCTGAGTTTTAACAAAAGACATATACCTGAGTTTTTAACAACAATGTGAAATACCCAAGTTTGCAGCAACAGCGTTAAATACTCAAGTTTGTAATAACATTGTAAAATATCAAAGTTTGTCATAAAAGTTAAATACCCAAGTTTGTAACCAAAGTTAAATATCAAAGATTTTAACAAACGTTAAATACACAAGTTTGTAACACGAGTGTTAAATATACAACTTTTTAACAAAAGTTAAATATCCAAGTTTTTAACAAACGTTAAATACACACGTTTGTAACAACAGTGTTAAATACACAAGTTTGTAACAAACGTTAAATACACAAGTTTGTAACAACAGTGTTAAATACACAAGTTTGTAACAACAGTGTTAAATACACAAGTTTGTAACAACAGTGTTAAATACACAAGTTTGAAACAACAGTGTTAAATACACACGTTTGTAACAACAGTGTTAAATACACAAGTTTGAAACAACAGTGTTAAATACACAAGTTTGTAACAAACGTTAAATACACAAGTTTGTAACAACAGTGTTAAATACACAAGTTTGTAACAACAGTGTTAAATACCCAAGTTTGTAACAACAGTGTTAAATACACAAGTTTGTAACAACAGTGTTAAATACACACGTTTGTAACAACAGTGTTAAATACACAAGTTTGAAACAACAGTGTTAAATACACAAGTTTGTAACAAACGTTAAAAACACAAGTTTGTAACAACAGTGTTAAATACACAAGTTTGTAACAACAGTGTTAAATACACAAGTTTGTAACAACAGTGTAAAATACACAAGTTTGAAACAACAGTGTTAAATACCCAAGTTTGTAACAACAGTGTTAAATACACAAGTTTGTAACAACAGTGTTAAATACACACGTTTGTAACAACAGTGTTAAATACACAAGTTTGAAACAACAGTGTTAAATACACAAGTTTGTAACAAACGTTAAATACACAAGTTTGTAACAACAGTGTTAAATACACAAGTTTGTAACAACAGTGTTAAATACACAAGTTTGTAACAACAGTGTAAAATACACAAGTTTGAAACAACAGTGTTAAATACACAAGTTTGAAACAACAGTGTTAAATACACAAGTTTGTAACAACAGTGTTAAATACACAAGTTTGTAACAACAGTGTTAAATACCCAAGTTTGTAACAACAGTGTTAAATACACAAGTTTGTAACAACAGTGTTAAATACACAAGTTTGAAACAACAGTGTTAAATACACAAGTTTGAAACAACAGTGTTAAATACACAAGTTTGTAACAACAGTGTTAAATACACAAGTATGTAACAACAGTGTTGAATACACACGTTTGTAACAACATTGTTAAATACCTAGTTTATTACTCCGAAAAAAAAATTAAAATGACAATCCACAAATCTGGTTCTTGGATGTCAATATCTTTGGTAATATAATTTTAAAGCAATTCCCCATGGGATAAATTGCGTTTATATATTTGAAATGTCTGTAGAGCTTCCACATGCAAATCCTCCTGAACCATACCAGAAAGAGGGTTCGGGTCTTTTGCAAATATGCTAAGGAGGTCCCAAGGGCGTGCAGCGGCCAAAAAAATACCGAAAATTTTACTGGATTTCCTGGAAAATCAGAAATATCGGTATTTTGTCAAATTCTCGCCAACAATAACATCTATCGGGTTGAAATAAACGCCAAACGATATCTAATTATATTTAGATCAATGTTGAAGACGGAAATTTTGAAAGATGTAATTTCATTCGACTCCCGTAATTTTAGCAGCAATTTTTGAAGGCAATTGTTTTGTTTAGTTTCAAAATTATTGATATGAAATGACTGATAATTTAATCTAGAATGATAGTTAATGGGGTTTTCCAGCTTTGTGAATGCTTATGTTAGATTGTTTCGTGGTGCATGGTGCGCATTATATTGACACATTCTTGGTGTGATGTAGCGTAAGGGGATATGACGTCATATGGTGTTTACTTTCAGAATTACTTATTTGAATCGACTTTTAATGTAATCTAGAATGATTTCCCTTGAATTAAAAAAAAAGGAAATTTATTTTTGGAAATTACCTTTAAGTACTCATTTGAGTTTTTATTACTTGTGTTCCATTCCACAAATGGCAGCGAGCAACACAACAATACAAAATGCACCACTGGATCATTCGGGCAAGGTTAAAGGGTGCTGTCTAGTGAATACGTTTAACTTCATTGCTCCTAGTCTTAGGGCTGCAGCCTTTTTTTGTTTACGTTTTTAATCTATGATGCGGTTGTGAAATAATTAAACTTAAGTGAGCGTCCTTGCTGCTGAGGTTATTTGACACATTTTTATCAAGTTATGATTTTTAAAATTTATTAATTGTTGTTAAGAAAATAAAACTGACATCTCGTTCAGATCTAGCCACACGTAAATCTCTTGAGAAAGGTGTCTTTACGTGAAATGACAAAATCTGTTATATTTTGGTTTGCTTACATCCTGGTTAGATTAATTATTAAAACACATACGTCATATGTGTGTCATTCAAGCTAACCCGTAATTTCACTATTAATGACAACAAAACACAAACTATTTGTTTTCAATAATTTGATTAATTAGATATTGTAGTTAGCATGACAGAAAATATAGATTTTTAAAATTACTTATAAGAAGGAATGATAAAAAATTTTGCAATTGGTTAAAGACAATTAATTTGTTGGTATATGGTTACACAAAGACAATTAATTTGTTGGTATATGGTTACACAAAGACAATTAATTTGTTGGTATATGGTTACACAAAGACAATTAATTTGTTGGTATATGGTTACACAAAGACAATTAATTTGTTGGTATATGGTTACACAAAGACAATTAATTTGTTGGTATATGGTTACACAAAGACAAATAATTTGTTGGTGTATGGTTACACAAAGACAATTAATTTGTTGGTATATGGTTACACAAAGACAATTAATTTGTTGGTGTATGGTTACATAACAAAGAATTTTCAAAAGTGGCAATAGTCGTTTTTAAATATTTATAAAATAGCACCACCATATTTTATCCGACACTAAAGAAATAGCACCAAACACTGAATAACTACTTAACATATGTCACCATTTACCTTTAACGAGCCTGTAAGAATGTCAACACATAACTAGCTATCTGAACACTTCATAAATATAGCCACCAACAAAGTAACAAAACCAACCAATCATCGAGCAGTCCACTTGTTTTCTGGACATGTTACATCTGCTGGCCATTACTTATCTGTAATGAACTTTATTTTAGCTGCCCAACCTGGCAAGTCACTTGATAGTTTTATTATTATTTATCATAACTGTAAGTTATTTTAACGGTCAAAGTAAATTTACATCTGATATTACGTAATGATTCTCTAAAAACATATTATTTTGAAGACATAATTTGTAAAAAAATATCTTAAGCCACTAATTAAACAATAGTGAAAAATCTCAAATTAACTAATTTAACATATGCTAAACATCTAAAGCTATCAAATTAATTGTTAAGCACTCGGTCTCTAGTCAAATACTGACTTAGCCACTCAGTCTCTATTCAACCACTAGCTTAGCCACTCGGTCTCTAGTCAACCACTAGCTTAGCCACTCGGTCTCTAGTCAACCACTAGCTTAGCCACTCGGTCTCTAGTCAACCACTAGCTTAGCCACTCGGTCTCTAGTCAACCACTAGCTTAGCCACTCGGTCTCTAGTCAACCACTAGCTTAGCCACTCGGTCTCTAGTCAACCACTAGCTTAGCCACTCGGTCTCTAGTCAACCACTAGCTTAGCCACTCGGTCTCTAGTCAACCACTAGCTTAGCCACTCGGTCTCTAGTCAACCACTAGCTTAGCCACTCGGTCTCTAGTCAACCACTAGCTTAGCCACTCGGTCTCTAGTCAACCACTAGCTTAGCCACTCGGTCTCTAGTCAACCACTAGCTTAGCCACTCGGTCTCTAGTCAACCACTAGCTTAGCCACTCGGTCTCTAGTCAACCACTAGCTTAGCCACTCGGTCTCTAGTCAACCACTAGCTTAGCCACTCGGTCTCTAGTCAACCACTAGCTTAGCCACTCGGTCTCTAGTCAACCACTAGCTTAGCCACTCGGTCTCTAGTCAACCACTAGCTTAGCCACTCGGTCTCTAGTCAACCACTAGCTTAGCCACTCGGTCTCTAGTCAACCCCTAGCTTAGCCACTCGGTCTCTAGTCAACCACTAGCTTAGCCACTCGGTCTCTAGTCAACCACTAGCTTAGCCACTCGGTCTCTAGTCAACCACTAGCTTAGCCACTCGGTCTCTAGTCAACCACTAGCTTAGCCACTCAGTCTCAAAGGAAAACCCTGAAGCTAACCAGTTAGTCTAAATTGAAAACATAAACCTAGCCAGTACGTCTAAATAGAAAACCTGAAGCTAGCCAGTAAGTCTAAATTGAAAACCTGAAGCTAGCCAGTACGTCTAAATTGTAAACCTGAAGCTAGCCAGTAAGTCTAATATGAAATCATGAAGCTAGCCACTAAGTCTAAAGTCAACCATGTGAAGCTAGCCAGTAAGTCTAAATTCAAACATGTGAAGCTAGCCAGTAAGTCTAAATTTAAACATGTGAAGCTAGCCAGTAAGTCTAAAGTCAAACATCTGAAGCTAGCCTGTAAGTCAAAAGTCAAACATCTGAAGCTAGCCAGTAAGTCTAAAGACAAATATCTGAAGCTAGCCAGTAAGTCTAAATTCAAACATCTGAATCTAGGCAATCTACAATCCACGTACCTTTCAACTAAATATCTCTTCCGCCGGATCTTTGTGTGTAAGGACAATGACGATCTCCTTCCCACTGACATGATAACACAACCAGGTCTCGAGTCACTGGTTTCCACGATACCATTCTTTTAGTCACGTCAATAACAGGCAGGAGTGCTCCATGAACCGGATATGTGAAGTGTTGTTTCACTAGCACCACAAAGGTCTGAGCAGCTATGTTGTCTTTAAGCTGCACGGCTGCGTGGCCTCACAAATATCCGACCGAAACCGCGCAGGAGTTTAGAATTATCCCGCGCTGCAAATTTTGTAAAATATTGCACAAAAAATTGATGCTGTGCAACTTTGCACACGGACCAACAAACCTTAGAGGGAACATTGCTGAGCATTATGTGAAGTAATGTTTCACTAGAAATAATGGGTCTGAAATATGTGAAGACTTGTTTCAGTAGTACCACCAATTATTGACTAAAATACTTTTGATAATGAAACTCTGATATTCACTGTGTGTTATAGGTGGGGGGCGGGGGGGGGTAGTGGACATGTTAAGAATGGCTCTAAGGCACCAAGCTAGAATCTCTGCATGCTCTTAAGGCACACGTTGAGACAAAATGTTTCTCTAATAACACCCAGGCTAAACTGTATCTTACATCATTGTGTGTCAGTAGACATGAATAGAGGGATGACTGAAGAGGGATATAGATAGATAGAATCTATAGATAGCATGAATAGATAAAATAGAGTGATTAATTGATAGATTAAAAAAATATAGATGTTATCTATATCTAATTATTATTATTGTTCATAGGCGTGATAAAAATGTGTAGTGGTGTACCACGAGGGGGTGGGGGGGGGAGGGGAAATTGCACTAATTGGAATTCTTAATACTTCTAAACAATATTGCATTCTTCAAAATACTTTTAGAAGTCCTGCATCGCCACCACCATTGTTTAGTGGATCATATCTAGGCGCCTAACTACAATTAAACTTGTATTTATTTTGTATTTAGAGCCAGGATGTTCAACAGAAAGAATCAGCTTTTAATGTTTGGGTGCTGTAACTAGCTCACTCCCCTCTAGGGCTCCTCTGACTTACACCCTAATACAAACCTGAGGTAAACGAGTGTCTATCCGACAAGCTTGGTTTCATAGAGCCTGGTTAATGGTTGCAGGTTTTGTGACACTCTGGTAGCGGGAGAAAAAATTGTGTGTGTGTGGGGGGGGGGAGGAGGGGGCGGCAGTTATTTTTAGGGGCATCAAATTTCGGTCTCAATTTTTTCCTTAGTTTATATGTCCACCGTTTCATGGGGTTAAGGGGGGGGGGTGTTAGAGCGGGGTTATTAGGGTTTGCAGTGCACGTCCAAAAGATTGGGTTGCACGAAGTATGTGGTGTATGTACTATGTGTAGATGGAACAATTACCAACATTTTACCACAAATACAACTAATGAGTCATAAAAATTTATGAACTTTTCTTGTTAGAATAGCCATAAGATAATTCACACAGTTTTTCAGGTCATATTTGAAAGAAATCGAAATGTCTTCAAATTACATCGTTTTTAAAAGTGATCGAAAATGTCTTACATTAATGTATAAAACACAATTCAGTTCCAAGGAGCCTCCGTATCATGGACTGGCACATATCCATATATCGATAGTCATAAAAGTAAATGTAGATGGACTTAGAGCATGGGGATTTTTTTTCTTCAAAATTTTAAGACATAGATACAAGTTCTGTTTGACAGATTTGATGAGCAAAACACGAAGATGTTAAACTACAATGTATTGTAAAAGCCCATTGGAGCATGTCTTGGGATGAGAGAGCTTATCCCCACATCCACTCCGGCTTAGACAGCCCTTGAAGCCCTAATCGCCTCTGGCAGCCGAATCCAGCTCCTGGCCTTCACGTGTGGCTTTTCAAACAAGTCCGGCGAAGCCTGTTCCCTACTAACAGGAGAAGGGGTGTAAGGCGGACCACTGGCGCCTCAAAACTAGTTGCTTCGGGCAGATGAGGCTCGTCAGCCTTAGATGGCCGCTCATCTAGGAGAAGGAAAACTCCGACTTCAAACCTCCGCTGCCTTGCGGCCATACTCACTCACGAGAAAGGCTAGGGGAGTAAACCTCGATCACAAATCAGGAGCCGGAATCCCGAAGGCAGTCTGGCGTTGCTTACAACGTCTCTCTGGCAATTCCTGCGACGTAGTTGATACCAAGATGTACTGGCTCTGCCTCTCCCTTGGACCGCTCAGCTGCGTGGAGAGAGGGAGTCTGCTGCACGGGCAACAGCTGATTCTCCACACCACCTGCCCAGGCCTGTGCTCTGGAGAGGACACTCCAGCTTCGCCTCACAGCGTCGACACAACACGGGAAGTAGTAGTGACCGGTTATAAGCCACCCGCTCAATTGGCGTAGAGCTGGCGCCAGGGATTGCTTCCGACGGTGGGAGAGATATCTTTGTCTCATTGGACAGCTACCGCCCGCCTCAAGCTGGGCAGCCCCCAGTCAATAAGGTGTTGTCCCGCCACAGTCTGCCTGCCCTACTGGGTGCGTAGGGCTCAGGGTGCACACATGCCTGACAAGTAGACTGTAAACTCATGCACCAACCAATACAAATATAAATAAAAAAACAAAAAGGAAAACCCCAATCCTCAAGCTGGGGACCTGGAATGTACGGACGCTGACACCCGGGATGTCAGACGACCTTAACGATATCAGCGATGCCAGGAAAACATCTGTAATAAACAACGAACTGGCAAGACTGCAGGTAGACATAGCCACCTTACAAGAGACACGGCTGCCAGGTTCTGGTTCATTACGAGAAAAGGACTACACGTTCTTCTGGCAAGGCAAAAGCGAGGAAGAAGTCAGAGAACATGGTGTTGGATTTGCTGTCCGAAACACCCTCTTGGGGATGGTAGTACCCTGCCATCAGGGAACTGAAAGGCTTCTCTCACTACGCCTACACACCTCAACAGGGCCCGCCTACCTAATTAGTGCATATGCTCCTACGCTCAATGCAACCATACAGGCAAAGGACGAGTTCTACAACCAGTTGGACTCACTGCTAAGCTCAATCCCCAAAGATGAGCATGTGTTATTGTTGGGCGACTTTAACGCTAGGGTGGGTGCAGACTACATCTCATGGCCCTCTTGTCTGGGAAGATTTGGCACAGGAAAACTGAACGAAAACGGACAGAGACTCCTGGAACTATGCTCTTATCACGATCTCTGCATCACCAATACTTTCTTTCAGACAAAGCCACAACACAGAGTGTCCTGGAGACATCCCCGCTCTAAGCACTGGCACCAGCTGGACCTAATTATTACCAGGCGCTCTGCATTGAAACATGTTCTCCTCACTCGAACTTTCCACAGTGCCGACTGCGACACAGATCACTCACTGGTATGCTGTAAGCTGAGATTACTGCCCAAGAAAACTCACCGTTCCAGACCAGTAGGCAGACCCCGCATTGATGTGAGCAAAGACTTCTCACCCCGACAAGAAAGCTGAGTTTATACAAGCTCTCTCCAACTCACTAGACTCTGACCTGCCAGGCAATAGCACCAAGGAAAAGTGGGAGCATCTCAGACAGACCATCCACAGCACAGCCATGCAGATCTTCGGAAGAAAAAGGACCAAAAACAATGACTGGTTTGAGGCCAACTCTGCCACACTCACCCCTGCTGTAGAAGAAAGACGAAGTGCCCACCAAAAATACAAGCACTCCCCAAACCCACAGACACTGCAGGCGTACAGATTAGCCAGGAGCAATGTTCAGAGATTAGCTAGGCAATGCGCAAATGACTACTGGCTCCAACTCTGTCAGAGCATCCAGCTAGCGGCCGACACCGGTAATATAAGGGGGATGTATGATGGCATTAAAAAAGCCATGGGGCCTTCTAAGAAAGTCATAGCCCCACTGAAGTCCTCAACCGGAGAAATAATCCGCGACAAGTCTAAACAGATGGACAGATGGGTGGAGCACTATTCAGAACTTTACTCCCAACAAAACCACGTAACCCAAGATGCCATCGATGCCATCCAAAGCCTCCCCCTCATGGCAGAACTGGACGACATACCCACCCTGGCAGAACTAAAAGAAGCTATTGAGCGATTACCTATAGCCAAGGCCCCCGGTCAGGACGGAATCCCACCAGAGATCATCAAGTGCGGCAGTAGTGTATTGCTGGAACACCTTCATGGCCTCCTCTGCCAGTGCTGGGAAGATGGAGCAGTACCAGAGGATATGAGAAATGCCAACATAATCACCCTGTATAAAAATAAAGGAGACAGAAGCGACTGTAACAACTACAGAGGCATTTCTCTCCTTAGCATCGTGGGTAAGGTCTTTGCACGCGTTGTTTTAAAGAAACTGCAAAGACTTGCTGAGAGAGTATATCCTGAATCACAGTGCGGCTTCCGGGCAGAAAGGTCAACAATCGACATGATCTTTTCTCTAGACAACTTCAAGAAAAGTGCCGAGAGCAACACATGCCCCTCTATCTGGCTTTCATTGACTTAACAAAGGCTTTTGACCTGGTCAGCAGAGATGGTCTGTTTACAGTCTTGGCAAAAGTTGGCTGCCCACCAAAACTGCTTAACATCATACAGTCATTCCACGATGGTATGAAAGGCACGGTGCAGTATGACGGATCAACTTCCCCTCCATTTGATATCCTCAGTCGGAGTCAAACAGGGCTGCGTCCTCGCCCCGACACTCTTTGGCATCTTTTTTGCCTGTCTGTTGAGACATGCCTTTGGAACCTCAACCGAGGGGATCTACCTACACACCCGTTCTGATGGCAAACTATTCAATCTGGCCAGGCTGAAATCAAAGAGGAAGATACGTGAAACAGTCATTAGGGACATGCTTTTTGCAGATGATGCTGCCATAGCTACCACAATGAAGCAGATTTGCAAAGCCTAATGGACCGCTTTGCCAAGGCCGCCAGCGACTTCGGCCTAACCATCAGCCTCAAAAAGACTAACGTGATGGCCCAGGATGCTGATCCACCCAACATCACCATCAATGGTTGCCAACTTGAGGCCGTGGATCACTTTACATACCTTGGCTCCAACATCACCAACAACCTGTCCCTTGATTCCGACCTAGACATAAGGATCGGCAAGGCCTCCACAACTCTGGCCAGGCTCTCAAAAAGAGTCTGGAACAACAAAAAGCTGACCATCAGAACCAAAATTGCTGTGTACCGTGCATGTGTGCTAAGCACCCTCCTTTATGCCAGTGAATCCTGGACCCTATACTCCAGACAAGAAAGGAGATTGAGTGCTTTCCACATGCGCTGTCTCCGGCGCATCCTGGGAATCGCCTGGCAAGACCATGTCACCAACAATGAGGTGCTACAACAGGCAAAAATACAAAGTATGACAACTCTTCTCCGCCAGCGTCGGCTCAGATGGTTGGGACATGTTCGCAGATTGGAGGATGGCAGAATCCCAAAGGACATCCTCTATTCTGAGCTAGCCAAAGGAAAGAGGACTACAGGCCGGCCTCACCTCCGTTTCAAAGATGTCTGCAAGAGAGACCTCAAAGCTATTGGCATCGACATAAATGCTGGGAGGAACTCGCTGGGGACAGACACAGATGGAGACAATCGTTGACTGCCGGGCTAGAAGCAGGAGAAAGAGACCTGCGGCAGGTCGCAGACGCGGACCGCCAAAAGAGGAAAAGGAGAGCTAATCAGACAACCACAGGTGCTGCCTTTCAGTGCCAGAAGTGCGGCAAAGGCTGCCATTCGCGAGTGGGCTTGTACAGCCACAGCAGAAGCTGCAGGGCCATGCGCGAGGATCCCACAGGAGCACAGAAACTTCCGTCGTCTCACGAGACATAAGGATGCCAACAACAACATTGTATAAGGATATTTCACTACAATGTATTGTATAAGGATATTTCACTACCATGTATGGTATGAGGATGTGTCACTACAATTTATTATATGAGGATGTGTCACTACAATTTATTATAGGAGGATGTGTCACTACAATGTATTGTATGAGGATGTGTCACTATAATGTATTGTATGAGGATGTGTCACTACAATGTATTGTATGAGGATGTGTCACTACAATGTATTATATGAGGATGTGTCACTACAATGTATTATGTGAGTATGTTTCATTACAAAGTATTGTATGAGGATGTGTCACTACAAAGTAATGTAAAAATAACTGGTAAATGATTTGAGAAATTTTGTTGACAGCTGTGTGTGGGCAATTGTAATAAAGTTACATAGGGGTTGTTAAGAACAGGAAGTCAATTTTATGTCATTTAAATTTTGTTAGGGGGCTAAATGATTTGTGCAGCAGTTTTATCAGATGTCATGTGCAATGGTGTTTACATTTTAACAGATGTCATGTAAAATGGTGTTTACATTTTAACAGCTGTCATGTAAAATGGTGTTTACATTTAAACAGATGTCATGTAAAATGGTGTTTACATTTTAACAGATGTCATGTAGAATGGTGTTTACATTTTAACAGATGTCATGTACAATGGTGTTTACATTTTAACAGATGTCATGTAAAATGGTGTTTACATTGTAACAGATGTCACGTACAATGGTGTTTACATTTTAACAGATGTCATGTAAAATGGTGTTTACATTTTAACAGAGGTCATGTACAATGGTGTTTACATTTTAACAGATGTCATGTAGAATGGTGTTTACATTTTAACAGATGTCATGTACAATGGTGTTTACATTTTAACAGATGTCATGTAAAATGGTGTTTACATTGTAACAGATGTCATGTACAATGGTGTTTACATTTTAACAGATGTCATGTAAAATGGTGTTTACATTTTAACAGATGTCATGTAAAATGGTGTTTACATTTTAACAGATGTCATGTACAATGGTGTTTACACTGCATCAGATGTCATGAACCATTGTGTAGACATTTTGCGAAGCTAGCAATTTAAATACGATTAAGAATAACTTTTTTTAAAAAATTAAATAAAAAGAAAAATGCCAATAGTTGTTAATAAATTGTTGACCAAGTCTAAGATTCAAGTATCTGTAGATATTACCATTTACATAGTTTAGAAGCCGGACAGAAATGGGGGAGGGTATATTTTAAATTATTAAATCCCTTATATTAACTTCACCGCCGTCTCTATCTCTCTCTCTATCTCTCTCTCTCTCTCTCTCTCTCTCTCTCTCTCTCTCTCTCTCTCTCTCTCTCTCTCTCTCTCTCTCTCTCTCTCTCTCTCTCTCTCTGTCTGTCATGGGCGGGTGGAAAAACAAAAGTAAAAAATGACACACTTCCTGTAATGCTATCGAGCTAAAATTTTGCACATATACTCGTGTCACCTAACAATGCATTATTTCAAAATTTCAGATCGATCGAATGTACCGTAATTAAATTAATTAAAATTAATGCATTTTTAGTTTATCTCTATACAACATATGTAATTCAATTTCACAGTTTGTTATTGTTTTTCTTTCACGTGACAGTTGAGTTCACGCGTTGACGTCACCCGTCGAAGTCCACACCCCCTCCCATCCCTTCCCATGGTTTTAAAGCCAGGGATATCACTTGGTGTCAGTCTGTAAATGTTTGTCGCGTTTGAACATTATCAATACTTTTAGTTATGTATCGTATACAAGGGATTTATAGTCGAAAACTTTGTTTTAAGGGGTTGTTTTATTATAAACTAGCAAAATACCCGCGCTCAGCTGCGGAAGTTAGGATTTTAGTAAGCGTTGAAAACCTGTTTCACACCAATTCAAAACACCAATTGACTTCAGTCTGCATCATGACGGATATACTTGTTTGTCAATATTTGTCAAGGTGGTGTAAAATAAAATGGGTACTTAAATGACATTTCGGGCCCTCGTGCATAAGGTCTGAGGATTTCAATCTAGGTCATGATAGAGATACGTGTCTATATTTATTTAAATTATTAAAAATATAATGGTAAAAAAACTTTAAATGTTTATAGGAAAACATATTTTGGGTCCCGGCTCCGAAGGAACAGACGTTAAAAGTTCATTACCTTATAGCTTTTTATTTTATTTTTAAAAAAATAATATTTGGTCAATAATTCATCCAGTTACCCAGTAGCCACTTTTTAAATTACCTTTTAAATAACTAATGTTAAAAAATGGTATACGGACCCCAAGCCCCTAATAAGTGATGTTTTTAAAACTTTTCCTTTTAATGCCAGAAACCTTCGCTGGAGCGTGCCCAAAATCTTATAAAAGTTTAATGACCGATGGATGATAAAATAAATTGACTATTAATAAATCTTTTAAAAAACTAAAATAAGTGACGGGGGCCTTATCGGTGTAATATGTATATTTCAAAACAAAAGCTTATTTCAATTTGGATTATGATGAATATATTTGTTAGTCAACATTTATTTGTTTTTTTAAATGAGTGAAATCGAATAGTTAAAATGTCTTAAACGTTTACAAAAAAGAGATCAGGGGCCCTAGGCTACAAAAGATTGAAAAAATACAAGTTTAATGCCCTAACGAATTTTAATAAAGGCCATCAAGTTTTTATCTTTTCTAAAAATACATTTACACAATATCCAACGTTTTTTTATTTGTTATTTAAAATAGCTCATATAAGGTTATAAACTACATTTGTGTCCCGGGCCCCCAGCGCGTGATAATTAAACAAACAAATTTCGCATGTTACCATCCCGGGAGTGTACTCAACAACTTCCCAAAATTTCATGCTTCTACCTACACGGGAAGTTGGAGAATTTGTGTTGATTATTTTTTCATATAAGAAAAAAATACATTTGGCCCCCAGTGAGTGACAATTTAAATATTTTTTTCCGTCTGTTACCATTACGGGGGTGTAGTCCACAATTTCCAAAAGTTTCATGCTTTTAACTACACGGGAAATCATCGAATTCGTGATGAGTCCGTTTTTATATAAGAAAAAATACATTTGGGCCCCCACCCCCCTCCCCCCCCCCGTGATTGATAATTTAATTATTTTTTTTGTTGGCATGCTACCAACAACTGCTTAAAGTTTCATGTTTCTACCTACTCGGGAAAGTGGAGAATAAGGTGATTTTGAGTATGAGGAAAAAACGTTTTTGGGCCCCCGGCCACCAAGTGTGTGATTTTTTAAAATTATTTTTCGCCTTTTTTACGTCGTAGGAGGGTACTCAACAACTTTCTAAATTTTAATGTTTCTACCTGCACGGAAAGTTGGAGAATTAGTGATGAGTCTGTTTTTAATATTAGAACAAAAACTACATTTGGGAACCCGGTCCCCTAGTAATTGATAATTTAAATATATTTTTCACCTGCTAACACCACGAAAGTGTACTTAACAACTTCCCAAAGTTTCATACATCTACCTACACGGAAAATAGGAGAATTAGTGATTTTTAGTTTGTATATAACTCATATAAGGAAAAAACTTTATTTAGGCCCCGGCCTCCGGGAAGTGATAATTTAAATATTTTTTCTCTCGTTACCATCGCGGGATTGTACTCAACAACTTCCAAAAGTTTCATGCTTCTGCCTACTCGGGAAATAGGAGAATTAGTGAATTTCAAATTTTATAAAGCCCATATAAGAAAAAAAAACGTTTAACGGCCCCCGGCCCCCATGAGTGTTAATTTTAACATTCTTTTACGCCAATTTTCGTCGCGAGAGGCTACTCAACAACTTCCCAAAGTTTCATGCTGCTACCCTACACGGGAAGTTGGAGAATTAGTGATGAATCAGTCAATCAGACAGTGATGGCTTTGACTTTTATTAGTATAGATTATAATTTTTAAAAAAACGTTAGGGATTAAAAGAAAGCTGGAATGTGTGTTGTGGTGGGCATGTTCTGTGGGGGGTGTTTTTTTTTGGTTGGGAAAGGGTTTGGGATTGGGGGATGTGGACGGTTGGCGTTGTTCCAGGCGAATTGTGAACTGGGTCATCTCGGGTATCACTATCGTGGTCTAGATTAGTGCCAGGTATTTCACTTTAATGTTAGTAGAGCGTTTCTTTAACAGTCCCCCACTGAAGCCCCAAGCCCCTCCCCCACATTGACTTGTCCTCACAGGTTACACACAGTTAAAGCGTGGTGTCATAGACACGCACAGTGCAACACAGCCTTGAGATGGTAGGCTGCTGATGGTAGATTGCTGATGTTATGCTGGTGGTGGTATGTTGCTGATGGTAGATTGCTGATGTTATGCTGGTGGTGGTATGTTGCTGATGGTAGATTGCTGATGTTATGCTGGTGGTGGTATGTTGCTGATGGTAGATTGCTGATGTTATGCTGGTGGTGGTATGTTGCTGATGGTAGATTGCTGATGTTATGCTGGTGGTGGTATGTTACTGATGGTAGATTGCTGATGATTGATTGTAGATGTTAAACGTATGCCATATTTTATTACCTTAATCCGGTGACCCCATAATATTACTTTATAGAATACCTTAATAGAATACCTTTATAGAATACCTTTATAGAATACTTTTATAGAATACCTTTATAGAATACCTTTATAGAATACCTTTATAGAATACCTTTATAGAATACCTTTATAGAATACCTTTATAGAATACGGCCTTCTTTGCAAAAAAATATTTTAATCCCCCTGCTTTATATCATTGAGTTCATTTAGTGACACTGCTCGGACATTTTTCAGTTAGTAGCACTGTGTTTCGTTCAATCAACTGAGACAAGTTTAATGTTGAAATTTGTAACTTGACAAATTGATGATCGATTGGCGAGGGTTGAATACTTATATCATCTTACAC
Source organism: Ampullaceana balthica (assembly GCA_944989445.1). Taxonomy (NCBI): domain Eukaryota; kingdom Metazoa; phylum Mollusca; class Gastropoda; family Lymnaeidae; genus Ampullaceana; species Ampullaceana balthica. Next base: position 388,261 of record CALYLW010000825.1, read on the forward strand.
CGCTCTCGTGGACAACTCGTCCAAACAACCCATGACACAACCCATGACACAACCCATGACACAACCCATGACACAACTCATGACACAACCCATGACACAACCCATGACACAACCCATGACACAACCCATGACACAACCCATGACACAACCCATGCTCTGGTTGGCAAATCTCTAGAAGGCGAAGTAATTTCAAATGTAAAGGTCATGTTCTTCACTTCCTGATTCTTTCAACACTAATGTGGGGGTGGGGGGTGTATCCTGGCCAGACAATGGAGCAGCTACCATGGTTGGTATTATTTATAAAGGCGTTGTTTCCTATAATGACTTTGGTGATAGGATTCTTCGAAACGTGGGCACCAATCAGGGCGAAGAACTAAATATAAAACGACAAACTCAAACAAGTATGAACTTATTTTGGTCTTAGTTTCTTTGTGAAAAAAAGGATTTTGTTTAAGCCCAGGTCTCTGAATTGTAAGTTTGGAAATTGTTTGACGAGATAATGGTAGCAAAATACATGGCTGTATTTTGATAGCTTGTATGGTGTGATATCGCTGCTAATCACCTAACTGATTTGGTTAGAGATTATTGCCTGAAGTTTGAAGAAATCTATAATTTCGTCATAACTTTTTTACTCAAAGTGTATGTAAAAGTAGTGATGGCGTCTATCAGTGCAAAACTTAGATATCTGGTCCAAATATTTTTATTTTATAAACAGTTAAGAGTTCTCAACCCAGCTTAAGAAAGCTCTTTGACATGGCCACAATGGTTTAAATTATAACAAAATAATATATGGCTTGATCGTTAAATTTTTGTTAACATTTGTTTAAAACGCAGATAAAATTGAAGATAACTCACATTTAGAAAACATGCGTAACATTAGTTTTATTTATCCATGTGTTGGGGAAATACATGGGATTTCAATTAGTGCTTTTATCAAAGTATTAAGTTTTTAAAATTTAACTTTTTTTAAAAAGAATAATGAATAATTTAAACAAATACCAGGATTTTGTTCGTAATTTTGAATTCATAGACCAGAGTAAAATTATTTTTAAAAAATCTTTTGAACAAATCACAACATTTGATGTTCATGGACTGGTATACAAGATTTTGTAAAACGAGTTGAAAAAAAATTGAGATATAAAAATAATACAAACTCCTCACCAATTCAGAAGTAATGATAACATAAGCAGATTGGGGCTTATTGGGATGACTACTAAATATAACGACATTAAAACATAAAACAATTTTAAAATTAACATCGGTTAGGTATCGGAATAAAAGGAATTCACAAGCAGGGGAAATTCTTTCCTGAAGAGACAGTTGTTTTATTTTATTTTTTTTAATTTGTGCGATGTAGGTCAAGCAGTATCAACGACTCTGCTCGCTCTGTAATACAGGGGACATAATCCCATCCAAGTCTAAATATCCCGAGTTATGTAGCTTTGATCACAGTTACATTTTATTAATTAAATATGATACAAATGTAAGAAATATTTAAAAAGGCATTATTTCATTTAAACGTCAAATCATGTACTGTTTTCTCTACGGTACACTAGTGTTATGTTAATAATTTGTATAATATGGCATCTATATTGTCTATATTTATATATTTGATTTAACATATAATGATGATAAGCTGAAGTTTAATAAACATGGTGTAGGATATTAAACATTTATTTTCATATTATGTTTAACAACATAATGAAATGAGTTATGAGTAGGTTCAGAGACCAAGTTTATAAATTAAGAAATATGTTTTAAGTCATATCGGCATCCTTCCGTCTCGCAAGACGATAGTGCATCACCGTTGGGTTGGCTTACATTTCCTCGTGTGACTGTGCAGTCCTATCCTTGAGTGACAGTCTTTACCACAGCTTTTGCACACGAGTTCGGTGCTTCCCAAATGTTTTGGCCTTTCTCCTAGCTCTTCGGTCTGTAGTCTCTTCCATCCTTCGCTATTCGGCTACTATGACTCCCCCATTTACAGCCTTGTGCCACATAGATCGGTCTTCTGCCTTACACTCCCTACTGGACTGCATGGATTTCACCGCAGCTAAGTGTTTTTTTTATTATTATTTCGTTTTATTCGTTTCATTTGTGTACTATTTGTCCGTTGAGGAAGGCTCTTTGCCGAAACGTTCGCTGTTGTGTTACGTCTTGTCAGGCCTCCTAATAACCTGCTTTTATATTATAAATTTACCCACTCCCGTAAAGCAGCGTAATGATGACGCAGGCTTGATAGACAAATAGTATTGTTTTCTCTGCTAGCTTTGTGTTTTGCCAGACCGGTTTATTTAATATAGCCACTGTGGCAGCTGTCTTGTCCATTCTACTGTTTATTTCGTCCTCGATGGACAGTGTATTGGAGACCTTGGACCCCAAGTAGGTGAAGCTGTCCACAACCTCCAAGTTTTCATTGTCGATATTGATGGTAGGAGGAGGTTGTGTGTCTTTGGCCATGATGCTTTGTCTTTGTCAAGCTGATTTGCAGACCGAATTCTTTGCAGTCGTTGGAGAAGCTTAACACGAGTTGTTGCAAACCAGTTTTTGTGTGTGCTGTTAATGCCGCATCATCTGCAAAGGGTATCTCACTAATTAGGACATCTGTCGTTTTGGTCTTGGCTCGGAGGCGGGCAGTGTTGAGAATTTCTCCATTAGCTCTGGTGTGTAACCAGATTCCATCACTGCTATCCTTGAATGCGTATCGAAGCAGTACAGAGAAGAATTTTGCGAACAGTGTTGGTGCGAGTACACAACCTTGTTTAATTCAGATGCTGACTAGAAAGGCTTCTGACGTAGCTCCATCTATCTGCACTGAGCCCTGCATATTTTCATGGAACGGTCTGATGATGGGGAGTAGGTGTGGGGGAAAGCCAATTTTTCAAGAATTTGGAAATGCCCGCTGCGACTGATGAAATCAAAGGCTTTTGTAATATCCACAAAGGCAATTTATAGTGGCATCTGTTGCTTTCTGCATTTCTCCTGAAGCTGCCGTATGGAGAACACCATGTCTATGGTAGACCGACCAGACCGGATACAGCACAGAGATTCTGGATAAACTCGGGAGTCAAATAACTCTGTAAACGTGTTAGTATGACACGGGCAAAAGCCTTTCCTACAATGCTAAGGAGTGAGATGTCGCGATAGTTATTGCAGTCACTTCTATCGCCCTTGTTCTTATATAGTGTCACTATATTTGCATCACTTAGGTCTTGGGGAAAGTAGCCCTCTCTTGCCACTCTTTGGAGCTTCTGGTGGTATGCCGTCATTCCCTGGGGCTTTTCCACAAGCTAGGCTGTCAATTTCTTTGCTCAGCTCTTCCTGTGTGGTCACGAATTCAAGTTCTTCCATGGGCGGAATAACGGGGATGTCATCTAGAGTGGTGCTGGAGACTGTGGTAAATGTTGCATACAGTTCCAGATAATGCTCAACCCACCGTATTAGCTGTCCTGCCTGGTCTTGGATAATTTCTCCACTTTTGGACCAGTTGCTCTTTTGATATTTTCGTACATCGCTTTGGCATTGCCCATTTCTCCAGCTGATTGTATGCTGAGGTTAAGCCACTAGGTATTGGCACATTGACGTGCGACTTTTTAGGCATGCGACTTGGCTGTTTTAAGGCATGAAGACTGTCAGGTGTAGGCTTTTCCTTGTAGGCCATTAGAGCTTTCCGTTTGGCTTCAGTGACAGGTTTCATCTCGTCCCAATATGCATCAAACCAGCCCGTGTTTTTGTGAGATTGTTTGCCACAGGCATTTAACGCATATGTATAGATCGTGTCTCTGAGATGCGTCCATTTGGAGTCAATGGTGACGTATGAGGACGTCTTTGAGAGACCTTCATGCCCTTTGTAAGTGAACAGCTGCGTTTTCACAGGATCTATCATGCAGAAGGTGTTGGTGCGTTGACATCCATTTTTCTTGGTGTGGTGGGAGTTTTTCTTCAGTATTTGTACCTTGCTGGCTACAAGGGGGGTGATCCGTGTCGCAGTTGGCACTGTGATAGCTGCGGGTGAGTATGGCGCTAGCCAGTCGTGCATGCCTGGTAATGATGAGGTCCAGCTGGTTCCATTGGCACAATCGAGTGTGTCTCCAAGATACTTGGTGCATATCCTTGCACTTAAAGAAAGTGTTTGTCACACACAAGCCTCGTGAGCAGCACAGTTCCAGCAGCGTCTGTCCATTCTCATTTATCTTTCCCCTTCAAAAGAGAACAAGGCATGTGGGCCAGGCTTCGTGGTCGCTCGCCATTCTAGCATTGAAATCTCCTAGAAGATAGATTTCTTCGTCTTTGTGGATGCTGGCTATTGCCTGGTCTAAAGCTCCATATAATTAGTACTTCTCTTCCGGGGTTGAACAGAGACTAGGGGCGTACGCACTAAGAAAGTTAGCTGGGCCCGCAGCTGTTCTGAGTCTTAGAGTTACGATCCTCTTCATGCCTGATGATGGGGGTTCAATGGATGGAGGGTGTTCTTAACTGCGAAACCTACACCATGCCTGGGTTCGACTGTAGGTCTGCCTTGCCAGAAGGTGTAACTTGTTTCTTTATGTGAGCCATTGTCTGGGAGCCTAGTCTCCTGACGGCATGTGATGTCAATCTTCAGTCTGTCGAGCTCTCTATCATACATTCCTGTTTTCCTTGTGTCGATTATAGACTGCCGGTCATCAGTGATGCCGAGACACAAAGTCCTCACGTTCCAGCTAGCGATTCGAAGAGCTGGTGACTTTTTTGTATTTCTTGGTGCAGATCTTTATAGCCCACTTGTTGAGTGGTACTCTAATCGCCACGCACCCAGTGGAGGCCTTTACGGGATAGCACCTATTTGACTAGGGGCTGTCCAGTTTGAGGCGGGCGGTAGCTGTCCAGTGAGACGGAAGCTGCCCCTAGCGCCTAGCTCTACGTCAATTGAGCTTTGGGTCAGAGCTATGGTGGATTCAGGGGGAGGGGGGCTGAACGGGCTAAAGACAGGGCCCCCCTATGATTTAGGGGTTCCAAACTTAGTATCTATATATATAATTATCTTCGTGGGACCATGCGAGACAAGCTGCAAGTATGTGCAACCGAGCATGACGAATGACCCTCGCTGGGGTCAACTAATCACAGTTAACGGTTGGCAAGTGAAGGTAGTGGTGGGGTAGGGCATGTCTTGAGACAAGCAATGTTTTTTTTTAATTCACTCCGTTGTTCCTTCACAGTGTGTATGTATTTCGTAGTGTATTGGTTATTACATTCTCGCAGTGGTCGAGTGGCAGCGTGCTCGACTGGCGTACCGATGTTCACGGGTTCAAATCCAAGTGAAGGCAAGGCTTTGTTCCCGTGGCCGAGGGCGTCAAAGAGTCACCCAGCTCCGAATGGATACCTAACACTAGTTAGGCGGCTGGGTAATGCGTGGAACCCACAAAGCCGTGGCCTGTGAACGCTGCATCACTTGCCAACAGATCATCTGTCATGGTCTGTGGGCGCAATTATCTTCTGCATAGAAGGAGCGTCTGTATAGATAAGATAAGATAAGACATGCGGAAGGTCTTAGGTTCAAGCCAAAGCGGCAACATTTAATTTTAAAAAATGCGTTTTGCCCGTTCTTTTCCCCCCTTCCTTAGCAAACATAAACACTGGTTCGCATGTCATGGAAAAAAGCTTCGTTCAATGTTATACCAATGTCTTCACCAAGTAACTGTCTGTTTCTATTGGTCGCATATTTCGTTCATGGACGAAGTTGTTGCTGTCCTACTTGGCTTCATGGCTGTAAAGTTGGCCTCTGTACCTTCTCTACTCATAATTCAAGCTATTATATTGTGATTCATAATTAAGGTAAAAAATGTTTAATATCTTCAGCTATTTTTTTATTAACTTCAGGTTATCATCCATATATGTTACATCAAATATATAAATATAGATGCCATGTTATACAAATTATTAACATAACACTAGTGTACCGTAGAGAAAACAGTTAATGATTAGACGTTTAAATGAAATAATCCATTTTATGTTTCTTAAATTTGTATCACATTTAATTTATAAAAATTAGTTTTTCTCAGTGACGGAAACGTAGTCATACACTCTCCACAATACGCTCAGTACATTAATACTTCAGGAGTATATGGTGACAAAGCAGATATTGTGGCGATGTCTGAAATACTTCCCAAAAATGCTTCGGTGGTCCCCCAACGTTCACTCGCGTTGTTCCCATTTGTTCGTCCTACTGTTTGTGTCCGTTCTCTCCCTCCCCTTTTTTTTCTTTGCAATTTCTATGAGCAAGTCTGCGGCGTATGCTACGCCGCGGGGTGTCTAGTATTTTATAATAAAGGTTGACAAATGTTTGTACGAATCCCTGAAAATATATTAAATTAAATAAATCAATAAAATTTTTATCTATTAATATGATCGCTATTCGGACCCGATAGTCTTAGTAATCGAAAAATCTGATTTTATATGCTCAATAAGAGAAATTATTCAAGAATATTGTTTATATTTTAAAAAATTACAATTTCCCTCAAGTTTTCCTGGTCGTATGGAAGTGCGTAGGCTTGTGGTGCAAGCGAGTTATGGATTTATTCCCAGTGGTGGAATCTCGTTATTGTTTTTTTTTAATTTGTCTTTTTACAATCAATTTTAGAATACCTGCAAAAAGTATTGTCTTCGTGTTCGATTTTTTCATGAATAATCTTTTTTTGGCATGAGCAAATAACCAATGGACTATTTAGTTACAAGTTAAAGTCTTACATTAGCTGCTAGCAATCGTTTTATTTAAAGGGACGCTGGCTGGATAGGGCCCCTGTTTGAGATGCAGCCAAGGGCCCCGTGCAGTCTTAATCCACCCCTGAGTCAGACTTTCCTTCTCCTAGATGAACTACCAGCCAAAGTTAATGAGCCTCGCATCTACCCGAAGGGGTGAACTCGGAGACCTTGCCTGCAAATTTTTTTAAGAAAAACGTTTTATTAAAAGGGCATTCCTTTATCATTATAGAAGTGTTTAAAATATCAGGGAATTCCCACAAACAGCTCTGCAAACTTTGTTATCGTCAACATTTCTCTTTACGTTCGGTTTTTCCCTGTAACAGCTCTAGCTGATTCTTTCCTCGCCCAAACAGCTGATAACAAGACTAAGAAATAACAAACTGTTGACCGGGGTCATAAAATAAGATCAACTAACTGTCGATAAGGTGTGCAATTTTTACAGCAGATCAATCAATGGTAGCCACACAACCAATTAATGATAGCCACACAATCACTCTGACCACAGATCAATGGTAGCCACAATGCAATTTAACGAAAGATTAATGGTAGCCACTAAATCAATCTGATTGTCTGCTCTGGTTCTGAAATGTTAGATTTCTGATTTCTTACATGCAAGACAAGACAGTTTGGTGTCGAGATTAGATATTTAACGTCTGCTTTAGAAAATGAAATTGTTAATTTCCCACGAAATGTTTGTATCCGGGTTGTAAGTAAGAACTCGGCATTGTTTGCATTATTTGGGATTGACCAGGTTGAACCGATTATATTGGCCCTGACCTTATGCTCATTCTAACATTACATTTCCGAGCCCCTCCACACTCGCTGCTACCACTAACACCCACTGTTCTCGTACTGACAACAGGAAAGCAAGTTGAAATAAGAGAGTTCATAATGGGACGTCACGTGATAACAGGCGTATATTAACTGTGGCCTCCTGCGTGGCATCAACGCACAAGGTCATAGGTTGGAGCAGGAGAGAGAGAGAGACAGAGAGAGAGAGAGAGTTTAGGTGATAACTGAAACAAGGCTGAAAGCAAACCTGAATCAAACTTCGGGCTAAAAGCACGTAGCTGACTTTGTGGGACGTACGTTACTTTGTTATTGAACCTGTTAAAAACTGAAAAACTGGTAAGTTCTAAATTTAATTTTTAATCTAAATTTGTATTCTGGATATTGCAGGTTAAATTTTTTATGGACTTCTCAGATCTTTCATTAATATTCTCATTTCCATTTTTCTTTTCACTTTTATCTACCAATGATTTCAGTCCTTCTGTTGCCGTTTATTTCTTTCAGTCACATTTATCTACCAATCACATCACTGTCTTGTTGTTTATTTCTTTCAGTCACATTTATCTACCAATCACCTCACTGTCTTGTCGTTTATTTCTTTCAGTCACATTTATCTACCAATCACCTCACTGTCTTGTTGTTTATTTCTTTCAGTCACATTTATCTACCAATCACCTCACTGTCTTGTTGTTTATTTCTTTCAGTCACATTTATCTACCAATCACCTCACTGTCTTATTGTTTATTTCTTTCAGTCACATTTATCTACCAATCACCTCACTGTCTTGTTGATTATTTCTTTCAGTCACATTTATCTACCAATCACCTGACTCTTTTGTCGGTTATTTCTTTTAGTCACATTTATCAACCAATCACCTCACTATCTTATTGTTTATTTATTTCAGTCACATTTATCTACCATTAATCTCACTGTCCTATTGTTTATTTCTTTCAGTCACATTTATCTACCAATCACCTCACTGTTTTATTGTTTATTTCTTTCAGTCACATTTATCTACCAATCACTACACTGTCTTATTGTTTATTTCTTGCAGCCACATTTATCTACCAATCATCTCACTGTTGTATTGTTTATTTCTTTTAGTCACATTTATCTAGCAATCATCTACGGTCGATGAAAAGTTCAAACATTTTTAATGTTTGTTGTCTGTTGTAAAGATGTACCAAGTTTATTTACACCTTTCATCTACAAGGAAAGTTGAGGACTATGTGACGAATACGGTGTGATGTCTTTTCCTTTTATTGGCATACTAGCAAAATCCCCGCGCTCCGCTGCGGAAGTTACCCATTTTATTAATAAAATGACATTATCACGGGCCCCCGTGCAAAATGGATGCAGGATGTACATATCTTATAAGGTCTGAGTATTTTAATCTAGGTCATGTTGGAGAAATGTGACTATATCTATTTAAATTATTTTTTAGGTAACTAAGCTTTAAATGTTTACGAAAAAAAATATTTTGGGCCCCCTAAAGGAATAGACGTTAGAAGTTCATTACCCTATATAATTTTATTTTATATTTTTAATGAAATTTGGCCATAGTTCATCCATTTACCTAGTAGCCACATTTTAAATTACCTCTTATATAACTAATGTTAAAATATTGCATACGGGCCCCCAGCCCGGAATAAGTGGAGTTTTTAAAACTTTTACTTTTAATGCCAGAAACCTTCGATGGAGCGTACCCAAAAACTTCATAAGTTTAATAGCCGTGGGATGAAAATAAAATACATTTACAATTAATACGTCTTTAAAAAAACTAAAATAAGGGCCGGGGGCCCTATTGGGGTAATATCTCTAGTTCAAAACAACAGCTTATTTCAATTTGGATTATGATGAATATATTTGTTAGTAAACATTTTTTTTTAAAATTTAGTGAAATCGAATGGTTAAAATGTCTTAAACGTTTACAAAAAAGAGATTAGGGGCCCATCGGCTACAAAATATGTAAAATAATATATGTTTAATGCCCTAACGAATTTTAATATAGGCCATCAAGTTTTTATCTTCCAAGTTTTGTAAAAATACATTTACACAGTATCCAAAGTTTATTTTTTTATTATTTTTATTTTTTTTAATTTTTTAATTTAGCTCATATAAGTTAAAAATATTACTTTTGTGTCCCGGGCCCCCAGTGAGTGATAATTAAACCCAAAAAAATTGCCTGTTACCATTCTGCGAGTGTACTCAACATCTTCCCAAAATTTGATGCTTCTAACTACACGGGAAAATGGAGAATCTGTGATGATTAACTTTTTGCATAAGAACAAAATTTTGGCCCCCGGCCCCCAGTGAGTGAAAATTTAAATATTTGTTGGCATGTTACCATCGCGGGAGTGTACTCAATCATTTCCAAACGTTTCATGCTTTTACCTACACGGGAAATCAGAGAATTAGATTTGAGTCAGATTTTATATAAGAAATAGTACATTTGGGCCCCTGGCCCCCAGTGAGTGATAGTTTAAATATTTTCTTTGCACGATCCCATCGAAAGAGTGGACTTAACAAATTCCTAAATTTTCATGTTTCTACCTATACGGGAAAGTGAAGAAATAAGGTATATAAGAAAAAGTACATTTGGGCCCTCTGCCCCCGTGTGATAATTTAAATATTTTTTTTTGGCATGCTACCATCGAAAGAGTGGACTCAACAAATTCCCAACGTTTCATGTTTTTACCTATACGGGAAAGTGGAGAATAAGGCGATTTTCAGTATAAGGAAAAGAAACGCTCTTGGGCCCCCGGCCCCCATGGGAGTGAACTTTAAAATTCTTTTACGCCAATTTGCATTGCGAGAGGGTACTCAACAACTTCCCAAAGTTTCATGCTTTTACCTACACGGGAAGTTGGAGAATTCGTGATGAGTCAGTTTTTAAAATTAGAAAAAAACTTCTTTTGGGCCGCCGGCCCCCAGTAAGTGTTGATTTAAATACATTTTTCACCTGGTACCATTGCGGAGGTGTTCTTATCAACTACTCAGAATTTCATGCCTCTACCTACACGGGAAATATGAGAATTTGTGATTTTCAGTTTTTATACAGCTCATTTTAGGAAAAACTTCATTTGGGCCCCCGGCCACCCAGTCTTTGATATTTTAAATATTTTGTTGCCTGTTAACATCGCGGGATTGTACTCAACAACTTCCCAAAGTTTCATGCTTCTGCCTACTCGCAAAATATGAGAATTAGTTATTTTTCATTTTAATATAGCCCAAAGAAGGAAAATAATTGTTTTTGGCCCCCGGCCCCCATGAATGTGAATTCTAAAATTCTTTTAGACCAAATATCGTCGCAAGAGGCTACTCAACAACTTCCCAAAGTTTCATGCTTCTACCTACTCGGGAAGTTGGAGAATTAGTGAGGAGTCAGTTTTTTATAAAAGAAAAAAACTACGTTTGGGCCCCCGGCCCCCAGTAAGTGATAATTTAAATATTTGTTTCACCTGGTACCATCGCGGAAGTGGTCTTATCAACTACTCAGAGTTCCATGCTTATACCTACACGGGAAATATGAGAATTTGTGATTTTCAGTTTTTATATAGCTCATTTAAAGAAAAAACTTCATTTGGGCCCCCGGCCCCCAGTCTTTGATAATTTAAATATTGTTTTGCCTGTTAACATCGCGGAAGTGTACTCAATAACTTCCCAAAGTTTCATGCTTCTGCCTACTCGGGAAATAGGAGAATTAGTGATTTTCAAATGTTTGTATAGCCCAATGAAGGAAAAAAAACATTTTGGGCCCCCGGCCCCCATGAAGTGTGAATTTTAAAATTATTTTTCGCCATTTGTCGTCGAGAGAGGCTATCTTGACAACTTTCCTAAGGTTTCATGCTTCTACCTACACGGGAAATCCGAGAATTAGTGATGAGTCAGTTTTTAATATAAGCAAAAAAGCTACATCTGGGCCCCCGGCCCCCAGTAAGTGATAATTTAAACATTGTTTTTACCTGTTACCATCGTGGAAGTGAACTTAACAACTACTCCAAGTTTCATGCTTCTATCTACACAGGAAATAGGAGAATTTGTGATTTTCAGTTTTTATATTGCTCATATAAGGAAAACAGCTTCGTTTGGGCCCCCGGCCCCCCAGGAAGTGATAATTTAATTTTGTTTTCTCCCGTTACCTTTTCGGGTTTGTACTAAACAACTTCCCAAAGTTTCATGCTTCTGCCTACTCGGGGAATCCGAGAATTAGTGATGAGTCAGTTTTTAATATAAGAAAAAAACTACATTTGGGCCCCCGGCCCCCAGTAAGTGATAATTTAAACATTGTTTTTACCTGTTACCATCGTGGAAGTGAACTTAACAACTACCCCAAGTTTCATGTTTCTATCTACACGGGAAATAGGAGAATTTGTGATTTTCAGTTTTTATATTGCTCACATAAGGAAACAGCTTCGTTTGGGCCCCCGGCCCCCCAGGAAGTGATAATTTAATTTTGTTTTCTCCCGTTACCATTTCGGGTTTGTACTTAACAACTTCCCAAAGTTTCATGCTTCTGCCTACTCGGGAAATAGGAGAATTGGTGATTTAAAAATTTTATAAAGGCCATATAAGAAAAAAAAACGTTTTTGGGCCCCCGGCCCCCATGAGTGTTAATTTTAAAATTCTTTTACCCCAATTTTCGTCGCGAGAGGCTACTCAACAACGTCTCAAAGTTTCATGCTTCTACCTACACGGGAAGTTGGAGAATTTGTGATGAATGAGTCAGTCAGTCAGTCAGTCAGTCAGGGCTTTGCCTTTTATTAGTATAGATATGATGTTCGTCCGTCGTATTCGACGAAGACCAATCGCATCATATTAGTCCGGTGCTTAGGCCGGCATGTGTGTCCTCTGGTGGGCATGTGTGTCCTCTGGTGGGCATGTGTGTCCTCTGGTGGGCATGTGTGTCCTCTGGTGGGCATGTGTGTCCTCTGGTGACTTATGAGCCATATTCGTGCACGAAATTGGCGTCCGCATGGCGGACAAGAGATGGATGGGATCCCTTCAGGAGGGTTTAGTACACGGTCCTTCCTGGCTTTACGTTTGGTCTTGGCAGCCTGTTGTCTATTAGCCTCACAGACAGCTGCGCCATTCCGTATCATAGAGCACCAGGGGGCTCGATCACTGGCTGTTGCCTCCAAGGAGTCATGTTCAATGTCAAGGGCCTTTAAATCGGGTTTGAATGTATCCTTGTAGCGCTTACGTGGACCTCTGTGTGCTTTATGCCCTTCACAGTATATAGAAGATCTTTTTTATATTAATTAGTTATGCTTATATGTTCAAATGTTTTCACTCTCTACAGGTTTATCATCCGTCACACACGACTTATCAAGTGATTCCCTGAAGAATATGAAGAAAATACAAAAAATGATTATGACGCCTGGTGAGTTAAGTTAGCGTTGTGATTAGGTTGAGGGTTAGCCTTGCTTTTAATGTTAGATTTGTTTCTTTTTTCTACGCGTCACTTTGTGATCTGATTGTTTTCTATCACGTTTTCTTTGCAGCGGCTCAACACGAAGTCGAATCGTCAGAAGTAGGAGAGGCGGACCTACGTAAACACATGAAGTCATGTGATAAAAACCCAGGCCACCAGACGTTCATTCGAATCAGTGAACTCACCATCAACGACATGCCTCGAGGTCACCATGACCTTTACCTTTACCAGTTCATAAAGGCGACGGCTGATCTCACCGTCAGGGTCAGTGTGACATACGTCAGTCCTGGCAGACCCTTGACCTGGCCAGGGACCAGTGATCCGTTTCCGTTTTCTGACCGAAGAGGCGGTACCATAAAGGCGTCGGGAAGTGGGCGTGTGTACCGCGTAAACAAGTACAGTGAGAGGGACGTCAAGGTGTGGGGAGCGTGTTCATGTCACAAGTGTACAGGCTCAGACACGCCCAGTTCTGTGTGGGGGGAGGTGCTGGTGTACACTGCCAGCCATGTCGTGTTTGACAGCCTCGAGGCCGCAGCAACATCCTGCAGGTTTTTCTTCGACAGCAGCAGCAGCAGTCCGCCGGTCACTCTCAGCGGCTGGACGGCGATGGACAATGACGGGCCCAAACTCGACCGGTGTGAGATCAAACACGTGACCTGTGACCTAGATTTGTTAAATAGATTACATCAGATCTGGAAAGAGTGGGAGGATCTTTGGTGGAGGGTCTTCAGAGAATACAAGAAATCTGGCCGAGGAGAGAGAACGTCCTTCATCGTGTCACACCCACACGGCTGTCCGAAACACGTGACCATTGGTGAGTGGACTGAACGGCGTGAGATGAAGAACTGGGTGACTAAATACACGTACACAACCAGTACGTGCATGGGCAGCAGCGGAGCCTTCGTGTACATCATGGGTTGCGAGAGCTGGCTGGCTGCGCATGTACACAGTGGCGTTGATTCTCAGGGGCGGAATTTCAGTGGGTTTGGATGGGGATAAAATAGTTTTGGGATCTAATTTTTTATGATTTCTTTATATGCCAGAGCTATCAGGGGCATAGCAAGAGGGGGGCAAGGGTGGCTTATGCCCCGGGCGGCACATTTTTTAGAGGCGTTAAATTACTCGTCGTTTAATAGGTCCTAAGAATAAAAACAATTGTTAAAAATTGGCATTTTTATCAAAATTAATTAAATAATAAAATAATAAATTGATAAAGAAATAAAGTAACTGTCCTGGAATATGTAAACGTTTCTAAAACTTCAAATTCCATATTGGATATAATTGTTCTGATGCAAATGCTTACTGAACTCAAAAACCAAAAGACTTACGTGGCATGAGATAGGGACAATGATCCGCTAGTAAATTAACTAATTCTTGAAATCTGTCCGCTACTCCTGTCCTAGAAATGTTGATAGCGACTCCTGTTGTAGAAGTGCAAATTACTGTACCTGATCAATTTCATAATGAGCCAATCAAATGCTCCTGGCGGCAATTTGTTAGTTCGGCAAATCCCTCATTGTTAATTGGGTTCTAAAGATGAAAAACGTAAAAATAAAGTTCATAATAACTTTTGACATTAGATGCGTTCACATCAACATACATAATTTCCGTAGTGGATGTAATGCTTCTTGGATGTAATGCTGATTTGTTCAATAGTGCGCACCAAAAACTACTGCACCAAATACAACATTTTTCGAACGTTCCGCGTAAAATTGTTCAATATGATAATAAATGAATCAAATAAAAATAAATGAAAGTTCTGTATTACGTTATTTTTTAATCTGATGTGTATTTATTTAGAATACTTTCGTCATTTTTGACAGGTGATACGCTAGTATTGTAATAAATCTCCTGCATTTCTGTAATTAATTTTTCCTTGTCTTTTATTTTAAATTATTTTTGATGTACTGATGCATCTGCTAACATATTACGATCCAGGGCTTCAAGAACATGTGTGAAAAGGGGTAAAGAACTTGTCACCTCAAATTCATCATGAGCTCTTTGAAGTTTTAAAAAGATTCCGCTTTCAAAAAATCAACTTTCAGGCACATGAGATCAAATATTATTCCATTGTATTTGATAGTTGTTCATATTTTCACACAAGGGGTTAAACATAAAGACAAGTTGTGCGATGTGTAAAGATTACAAATCAGAAAGAAGACGTAGAATCTTTCAAGGATTTCATGGAGGCAATCATGAATCTGCAAGGATTTCATGGAAGCAATCATGAATCTGCAAGGATTTCATGGAAGCAATCATGAATCTGCAAGGATTTCATGGAAGCAATCATGAATCTGCAAGGATTTCATGGAAGCAATCATGAATCTGCAAGGATTTCATGGAGGCAATCATGAATCTGCAAGGATTTCATGGAGGCAATCATGAATCTGCAAGGATTTCATGGAGGCAATCATGAATCTGCAAGGATTTCATGGAGGCAATCATGAATCTGCAAGGATTTCATGGAGGCAATCATGAATCTGCAAGGATTTCATGGAAGCAATCATGAATCTGATTTCGACGTATCTATTTTGATTTTAAATAAATAATGGTCTTAAAATAATGGACCGCAGAAACCCAACGTGAATTAAAAAGTCTTCATGGCAGAAGAGTATATCATAGAGAATAGGACTGCGATAAAGCTTTTAAATAAAATACAAAATACACGAATAGTGTAATGAAAACAAATTTGAACTTGATTATTAAAATAATACGAAAGTTTAAGTTTCAGCTAATGCCTTCATCAGTACTTCGTAAAGAACGTACTTAAATAAGTAATAAAATTATATATACATTCTTACGACATACCATATCAGGAAAAAAAGTAAGTAAAAAATAAAAAGGAAAAAACCCACAAACAATGACACAGGATATAAGAAAAAGGAGGCAGGATCAAAAAAGAAAAACATATATATATTTTAAAATAAAATCTGAGAGTTTCTAAACTTATTTTATGTCTTCTGTCTCTTATTTTAATCACTGAATCTTGCTAACACCATAAACCTAACCCTAATCAAAAGCCTAAACCTAACCCTAAATGTCCTTCACATCGTAACGAATTGTGATTGTCTTATCCAAATAACATGCACTCTCTATTTTATCCAAACATTTAACTGCAGTATCTTCTTTCTGTCTTCGCCGTAAACACTTGACCGTGTTATCAACGCTGGGTATTTAATAATATCTTGACATCAAATCAGTCATGTAAAGGATTTTTATCTGTTTCTTGAAACAGCATGTGCTGGGAAAACCTATCATGAATTAAAATAAACATTAGCATCAGCTATATTTTAATTCCCTGAACTGAATTCAAAGGGAATATCAGAATATCTCTTACTGACTGGGGCCTTGCCAAAATATTTTTTAGTACAATATATATATATATATATATATACTAGTTTGTGCTGCGGCGCCCCCATTTTTTATGGGCGCCTACGGCGCCCACCTTTTTCAAAAGCCCAACTAACTTGTCATTGTATGATAAATACGTAATATTAAAATTTCTTAAATGTACACAAAGTATTTTATAATAGTTTTTTTTTAAATTTTATTTTTTATGTTAGAAGCCCAAGTATGATAAATACGAAATATTCCTAAAATATTAACAAAGTACGTATATAATATAGGTTTTACTGCGGCGCCCTTTTTATTTAGGGCGCCTACGCCGCCCACTTTTTTCAAAAGCCCAACAAACTTGTCCTTGTATGATAGCTACGTAATATTAAACTACCTTAAATGTACACAAAGTAATTTTAAATTGAGGTTTTAGGGCGCCTAAGGCGCCCAATAATTTTTACAGTGCTAATCACCACACGATTTTTAAACTAATTTTCGAAAGCAGCGCACCAAATTACTGCACCAAAAAAAAACTATTTGCGTCAATCAGCACTGCCTACAACGCAAAATTTAAAAAAAGCGGAGTGATTTCCCTCAACGTTAGGCGGCAGTGAAAAATGAGCGTAAATATATAATATATAATATATACTAGGGCTGTTATCGATTAATTTAAATTTAATCGTTACCTTTTGAAATGTTATCGATTAATTAATCGATCATTTCGATTAAAGCCAAAAATAGAAATTTATGACGTCATTAAACTGAATATTTTTCACGGACATTGAAAATTAAGAATATTTTGAACTAAATTTAATGCTCAACTTTCTATTTATATTTTTAAATTTAACTGCGCTAATGTTGTCAGCCATTTTTAGTTGACGTCTGCCGATCCACATAAAGTAATTAAATAAATTATAATATTACGCGTGAGAAGTTTGTACGTTAAATAATAAATAAATTATTATTAATTATTAATAATTAATTATTTATTTTTAAAAAAATGAAAATAATATAAATATTTTCTTTAATTTTAATCGAACTTTTATCGATTAAAATCATTTTAATCGAATAAAAAAATTTAACGATTAATCGAGAAATTAATCGTTAATTTCCGCAGCCCTAATATATACATATATATATATATATAATACTAGATTTAAAAAACAACGAACAAGTATATGTATTTGCATCAAAAGTTTTTACGTAGCTTTCCCGAGTGACCCTTGAGCGAAACTCGTACAGTTACCTAATCTGGACTTCAGGTTTAAACAAGCCAAATCCTGCGTACTAAGCAGTTGTCAAACCAGATCTAAAGTCGTTGATGAGAAAAAAGACTAAACAAGTGGTAGGTGTGATATTAATACACACATTCTTTCTTTAATTGGAAACGCAATCCAAAATGAAACGTCTCCCCTTGTTCCCTTCTTTTACTAACTAAACGATTTGTTATCACAAATAAATTCAAAAGATTTGAGTAGGGGAGATAACCCTTAAGAATTCGAATACAATACTCACAATAAAACGAGTTACACCGCGTTGTGCATCCCTTTTCAGAAACAACATAGGGGCAGTCCATAAATGACGTCACGCACCTAGGGGGGGGGGAGGGGGTCACACTTTTGTGACGATGCGTGACGAGGGGGAGGGAGGGGGGTTGAAGAAATGTGACGTCACATGAAAAGGGTAACTTTAAATAAAACTTCCACTGTAATATTTGGTCGCTTACAATTTATTTAATGACTTTTAAAAACCATCAGTGCTTCTCAAAGTGCCAAAGAAATGCAATATCTGTAGGCCATCAAACGCCGGTTGGCGTAAGTTATCAAGAAATGAAAATTAAAGCTAATTATAATCCTTAAGTTTGAGAACTCATAAGAGAACGTATAAAAGCGTCGTTTGATGTTGACATCAAAGCATTTGTGATGTAGCCGCAGCTCCGTTTGGTTTTCTTACAGTTGGAGTCGCCGAACTTTTCGCCCGTTACCCCAAAATACAAATTTATGTGTGCGTCTCAGACAAGGTCCTGTCCACATGACTCGGGCGGGGATTTGGGGGAGCGTCGTTAGCCCCGGTGAGTTTTACACGATGATAAGTGTCTAAAAAATGATATCAATAGGATTATGTGTAGATATTTTAAGTCAAAACGACACGGAATATCAATTTTTATTTTTTATTTATTTATTTTTTTGTGTGGGGTATATGATACAATTATAAACGTTTTAAGCTTGATATAATTGTTCGATTGGTTTTGGGTCTAACGCCCCTGGCCATTCTAGATATAATAGTATTCATTAACTTTATTGAATGCATTAAATTCTTGACATCGCAATTCGAGAGTAGCACAAAATGAGGTGACCAGATTTTCCGGGGGCAAAGCGGGACGGGGCCCCTCAAACGAGTCCCCAGGTTTCTGTAGCAAAAAATCGGGACCAGAACTTGAGCGGGACATGAAGTCTGAAATCGGGACGTCTGGTCACCTTACGCGTCGGGATCACCGACAAGTCACGCGAAGGCCGTATCAAGGAGTGAAATGTAAATAACCACAGAAATCGACGCACCAACTGGCTTAGCTAATAATAAAGCAA
Organism: Ampullaceana balthica; assembly: GCA_944989445.1. Lineage (NCBI taxonomy): Eukaryota > Metazoa > Mollusca > Gastropoda > Lymnaeidae > Ampullaceana > Ampullaceana balthica. The sequence continues at coordinate 407,143 of CALYLW010000825.1, forward strand.
TTTAAATTTATAAAAAATATCACCGTTTTGAATATTTAATTAAATTTAAGAAAATATTAAGTCAATCGTACCCAAAATCAAAATAAAACTAATTGTATTTAAAGTATTGAAAAAAAGCTGGGACAAACGGGCGTCCCGCCGGGACAAGCGATGGGTCAGCGGGACATGAGGTCTGAAATCAGGACTGTCCCGACTAAATCGGGATGTCTGGTCACCTTACACAAAACAACTTTTCTTCTTATCTCAGTTTTTAAGGCATTAATTTTAAATATCATAGGAAGGATACTTGATACAGTGAAGTCATGTGGATTAAGTTTATTGTCACTCGTGTCAATATAAATGAAAGTAGGGTGGATCTAGGTGTCTTCGTATAGTACGTAGGTAAGAACTCTACATAGTAGTCAAATTTAAAAGATGCATTTTCTGGAAGGAACCGGTTCAATAGTGGGCATATGTTCGAAGCGTACACGTACAAATTACGGTACACATGACGTATTTTAATATATCTAGTGGATAGAAAATAAGGTGGGTTTTTGTTGTTTTATTTTTTTGTTGTTTTTGTTTTTGTCTATTGGGGGCGGGGGGGGGTTAAAGCTTTGTGACGTATTTTTGGAGGGGGGGCTAACTTTTTGTGACGACGCGTGACGAGGGGAGGGAGGGGGTGAAAATCGGCCAAAATAGCGTGACGTCATTTATGGACGGCCCCATACTTACGTTTGCCCAACATTTTTAACCCATACTCAATGCAAAAGATTGGCCACTCAAAAACAAACAAAATAAAAATCGATATAAAGAAAAAAAATATTCTAACATTAGAAAAAATTCTTAAAATATAGCAAGAAATATGTATAGTTACTTTAAGCAAATATTAATTCTCTCTAAGTAGTAAGTCAAATTTGGAATGACACGTTGATAAGAACTAATGGTATTAAAAATATAAATGAACCAACAGTATCATAAATATAAATGAACCAACAGTATCATAAATATAAATGAACAAACATCATCATAAATATAAATGAACCAACAGTATCATAAACATAAATGAACCAACAGTATCATAAACATAAATGAACCAACAGTATCATAAATATAAATGAACCAACATCATCATAAATATAAATGAACCAACAGTATCATAAACATAAATGAACCAACAATATCATAAACATAAATGAACTAAATATATCTAATATATAAAGCTCAGTTGGTGTTTGTATCTTTGTATGTTTCACTTTTAGTCTGAAGTTCAACAATCACGGAAAAACCAAATGACGGACTTGGACCAAATTTGGCAGGATGGTTCATTTTAACCTGCAGATGTTTACGTATATTTTTTGCAATTGTCTCTTTTGCCCGAAACCACCAATTAAAAGATCAGAAAATGTTGAGACAAATAAAGAAATATTAAATCTCATTTCAAGATTGAACAGCTTCATGCGGACATTCAAAACGACTTCATTTTGGTGCGGCATTTTTCCAATACTTTATTTTGAGCGGTGCGGTTTCAAAAATCTGTTATTGTCAAATTACGGTTTCGTGTACGCATCTTAAATTGAGCTGAGTGGTACAAATCAGTTGCCTTTTTTACGGGTACTATTATCAAAATGGTTGGTAATAGATAAATCTGATAAATAACTTGTTTTTAAAAATGTAATAACCAGGTACTAATACTGGGGAAGAGGGTCAGATCACTCCCGCTTCAAAGTGCGTGTATATTTCTTGTCATCAATAGAAATGAAAATAAAATGGTATATTAGAGTAAAGGATTCTATAAGAAAAATGAGAAAAGTCTGAACTATCGTTCAACAAAGATTTCTAATATTGACCAGGTTGTTGGTTTCATAAATTAACCAACACAATCCCAGGAAAAATAAATAGGAGTAAAAAAAATATTTTTAAAAACCACGTTTTTATAAGCGGACTAAAAAGAAGAAAATAAATTTTTTAAATGTTAAATTTAAAATAAGTACTATGATGTAATATGACTAAAAACGTTGGGCGGGCGCTTCTCAGGCTTAACTAATTCAATTCACTCATTTTCTTACTCGTCATTTGTAAACCCTAATCATTTTAGCCAAACGCATAAAATGCACCCGCCCACATTTTTAGTCATATTATATCATAGTATTTATTTTAAATTTTAAAATTGTATTTTCTTCTTTTTAGTCCGCTTATAAAAACGTGTTTTTTTAAAATCTTTTTTTACTTCTATTTATTTTATTCTTTTAGTCTAAGTGTATGCTATGGTGAGTTTTGAAGTATTGATTATGTTCAAATATAATACGCATTGCCCGACAAACATTTACAGACTGGAAATGACTGATCTCCCCTTGATGTTAAACATGGTTGATGTGGTCGGGGTTGTTGTGAACTCGGCACGTGAATGTAATGTAAACAAAGGCAGAAGGATAATACATAGGCTTATATATAGATAAACTAAAAATTTCAATAATTTAATAACGGTACATTCGATCGATCTGAAATTTTGATACAATGCATTGTCATTCACGATCTATCTGTGGTAAAGATATTAGATCTCTAGGACCATCAAAAATGGTTCAATTTTACGTTGGCAGATTTGAAAAATTGTGGAGAGACAAACAATGCCACAGGAACGAAAGCGAGTTAATAAAACGTGGTTAAAAACGTGGTAAAAAATATTTTTTTATATGTTCCAGTCGTTGTTATAATATTAACAGTAGTAAGGGGGCGTCATCTAGCCAAACTGCCCCATTCATCTCCTACGCTACGATACGAGACATAACTTCATGGTGGCGCCCTGAGCTACTAATGAAACATATACGTTTGTTCAGACGCCCCTTATCAATATATAACTTCATGCCGGCGCCCTGAGCTCCTAGAGAAACATATAAATTTGTTCAGACGTCCCCAATCAGTACAAAATTCCCAACATTTAACCAAACCTTTCATTAACCGATAACGATAGCCTAACGACTGCAACTACAACTTGAAACCGCCCTTTTTGATCCTACTTATCGGATCATTTACTAACTCCAGTGTTCATCACATAAGACAAACGTTCCTGATCATAACAACGATGAAACTGACTTGGCAATGTTGTGCCGATGGACCGGTTATGTAGTGTTAATGGACCGGTAATGTAGTGTTAATGGACCGGTAATGTAGAGTTAATGGACCGGTAATGTAGTGTTAATGGACCGGTAATGTAGTGTTAATGGACCGTTAATGTAGTGCCTTGGACCGGTAATGTAGTGTTAATGGACCGGTAATGTCGTGACCATGGACCGGTAATGTAGTGTTAATGGATCGGTAATGTAGTGTTAATGGACCGGTAATGTAGTGCCCATGGACCGGTAATGTAGTGCCCATGCACCGGTAATGTAGTGCCCATGGACCGGTAATGTGGTGCCCATGGACCGGTAATGTAGTGCTCATGGACCGGTAATGTAGTGCCCATGGAACGGTAATGTAGTGCCCATGGACTGGTAATTTAGTGCCCATGGACCGGTAATGTAGTGCCCATGGACCGGTAATGTAGTGCCCATGGACCGGTAATGTAGTGTTCATGGTCCGGCAATGTAGTGCCCATTCCCATAGACCGGCAATGTAGTGCCCGTCCCAAAGACCGGCAATGTAGTGCCCATGCCCATAGACCGGCAATGTAATGCCCACGCCCATAGACCGGCAATGTAGTGCCCATGGGCATAGACCGGCAATGTAGTGCCCATGCCCATAGACCGGCAATGTAGTGCCCACGGGCATAGACCGGCAATGTATGCCCATAGACCGGCAATGTATGCCCATAGACCGGCAATGTAGTGCCCATTCCCATAGACCAGCAATGTAGTGCCCATGCCCAAAGACCGGCAATGTAGTGCCCATGACCAAAGACCGGCAATGTAATGCCCATAGACCGGCAATGTAGTGCCCATAGACCGGCAAAGTAGTGCCCATAGATTGGCAATGTAGTGCCCATAGACCAGCAATGTAGTGCCTATAGACCGGCAATTTAGTCCCCAAAGACCAGCAATGTAGTGCCCATAGACCAGCAATGTAGTGCCCATAGACCGGCGATGTAGGGCCCATAGACCGGCAATGTAGAGCCCTTGGACCGGTAATGTAGTGCCCATGCCCATAGACCAGAAATATAGTGCCCATAGACCAGCAATGAAGTTTCCATAGACCGGCAATGTAGTGCCCATAGACCGGCAATGTAGTGCCCTTGGACCGGCAATGTAGTGCCCATTCCCATTAACCGGCAATGTAGTGCCCATAGACCGGCAATGTAGTGCCCATAGACCGGCAATGTAGTGCCCATAGACCGGCAATGTAGTGCCCATAGACAGGCAATGTAGTGCCCATATACCGGCAATGTAGTTCCAATAGACCGGCAATGTAGTGCCCATAGACCAGCAATGTAGTGCCCATAGACCGGAAATGTAGTTCCAATAGACCGGCAATGTAGTGCCCATATACCAGCAATGTAGTGCCCATAGACCGGAAATGTAGTGCCCTTGGACCGGCAATGTAGTGCCCATATACAGGCAATGTAGTGCCCATAGCCCGGCAATGTAGTTCCCATAGACCGGCAATGTAGTGCCCATAGACCGGCAATGTAGTGCCCATAGACCGGCAATGTAATGCCAATAGACCGGCAATGTATTGCCTAGGGGTCTACCGATATGCCTTTTTGCCGATATTGCCGATACCGATATTACCGATATGTTTTTTGCCGATATGAGTACCGATATGAGTATTTGTTCGGACAAAAACCAGCGGTAATATTTGATGACGTCATTCTTAAATTTGTCACTCTTAATTATTTATCTTTTATATTAGGGGACTACCGACATGCATTTTCGCCGATATTACCGATATTTTTTTCCGATATGACTAATATGAGTGCCGATATGAGTATTTGTTAGGACAAAAATAACAGCGGTCATATTTGATGGCGTCATTCTTAAATTTATCACTCGTAATTAATAATAATTATTTAAAATATTAGGGGTCTACCGATGTTCATTTTTGCCGATATTTTTTTCCGATATGAGTGCCGATATGAGTATTTGTTAGGACAAAAATAACAGCGGTCATATTTGATGACGGCATTCTTAAATTTATCACTCGTAATTATTTATATTTTATAATTAAGGGGTCTACCGATTTCCAGTTTTGCCGATATTGCCGATTTTTTTGCTCCCCGAAACAAAGTTTCCGATACGCCGATGTGTTTACAAGTTCCAGATCATGACCTACATAGGACTCATAACAAAACGAACAATCCTTTAATTGTACAAGCAAAATTAGGAAGTCCTTTTGAAACTTCAACCTTGACTCATAATTATTAATTCTAACCAATAGTTTAATGGCTTTTGCACACGGCCACCTTTTATGAATGAAACAATGAGAACAAATTAATAGTAATAAGTGAAAATGAGGTTGAAGGTTGAATGGTTGCCAATGACAGCAAGTCTGCACACGGTACATTTTGTTATTCCATACGAAACGAAATGTTTTAGACATCTGCGATTCTGCGTGCATCTTTGCTGTTAGTATTAGAGCAATTACGTGAACATAATGTTTACATGTTATACATTTTATTATAGCAATTACGGTATACTTGGCATCGGCACTATTTACATAGTATTTCTGAGTATACGAAAATCGGCCGATACCTAAACAATATCACAGCACATGGCACACAGTATCGTGGCTGCACATATTAATACTAGAACTCTTTTGACTATTTCAATACCGGTATCGGGGTCGATATATTAATTTGTCGAGATATTATAAATCTAAATGATAGCTTTTTCGTTTCCGATGATTTAATTTTTTTTTGGGGGGTCAAAATGTCACTTATTATGAAATATCGGTGACGTCAATATCGGGACCTTTACATGCTACCGATACCGATATTGCCGATATCTAGATATCGGTGCCGATATATCGGCCAGCCGATATATCGGTAGACCCCTAGTATTGCCCTTGGACCGGCAATCTAGTGCCCATGCCCATAGACCGGTAATGTAGTGCCCGTGCCCATAGACCAGCAATGTAGAGCCCATGCCCATAGACCGGCAATGTAGTGCCCATGCCCATAGACCGGCAATGTAGTGCCCATAGACCGGCAATATAGTGCCCATAGACCAGCAAGGTAGTTCCCATGCCCATAGACCGGCAATGTAGTGCCCATAGACCAGCAGTGTAGTGCACATAGACCGGCAATGCAGTACCCATAGACCGGCAATGTAGTGCCCATAGACCGGCAATGTACTGCCCATAGACCGGCAACGTAGTGCCCATGCCCAAAGACCGGAAATGTAGTGCCCATGCCCAAAGACCGGCAATGTAGTGCCCATGCCCAAAGACCGACAATGACGTGCCCATAGACCGGCAATGTAGTGCCCATGTCCATAGACCGGCAATGTAGTGCCTCTGCCCATAGACCCGCAATGTAGTGCCCATAGACCGGCAATGTATTGCCTATAGACCGGCAATGTAGTGCCCATAGACCGGCAATGTAGTGCCCATAGCCCGGCAATGTAGTGCCCATGCCCAAAGACCGGCAATGTATAGCCCATGCCCAAAGACCGTCAATGTAGTGCCCATGCCCAAAGACCGGAAATTAAATGCCCATAGACCGGCAATGTAGTGCCCATAGACCGGCAATGTAGTGCCCATGCCCATAGACCGGTAATGTAGTGCCCATGCCCAAAGACCGGCAATGTAGTGCCCAAGCCCAAAGACCGGCAATGAAGTGCCCATAGACCAGCAATTTTGAGCCATTGGACCGGCTACAGACCCTGACATTTCTCTTTGATGTTGTAGTAGGGATTAATTTGACACAGAATACAAAACTAATTTAAAAATATCTTCTATCAAGGCAATCAATAAAAGTGGAACATAATTAGCAATGTTTAAAAGAGCCTGTGAAATATATTCAATGCTCATCCCTTCTGCTTCTCTTTCACTTCTTGACTCAAACATTTGAAACAAAAATTTAAAGAAAGTTTATAGGCTACCTTTTCTTCTCCAAGCCCAATAAATTACGGACATGTCGGCTTGCTCACAATAGAAATAATGTTTATGGGTGACAGTGACGTCACGTCCGGTCCAGGTCAGAAGATACGAATTATGGATTGTGCAGCGGGAAAGATTAAATTGAATCCTGCCACAGTTTTGAGTGTGTTGTACAGCTGAACTTTGCCTGAACTATTAACCACAGAGTATTGAGTATATTGTTGGACGGCTGAACTTTGCCTGAACTATTAATCACAGATTATTGAGTTGAGTATATTGTTGGACAGCTGAACTTTGCCTGAACTATTAACCACAGAGTATTGAGTTGAGTATATTGTTGGACGGCTGAACTTTGCCTGAACTATTAACCACAGAGTATTGAGTTGAGTATATTGTGATAAGGTTATGATGTTCAAAGTGTTACAAGCTGCAAACATTTCTGAATTCCATCACTTAATTTTGGCTACAAGAATCTTAATTCAGGTAAGGTGATGTTCGCATGCCGTCTTTTATTATCAATGCAAACTGATTTGACTTAATTTTATTGCTATCAAATATAAAATAAGTCTATCCCTGGCCACTACAATGCCGCACATGGCGACTTGTGTAAGAAATTACCTGTCAACGTTCGTTGCACAATAGTTGTGTAAAAGATGTTTGTTACACAATAGTTGTGTCAAAGATGTTCGTTAAACAATAGTTGTGTCAAAGATGTTCGTTGCACAATAGTTGTGTAAAAGATGTTTGTTACACAATAGTTGAGTCAAAGATGTTCTTTACACAATAGTTATATCATGACCTGTGTCTGCATTTGTTTGCCTGTTTCTGCCTATGTCTGCTGTGACTGTCCGTGTATGCCTTTGTATTTCAGTGTCTGCATGTGTCTCTGCCTGTGACTGCCTGTGTCTTCCTGTGTCTGCACCCTGTGTCTTTCAGACGCCTGTCAATGCATATGTCTGCCTTTATCTGCCTGTGTCTGTCTGTGTATGTCTGTCTTCCGGTGTATGCTTGCATTTCTCCTGCATTTGTCTGTCTAAGACTGCCTGTGTCTGCCTGAGGCTGTCTGTGTTTTTCTGAGTTAGCCTGTGTTTTCCTGTGCCTTCCTATGAAAGCGTGTGTCTGCCTGTGGCCTTTAGTGTCTGCATGTTTCCTGTCTCTTCCTGTGTCTGCCTATGTCTGCCTTTATCTGCTTTTGTCTTCATGTGTCTGCCTACCTTTGTCTGCCTGTGACTTCCTGTGTCTGCCTGTGCTTGCCTGTTGCTGCATTTGTCTGCCTGTGTATGCCTGTGTATGAAGTCATGTGTCTACCTGTGTATATTTGTGTCTGCATGACACAACATGTGCCGGTGTCTTCCTGTGTCAGCGTTTCTCTGTCTGTGTCTCTCTGTAGCTGCCTGTTTATTACCGTGCATCCCTGTGTCAGTCTTTGACTGTGTATGCCTCTGTCTGCCTTTGTCATCAAGTGTCTGCCTATGCCTGAGTGCGTCTGCCTGACACTGATTGTGTCTGCTTTTGACTGCCTGTGTCTGTCTGTGTCTAGCTGTATCTCCCTGTTACTGACATTGTCTGCATGTGTTTGCCTATTTCTGACCTTGTCTGTCTTTGACTGCCTTTGTCTTCCTGTTTCTGCCTGTTTCTGCCAATGTGTGCGTGTGTCTGCTTCTGTATTCTTCCTGTGTCTACTGTGTGTGCCTGTTTCTGACCTTGTCTGATAATGTCTGAAAGTGTCTGCCTTTGTCTGTCTTTGCCTGCTTGTGCCTGCCTGTGTCTCTGCCTGTGACTGTCTGTGTCTTCATGTGTCTATCTGCGTCTGCCTGTGTCTGCCTTCATCCGTCTGTGTTTCTCTGGATCTTCCTGTGTCAGCAAGTGTCTCTGTCTGTGTCTGCCTGTGCCTGCCTGTGTCTGCTTGTGTCTTTCTTAGTCTGTATGTGTCTTTCTGAGTCTCCCTGTGTCTTTCTGAGTCTTCCTGTGTCTTTCTGAGTCTGCCTGTGTCTTTATGAGTCTGCCTGTGTCTTTCTGAGTCTGCCTGTGTCTTTCTGAGTCTGCCTGTGTCTTTCTGAGTCTGCCTGTGTCTTTCTGTGTGCCTGTGTCTTTCTGAGTCTGCCTGTGTCTTTCTGAGTCTGCCTGAGCCTTTCTGAGTCTGCCTGTGTCTTTCTGAGTCTGCCTGAGCCTTTCTGAGTCTGCCTGTGTCTTTCTGAGTCTGCCTGTGTCTTTCTGAGTCTGTATGTGTCTTTCTGAGTCTCCCTGTGTCTTTCTGAGTCTGCCTGTGTCTTTCTGAGTCTGCCTGTGTCTTTCTGAGTCTGCCTGTGTCTTTCTGAGTCTCCCTGTGTCTTTCTGAGTCTGCCTGTGTCTTTCTGAGTCTGCCTGTGTCTTTACAGCTAAGTTGATGTATGCATGCTGCCTTAAATTATCAACATAAATTGATCTTATTTCAGGTAAGATGGTGTGTGCATGCTGCCTTACATCCTCAATATTAACTGATTTGTTTTAGTTTTAAATCCCTAAAATTATAATAATAATAATTATTATTATTATTATTATATTAACTTCACCATCTTGTCTGTCTCTCTGTCTGTCGTGGTCCCGCCCACGTAAAAACAAATGTCAAAAATGACCCCCTTCCCATAATCCTATCGAGCTGATTTTTTTCAAATAGACTTGTGTCACCTAACAATGTATTGGGTCAAAATTTCAGATCGATCGAATGAAGTGTAATTAAATAAATGAGTTTTTAGTTTACCTCTATGTACTTTTTATTGCATGAGTAGCGCCTGCTAGAGTTGACCTCTACGGGTCACTGGAGTTTCACTCCAGCCCTTAATGTCACAGGGGTCTGTCGCGTGGTGCGTGTTATATTGATCAAAATCAATACTTTTAGTTATGTCTCATATATAAGGGATTTATAGTCAAAAACTTTGTTGTTACTGGTTATTTAATTATTGCTATAAAATATATAATATTCATATCCCTTAGCAGTACAATGCGGCACACCTGCGATTCTAACAACGGCCGAGACCAACAAGGGAAGATGGTGTAGGATAAAAACAATGATGTTTTATTTCTCCTGTTGTTTGTGAATTTACTGAGTGAAATATCTGATCTAAAGTGAGGACATTTATGGCGGCATGTCTAAAAAATTACTTGTAAACATTTGTTTCACAATAGATATGTCAAGAAAATTATTCTTATGCTTATTGATTTAATTCTACCAAGGAATCCAATTTATACAAGTCTAAAACAAGAATGTACAAGTCTAAAACAAGAATGTACAAGTCTAAAAGAAGAATGTACAAGTCTAAAACAAGAATGTACAAGTCTAAAACAAGAATGTACAAGTCTAAAACAAGAATGTACAAGTCTAAAACAAGAATGTACAAGTGTAAAACAAGAATGTACAAGTCTAAAACAAGAATGTACAAGTGTAAAACAAGAATGTACAAGTCTAAAACAAGAATGTACAAGTCTAAAACAAGAATGTACAAGTGTAAAACAAGAATGTACAAGTCTAAAACAAGAATGTACAAGTGTAAAACAAGAATGTACAAGTCTAAAACAAGAATGTACAAGTGTAAAACAAGAATGTACAAGACTAAAACAAGAATGTATAAGTATGGCAAAAATATGTACAAGTATGAAACACATATTTACAAATATGAAACTAATACGTACAAGTATGAAACAAATATGTACAAGCTTGAAACAAATGTGTACAAGTGTGAAACAAACATGTACAAATATGAAACAAATATGTACATTTCTGAAACAAGAATATACAATTGTGAATCAAATACGTACAATTCTGTACAACAATATTATATGTTTGATAAGACTGTTGCTGAGGTATGTTTAAAGATGACGTCATTTTTTTGCCGAGTTAGAAAGATGCCAAAGTCTTATTGCGCCTCGCGACATTTGCATAACATTTTGTCTGACACAGGTGGGTGTGAATGACGTCACGTGATTGTTCCAGCGACCGCGCAGTTTTGTAAGACTTAACTCTAGCATCGCCAGGTGAAGTCGTTGTCTCGTTGTCTATGGCTGTGTCCAGGTCAATGCAATTTCCCCTTGACACAACGTGTTCTGATTGTCACCAAAGTGTGAAAACCTTTGCCACTAACCTTGACCTTCCCCATGAGTAACACCCACCCTTGCCACCCCGTAAGACTACATTTATTCACCAAGTGTCTCGTGAGATTTTAAATCCGTTATTTACGAGGGTCATAAACGCAAAATACATTTTTTAAAAAAAATTGCCTCAACTGTCGAGGAGCAACAAATAGAAAAAAAATAAAAAATGAAATCCAAGACCCCAGTGGTCCTCAATTTGTTTACATGCAATTCACCGCCCTTAAAGCAATATGTTGAGACTTAAAGACAAGTGCAGTGCGTATTAAAAACAACATATTGAGTCGTCTTTAGATATGTTTGTTTTAAATTTTTACATTTTATTTTATCACAACATGACATTAAGACACTTAACAGACAACGGCAACATAGTAAAGTTAACAACATAGTAAAGTTAACAACATAGTAAAGTTAACAACATAGTAAAGTTAACAACATAGTAAAGTTAACAACATAGTAAAGTTAACAACATAGTAAAGTTAACAACATAGTAAAGTTAACAACATAGTAAAGTTAACAACATAGTAAAGTTAACAACATAGTAAAGTTAACAACATAGTAAAGTTAACAACATAGTAAAGTTAACAACATAGTAAAGTTAACAACATAGTAAAGTTAACAACATAGTAAAGTTAACAACATAGTAAAGTTAACAACATAGTAAAGTTAACAACATAGTAAAGTTAACAACATAGTAAAGTTAACAACATAGTAAAGTTACAACATAGTAAAGTTACAACATAGTAAAGTTACAACACAGTAAAGTTACAACATAGTAAAGTTACAACATAGTAAAGTTACAACATAGTAAAGTTACAACATAGTAAAGTTAACAACATAGTAAAGTTAACAACATAGTAAAGTTACAATTATTCCTTAAATAGCGTTTTGCTTCACACTGGTTTTGGAATACCAGCTCTCCCTTGAATCAAGCTATGAAGATAAGGTTAGTCCAATCCAAAATCACTGTGATTTTATTAATTCCAATGTCACTACCGTTTAATTAATTCCAAAGTCAATGCCATTTAATCAATTCAAACAAAAACTTTGATTTAATCAATTCCAACACCACTGTGATTTAATCAATTCCAACTCCACTGTGATTTAATCAATTCCAACTCCACTGTGATTTAATCAATTCCAACTCCACTGTGATTCCCATAGCAGTTTGCCCCCATGTGGGCGTGGTGAAACCCTCGTCGTGGTTTGCCCATTATATACACGTACGCCCCACTACTTCCGGGGCAAGTACTCGTGGTGTAGTTGTACGCCGTGATGTTGTCGGACTTGTACATTCGGTTCATCTGCGTCCACTCCCCGATAGAGATCTGCTTCGAGCAGCCGTGAGGGTGCGAGACGATGACGGTCAGCCGGGCTTCCAGACGATACGGCCAGTAAACCTCGCTGACCATCTGGCAGTACAGCTCGTAGTCCGCCATGGCGTCCACCAGTGAGTTGACCAGGTCCCCGTCGTGGACATAGCAGATCAGAAACGACTCGTCGGCCGTAATCTCTCCATCGTAGTGTATCAAACCGCCGACCTCCACGCAACTTCCGTCTTCCGAATCGTAGCCAATCACGCAGGCGGATTCTTGAGCCTCGATCTGATCATACACCACGTGAGCGGCTGTTTGGATCCGAACGTAAGCGTAGTTCATCATCGGTCTGGCCGAGTTGCGACACTTATCGCACGGGCAGGGCTTATTGTCTTTCTTCGTGTACCTTTCAACCTCCCAGATCATGCCAGTTCCATTTCTTGTGAACTTGACCCCCGACCTTTTGTAAAAAGGGTAAGGGTCATTCGAGTCGGGGTAAAACTCTGGCCTTTCCGGACTGACGCACCGCGAGCTGATCTTAATAGTGAGCCTGGCCTGGAGTTGGATCAGCCGGTAGATGGGGTCAACTTGGTACTCCCGTGGTAGGTGGTCCACGGTGAATGAAGGGGCGGGGATGAAGTGGGTGTGGCCTGGGTTCTTTCTGCACTCCGCCTTGCGTCGGTGTAGGTCTGACCCGCCTTCGTCACTCTCTTCTACCTCGTGGTCGCCTGGAAGCAGGGAGACAAAGGGAGTTAATTATGGTCAATGGTCATGTTCAAATGTTCCTTACAGAGTCGTTGCACCGGTTTTAAGGTTAGTTAATATAAAATCATGAAACTCAGAGCTATTCGTACTCCGTCTGTAATAGGCGAATGAGTTACCGAAAGAATTTTACACTGTACAATTTCAGATTCATTCATTTATAAAGTAGATGTTAAGCTGAACAACTGCAGGAGTAATAGAAATGAAATCGTTACGAATGTCAGATATACCACCGTAACAGTACGTCAGAAATACCACCGTGGCCTTATGTATGAATAAGCAACTTAACATTACTGTATATAAAAAATACCACCTTAAAAGTATGTCAGAAATACATCCTTATGTATGAATAAGCAACTTAACATTATATAACGAATACCACCTTAGAAGTATGTCAGAAATACAACCTTATGTATGAATAAGCAACTTAACATTATATAACAAATACCACCTTAAAAGTGAGTCAGAAATACAACCTTATGTATGAATAAGCAACTTAACATTATAAAATGAATACCACCTTAGAAGTATGTCAGAAATACAACCTTATGTATGAATAAGCAACTTAACATTATATAACAAATACCACCTTAAAAGTATGTCAGAAATACATCCTTATGTATGAATAAGCAACTTAACATTATATAACGAATACCACCTTCAAAGTGTGTCAGAAATACAACCCTATGTATGAATAAGCAACTTAACATTATGTAACGAATACCACCTTCAAAGTGTGTCAGAAATACAACCCTATGTATGAATAAGCAACTTAACATTATATAAAAAATACCACCTTAGAAGTATGTCACAAACATACTGTTGTTGGCATTTTGAAATATCCAGCCTCAAAACTGAACGTATCAGGAATTTTCCTAAAGTTTTTGAAGTTTTCATAAAAAGATTTTACATGGTGCTGTCTTTAATATTTCAGAAATAGAATTGACAGTGTTATGTGTTAGGTATTTAACAAGTAGAATTGACACAGTAATGTCTTAATAGATTATTAAGAGATTTGAATAATACTCGCAATTTGTGCTTTTAAATTAAATAAGCAAGGGAGGTAAAATAATAAGTATTCTTACACACTTTGCTCCCTTGTCCTTTGATCACGATCGATCACTATTTACCCAACACTTACCATATGTTATAGCCATACAATCACACATACAATAGTTGTCACGTCAAAAACTTACCCTACAATCACAATCACAATTGTGGTCACACAAGAAAAATAACATATTTGATAGCCATACAATCAAACACATAATAGTAGTCAGACCAATACCTCACCGTAGGTGATAGCCATACAATCAAACACATAATAGGTGTCAGCTGGTGGGGTTACTGTGTCACTGACCGTGATTACATCACGACGGTCATCAATAGAGTTGGTTGAGATGCTGCTACCAGGGAGGTCACCCAGGACAGATATGTTAGGACCTTGCTCGGATTTTGAACTTGGGGGCGTGTCTGAAATTTCAAATTTAAGATGTTCTTTAGATTAAGAAATAATATGACTAAAAATAAAACTTTGGAATTATACCAGTTAGGTTCATGACGTATTGCCCATATTGTGAGTGGTCAATGAATCTATGTCTTAATTGTGAGTGGTCAATGAATCTATGTCTACATTGTGAGTGGTCAATGAATCTATGTCTACATTGTGAGTGGTCAATGAATCTATGTCTTAACTGTGAGTGGTCAATGAATCTATGTCTTAACTGTGAGTGGTCAATGAATCTATGTCTACTTTGTAGAGTGGTCAATGAATCTATGTCTTAACTGTGAGTGGTCAATGAATCTATGTCTACTTTGTAGAGTGGTCAATGAATCTATGTCTACTTTGTGAGTGGGCAATGAATCCATTTCTGTTTGTGAGAAGTCGATGAATCTATGTCTTAACTGTGAGTGGTTAATGAATCTATGTCTACTTTGTAGAGTGGTCAATGAATCTATTTCTGTTTGTGAGAAGTCGATGAATCTATGTCTTAACTGTGAGTGGTTAATGAATCTATGTCTACATTTGTGAGTGGTCAAGGAAGCTATGTCTACATTTGTGAGTGGTCAAGGAAGCTATGTCTACATTGTAAGAGGTCAAGGAATCTATGTCTACATTGTGAGTGGTCAAGGAAGCTATGTCTACATTTGTGAGTGGTCAAGGAATCTATGTCTACATTGTGAGAAATCAAGGAATCTACGTCTACATTGTAAGAGGTCAAGGATTCTGTGTCTACATTGTAAGAGGTCAAGGAATCTATGTCTACATTGTGAGTCGTCAAGGAAGCTATGTCTACATTGTAAGAGGTCAAGGAATCTATGTCTACATTGTGAGAGGTCAAGGAATCTATGTCTACATTGTGAGAGGTCAAGGAATCTATGTCTACATTGTGAGTGGTCAATGAATCTATGTCTACATTATAAGAGGTCAAGGAATCTATGTCTACATTTGTGAGTGGTCAATGAATCTATGTCTACACTGTAAGAGGTCAAGGAATCTATGTCTACATTGTGAGAGGTCAAGGAATCTATGTCTACATTGTGAGAGGTCAAGGAATCAGTCTTGTTTGTTACACACCCAGTACAACTTTATTCATGGCAATCACACTTACCTTGACCTTGGTGGTGGCATCTTTTCCGTTTATTTCTCCATGTCAGTTCAGGTCTTCCTTGTTTATTCCCCATGGCTGTTTGAATAAATCCTAACGCAATTCAGCGGCGAGTTTAGACGACTGATGTGTTTCTATATTCACAATACTAAAAACACAGCGGCACGTGTATAAGACTGATCTGTTTGTAGGCTACACTAACATTGCGTTCCGAACTACAACGTTAAATACTTCCCCATTCAAGTGCTGTGGCGAGATATACATTTGATCCACTTCAAAAACAAAAACAAAACACTTCAGAATGCAGTGATTCCGATGCCATATATGTCCCTGGGCAATTAGGATAACATACGACTTTTAAAAAATAACTATCCTTGACTATTTTTTAATATTTTTTATTGTAAAAAAATGAAAATGTCTATTTGTAAATGAGTCTTTTAAGTTTGTATGCACACGGTTGAAATGCTTTATCTTTTACAATTTTGTCTGAAATTCTTAATGCCACTATTTAAAAGCTGAGAATCACCAAGCATCCCGGACATAAACGAGTTTACCGAGCCCATGACGAGGTTAACAAGTTCCGTGACGTCATATTTCACCTATTTACCAGTTTAGAAAGTTAGATCCTGGACGAAAGCTCATACCCGATTTGATAGTTGGTAAATTAGCTGGATAGTATGGTATGGACAGAGTACCATTACTTCATAATATTATATTAAATTTTAATTTTATTACTTAAGAAAAACAAAACAGTTGACCGAAAATATTTATTTTGTTAAGTTCATACTGGTAGCAGGCAGGCAATTTGGATTCCAGATACCATGGTTCAGCTAAACGTATAATAACTACTGTATAATAACTACTGTATAATAACTACTTAATAATAACTGCTGTATAATACCTACTGTATAATACCTACTGTATAATAACTACTGTATAGTACCTACTGTATAATAACTACTGTATAATACCTACTGTATAATAACTACTGTATAATACCTACTGTATAATAATTACTGTATTATAACTATTGTATAATAACTACTGTATAATAATTACTGTATTATAACTATTGTATAATAACTACTGTATAATAACTACTGTATAATAACTACTGTATAATAATTACTGTATTATAACTACTTTATAATAACTACTGTATAATAACTACTGTATAATTACTACTGTATAATAACTACTCTATAATAACTACTCTATAATAACTACTCTACAATAACTATTGTATAATAACTATTGTATAATAACTACTGTATAATAACTACTGTATAATAACTACTGTATAATAACTACTGTATAATAACTACTGTATAATAACCACTGTATAATAACTACTGTATAATAAATACTGTATAATAAGTACTATATAATAACTACTGTATAATAACTACTGTATAATACCTACTGTGTAATACCTACTGTGTAATACCTACTGTATAATACCTACTGTGTAATACCTACTGTGTAAGAACTACTGTATAATAACTACTGTCTAATAACTACTGTATAATAACTACTGTAAACAGTGGCCGAGCTAGAACTTTTGCCGCCGCCGTATTGTATGATAACTATTGTATGATAACTATTGTATGATAACTATTGTATGATAACTATTGTATGATAACTATTGTATGATAACTATTGTATGATAACTATTGTATGATAACTATTGTATGATAACTATTGTATGATAACTATTGTATGATAACTATTGTATGATAACTACAATAACTACTGTCTTTAAACGTTAACATTCTATACTTATCACAAATATTTAAAAAAATTATTTAAAAAAAAATCTTGTTTCAAAAATATGTTTACGTATTAAAAATTAAGTTTAAAAGTAGGTCGGGTATTACAAATATTACAATACTAGCGCATCACCCGTCAAAAATGACGGAAGTTTGCAGCTGAAATCTATTTATTTTATAAAAAATGCACATTTTTTAGGGCGCCTACGGTACCCACCTTTTTCAAAAGCCCAACTAATGTGTCCTTGTTTGGTAAGTACGAAATATTAAACTTTCTGAAATGTACACAAAGTGTTTTATAATAGGGGTGGTAGGGCGCCTACAGCGCCCCCTTCGTTTTTTTATTTTATAATTAACCATCATCAAATCCACTTTGTAAAATCCTTTATATTAACTCGTGGTGTCTGCGGCCGCCCGCCCGCCGGCCCTTGTCGCCAAAACTTTTGATCGATTTTAACCCACTTGCTCGTAAGCTAGCGAGCTGAAATTTTGCAGGCAGTTTCGTACCAATAATAAAAACAATGTATCAAAATTTCAGATCGATCGCATGGACCGTAATTAAATTATTGATTTTTTAGATTATTTTATTTATTCCTATGTATCATGCTATTTTTTGAGATAGAGCGTCGCGGTGCGTATTATATTGAACAACCTTTCTGTCGCGCAATAAGGTGCGTATTTTATTGACAACTCTTTTTGATAAACATATTCCTGATCGGTGCGCATTATATTAAACATGTTTTACGACACAACTGCAATTTTGTATTTCTGGATGGTCTGGCGCTGCGTATTATAATGAACATTGTTTTATTTACTTCTCGTACATAAAGGATTTATAGTAAAAAACTTGGTTTTTTAACGGGTTTTTCTTATTAAATCCTTTATATTAACTCGTGGTGTCTGATTGCTTGATTGCTTGCTTGCTTGTCGCCAAAACTTTTGATCGATTTTTAACCCACTTGCTCGTAAGCTAGCGAGCTGAAATTTTGCAGGCAGTTTTGTACCGATAATAAAAACAATGTTTCAAAATTTCAGATCAATCGCATGTACCGTAATTATATTATTAATGTTTTTAAATTATTTTATTTATTCCTATGTATCATGCTATTTTTTGAGATAGAGCGTCGCGGTGCTTATTATATTGAACAACCTTTCTGTCGCGCAATAAGGTGCGTATTTTATTGACAACTCTTTTTATAAACATATTCCTGATCGGTGCGCATTATATTAAACATGTTTTACGACACAACTGCAATTTTGTATTTTTGGATGGTCTTGCGCTGCGTATTATAATGAACATTGTTTTAGTTACTTCTCGTACATAAAGGATTTATAGTAAAAAACTTAGTTTTTTACGTTTTTTTAATTACATTGATCCCTTTTCCAAAATTAAAATATGAGAGAAAACGATGACATCATATAATATTTTTTTACAGCGCATCTTTAATTTGCACACCGTTTGATGTATTGGTGCAGTAATTTGGTTTTCCCTGCTTTCTAAAATTAGTAGCGTCAGGACTGACAGACACTACTTGCGTGACAATTGCAAATTATATAGAACTAGAAATGTACCCGCGCTTTTGCAGCGAGAGTGTACTGCCCTATAAGGTTGAATACGTAGTTGAAAATAAGGTAATAACTATATGTTAAGTATATATGTGTATGCGACGATTTAAGTTCGGCCTTCTTGTTATAATATAACTAAATGTTGTGCTTACTCATGGAATGCAACTTTCAGTTGGTCAGAAATATACTTATGAAAAATTAAATTCTCTAATTCTGAGACAATTTTACCCAATAACAAATGGAGCTTTGAAACGTAACAAACGATTTGAAAAGGGCATTATTTTAATTTAAAATCCTGCACACAAACATTTCTCATTGCTATAGATTCAACGTATCAAGAGATTACTTTCGGAATGAAACTCATGTAGCTTTTAATACGCTGATAGATCTGAAGGGAAGAAGGTAAAATGAATCAATAAAAAACAAATTTAAAATACATCAAACTTATTTTTATAATTGTTTTCACTTGGTCCCCTTCATCAAAACGGTCCCATTTAGCGATGGATTCCAAAATCGTATATGTTGCTGTTTCACCAAGGCATTCAATTCTTTGTTGATTTCCGTTTTCAGATAAGACATTATATTTTGTAAAGTATATCATTAAGCTCACTTTTTGTCTTTCCAGGCTCCCTTTTTCCCTGTTTTTTTCTGGAAATTAGATAATTTATTTGCCAAGTATATTTAATATTGATCCATTCGCTTAAAAACGTATATGAAACGAAGATATATATTTTTTGAAAAAAAATATTTTGGAATCCTAGAAAGTAATGAGTGGACATATTCAATTCCAATTGAGGTAAAAATTCAAATTAGTTATCAGGTTCATGTTAACTTAAGTTTAGTATAGATATATCCATTGATCCAGTAGTCAAATATTAAACTGTAATAATTTAGCTGAATAACGAAAAGGCAATTTTTACTCAACATTACTTTTAGATCAGAGTTCAGTCGTGCTTAATTTATTATAGTATGAGTCTGAAAATATACAGACTTTTATGCAAATGGGATTTGGACCATTAGTGATTGGGTGCTTAGGCTTTTATTAGTATAGAAAAGGGGAGGGCACTAAATGAAGTTAATCAAGAGAAATAGAAATAATATTAAGAAAGTCTCTCATTCTTTATGAACTTTAAACACAATTTTTTAGAGTGGATGTATTTTTATAATGTTATGCATATATATCATAAATTTTAAAAAATTGTTATAAGAAAAAAAAATTCAACTTCTAATGTTCATTACTAATGAGTTGATTGCACGTAGAGAATTGCCTTTCTCATGAAACTCACTCTCAATTTTAAGGGTACTAAATAAAGTTAACTGCCAGTTGTTGTTTTTAAATCCCTTATATTAACTTCGCGGCCGTCTCTGTCGTCATCTCATCATCTCTGTCTTGGGCTGGGCGGGCGGAAAAAGAAACGTCGAAAATGACCCACTTCCAGTGATTTGATCGAGATGAAATTTGGCACACGGACCCGACTCACCTAACAATGCATTGTATCAAAATTTCAGATCGATCGATTGTACCGTAATTAAATTAATGCATTTTTAGTTTATCCTTATATGAGGTATGTAATTCAAATTCACTGTTTGTTATTGTTTTTTTTCTTCCACTTCCACGTGAGATTGAGTTGACGCCGACCGTCGTGCCGACACCCCCTCACATCCCACCCCCATTTATTTAAGACAAGGGACATCACTCGGTGTCAGTCTGTAAATGTTTGAAAATAATCAATACTGTTAGTTATGTCTCATATATAAGGGATTTATAGTCAAAAACTTTGTTTTTGCGGGTTTGTTTATTTTAAATTGACGACAACTGCCGTCACGTAAAATATTTATTTTATTTATGACCCCACATCGTTAAACTATTCAAAGTAATGAAATTTTTGTAACAGCAGCTATAAGTTAAGGAACTACGCTCCCACCTTCTCTCTAAGAGGCAATAGCTGCTTATACTAAAGAGCTAATAAGGGGCCGTCCATAAAGTACGTCACGCTATTTTTGACCATTTTTAACTCCCCCCTGTCACAAAATGTCACAAATCTGGGACCCCTCCCCCCCCCTAAAGTACGTCACACTTTCGAAAAAAAATATTTTTAATTAATAAAATAATTAAAATTTAATGTAAAACACCGTGACGTCACACATGGCCGGAAACCCCCCCCTCTCCCTGTCACAAACTGTCACACTTTCTTACACCCCCTCCCCCCACTGGAGCGTGACGTACTTTATGGACGGCCCCTAAAGTAAATTATAAATGTTGTAAATGTAATGAAGTTTCCTAAAGAATTTAAAGAAACTAACTCAATCTTATTTAAAAAGCTTGCAATAAAATTTGCGCACCATTTTTAGTCAATGAAAGTTAATTTAAGGGCGGGCGCTAAAATGAAATCTTGTAATGAAATACGGCTCCAAAAATAAATTGTATACTTTTTGATAGTCTTTATTAATTAGTGTTTTAATATGGAAATGATATATAATTCTTTTATATATTTGTCTCTATGTTATACGATTTAAATTTACGGTTTTTATATGATAGGTATAATTTTAAAAATGAATTCAAATATGTTTTGGATCATGTTTCACGATGGGACATCATAGTTTGTAAATTATATTTCAAACACCAGATTTAGTTTCTGAAAAATAAATAAATTATTTACGAAATTGAAAAAAAAGATGATATGTTTGACTAAACATCTCTTTTTAAAATGGCTTTTGTTATTCCGCTACAGCGTAATGACCATGGCATATTCAATTCGCCCGCCCAACTTAATTAATTGCTTATAGGTTCACTTGTATTGAGTTTAATATACTTCTGTTTATAAGTCCGGTAGAAAGGTTTAAATTGTAAATTTATAGAGCTTATGTAATAAAAAAACAACACAGCATTGGTCGTAGGCTTTTATATGCATGTAATAATCATTGATGATTAACTTTAATAAGTAAATTTAAGGGATTGAGCCAGTAAAATAAGCAAGAAAAATTAATAAAGAACGCGCAACAAATTTTAAGAAAAACAAAACGTATAGTTCCTCTAAATTACGATTAAGCTTTTTTGACTTGGGCAATTTCTTTCCACATAAAATACCCTCACATAATTAGTATTTGTTTAAATTAAAATTTGAGTCATTAGAAACAACATAATAAAACTCTTAATTTAAAAATAAATACCATGCATCGTGTGACAAATGTAATGAAAATAGTTTTAACCCATCTATAATATAAAGAAAGTATTTGTATAAAAGGCCACTGTTTTGTACCGCAAGGCCAAAACAAATATGAATGTTATTATAATAAAATTACACTGCTCAATTTAAGATGCGTACACGAAAAGGTGCGCACCGTAATTTGACAATAAAAGATCTTTGAAAGCGCACAGCTCAAAATAAAGTATTGTAAAAAATAACGCACCAAAATGAACTCGTTTTGAATGCCCGCATGAAGCTGTTCAATATCGAAATGAGAATTTATTTTGTCTTTATTTGGCTCTACATTTTCTGATTATGGGCCCCCTTACCCTAGGGGTGGTCACCTGGGGTTGAAACATAGCCTACGACCTGTCTAGGGTCAAATGAGAGCCCATGCAAAATTTTCAGCATCCTGGGTCCAACGGTGTGGAATTCCATTGGTAACAAACACCACAAACACACAAACTTTCATCTTTATATATTAGATTATATAGAATCTAGTTTTATAACGAGTGGTATTACCCTCATTAAAATATATGACGGGAGTTTTCAAAATCGGATATATTTCAGTTTTTGTAATTGTCCTATTTTGCCTGAATAGCCGACTAGGTAAATAATCAGAAAATGTAGAGACCAAGAGAGAAAAATTAAATCTCTTTTCCATATTGAACAATTTTATGCGGACGTTTGAAAATAGTGTTTTCAAATATATTTTTTCAAGGTTATTTTTTTAGCGGTGGGCTTTCTAAAATCTAGCGTTACGAACGGACATAGCAGAGTATATATTTTGATTATATATACGAATATATGTGTTATGAGAAAACCTCCAAGCTTAGGCTTCGCGTTATATAAGTTTGCATGAATAATAATGATATAATCATGATAATAGTAAATGCATAGTGAATTACACACAGCATAAAGTGATACTGCGGCAAAGAAGTTTGAAGTTCGAAGTATTAACAAATATTGCTGAGGAGTCAGCGGACGTTAACTTGCGGCATTGAATAGTGCGCACCAATTATGATTGCACCAATAATACAGCACAGTGCGTTAAAAATAAATTATGTGACTGTAATGTGATCCACATCACGCATATCTGTGATTTGAAGCCGTTTAAGCTTCATCGATGATTATGACTTGTCAGTTTATTCGCCCATTTGTCCATACATTATTACCACAACATTATCAAAACATGTAAAAAAATAAACTGTAATTTTACACATGTTAATAACTATTTATTTTGCATGAAACATAAGCAAAGTTTGTCACAGGATAACAGAAAAGATTAACTTATCAACTGTTAATCATATTTACAATTTAATATACACGTGTTAGTAATTCACATAAACGTTTTTATTGTTGTCAAGTCAGCACCTTTTCAAGATCTATTATGACTTGTCAGTTTATGCGCCCATTGGTCCATACATTATTACCTTTACATTATCAAAAACATGTAAATAAAAAATTGTAACTATTTACAAATATGAATAACAACGAACTATTTATTTTGCATGAAACCTTTGAAGTAAAGTTAAGCACTGGATAAAAGAAGATATTAAGTATCAACTTAATATACACGTTTTAGGAATTCTAATAAACGTTTTCATTATTGTCAAGTCAGCACCCCTTCCAGTTCTATATTAAAAGCAAAGATTTTTTATTCAAAATTAGTCTAAGACGCATTAAAATATTACATGTAAATAACAATATAAAAAAAACTATTGTGGGGAGGAGTCCGATTTTGTTTTTAAACATACAAATATGCAATCTCAAAGTTATAAAAGAAAAACAAACGCTAAACTGAAGCATAAGTTGACAAATTTCATTTTGCAGTAATAAATAATGGCTTTGTAGTTCAAAAACGCATCGAAACTTGACAACCGAACGACAACCAATTTAAATTTCATAAACCGAAAAACGAATGTTATATATTAATATAGAAAATTAAATTTATAATTACGTACGTAATATTGACATGGACACATACACAAAAACGGACATTTAATACAAAAATTAATAATAATATTTATCACATCAAATAAAACATTGCTCTTTTTACTTCGTTCCCTTCACATATTAATAAAAGCTCAAATAATGACGTCACGTCACAATATTTTATGGTGAGCAACACATTTTGTAAATCTCGAAAGCAACATTTTTATTTTTTGTTATCGGGAGTTACCTCGCATAGCGTCAGGACTGACAGACACTACTTGCATTACAGATTGCAAATTATGTTATTTAATTAATAATTAATTGTTTAAAGTTTGAGAAAATTAGTGGGGAAAAGTTGTGGTGAATCGACACACATTGGCAGGGTAGATTACTTACCTGCCCCTGTCATTGTTTAGGAAGATAATTTCAAGAAGATATCATAAAAACTTTTTAAAAAAATATTATTGGACGTCACATGAACAATGTCCCCGGGGCTTTGTGCATATGACCAATGTATAATTTAATTTTTAAACTAACTTTATTATCTCTCAATTATTTTAGAACGCTGATCAATTTACAACCCAAATCTGAATTGTTGAATTGTTGAATTGTTCAATTGCTGAATTGTTGTGATGCCCAAAATAATCATCATTGTCAAATATTCACGACAAAATTAATGAAAAAAAAATCATGTAATCGGTTTTAAAGAGTACAAATTTACGAATCCAGATCTTTACAAATGGCTTTCTATGTAAATGGATACAAATGTGGATATTTACATGATCTTATTTTCTTTCTGAATCATGTTTATCCCTACTCTCATATCAATTAAAAGTTTCCATGTGACACGTTTCAATAGGTTTTTTTTGTGTATATACACTCAATTTAAAAGCTAGTTTTAAAATATAAAAAAAATTCATCGCATTTCTTGCTTGTAAATTGAATGATAAATGAATGTCCAAAATTCTTTTTTTCCCACAATCTTTTAGAAATCTTTCTAATTTTTTGAATATAATTTCTTTAAGACATAAATTATTGTTTTAATGTCGCCTGAAATCTATTTGAAGACTTCAAGGGAAGGAAGCAACAGCAGCTGTGTGAGATTCCAGAATTTTTAAAAGTTATTCCCCATATCTGTCAGAGGGTTAAACTGAATACATGTATACAGAATGAGTATTTATTAGAAATAATTAAATATTTAAAAAATCTTTTTTTTTAAAAGGACACGCTTTTAACATAATCACTACTTTTAGTTATGTCTCATATATAAGGGATTTATAGTCAAAAATTTTGTTTTTACAGTTATTTTTTAAAACTTATAATAAAAACTCTTTACAATTCACGTCTGACGCCCACACATCTTTTTTTACCTCTATTTTTTTTGTATACCAAACACCTCATAAGCGCCCGCCCAACGTTTTATACTACGGTGATGTGTTCACGTGGTGAACTCATGGATGTCAACAACAAAAATTACGTGGGTGAGACAGGTCGTCGTCTTGGAGATCGGTTTCGAGAACACCTGTATAATATTAATAAACAGGCTCAATGTCCTGTATCTAAACATTTTAACAGTGTTGACCATGACGGTATTTCAGATGTTGCAGTTACTGGTATTTTATATGCAAACAATACCCATGATAGGATCCACATGGAAAATAAACTTATAAAACGATTTGGTACTGGCTCCATGGAATTAACCAAATTCACAATTTTACCTAACTGCAGAATCTTTTTCCCGTTGTGGTTTTAACTGTACCTTTATATACTTCCTTCTTTTTCCTATATCCTGTGTCCTTGTTTGTTTTTGTTTTTCCTTTCATTTTATTTTACATGAATATTTTAAATTATTTTATGATATAATATGTTTTAAGAATTTAAATATATGTAAGTACCTATTTTATGTTATTGTACTGATGAAGGCATTAGCCGAAACGTCTATTGTCGTTTTAGTTTAAAATAAAGCTCAAATTTATTGTTTTAATTGCACAATTTGTTTGTGTATTTTGTATTTTATTTAAAAGCTTTATCGCAGTCCCATTCTGTATGATATACTAATGGATGTCAACAAAGCAGACGGGTACCGATGCTTATATAAAGATAAACTAAAAATGCAATAATTTCAATACAGTACATTCGATCGATCTGAAATTTTAATACAATGCATTGTCATCCAAGATCTATCTGCCGTAAGATTCTGATATCTCTAGGACCATCAGAAGTGGTTTAATTTTACGTTTCAGGATTTGAAGGAAGGATGCATGGATGGATACAACATACAAACAATGTGACTTAAATAAAAGCGTGTAAAAAGCGTGTAAAAAACAAACATCTCTGACCCTGTATAAAATTTAAATATTATTATTATTGGTTTATATATGATTAATGTGTCCTGTTGTCAACTTTAAAACTTGAATATCTCAAAACTACAAAATGTCTCACAGAAGTTTCTTCCCTTGAGCTCTTCATTTGTGTACATGGAGGGTGATAACTTTAGAGAATGTTTATATATCTCTCCCTCCCCCCTCTCTCTCTCTTTCTCTCTCTGTCCCTCTATTTCTTTCTTCCTACCTCCCTCTCTCTTTCGCTCTCTCTCCCCCCCTCTCTCTCTGTCCCTCTATTTCTTTCTTCCTACCTCCCTCTCTCTTTCGTTCTCTCCCCATCTCTCTCTCTCTTTCTCTCTCTTTCTCTCTCCCTCCCTCTCTCTCTCTTCCTCCCTCCCTCTTGCTCTCCCTCCCCCTCTATTTCTCTCTCCCTCCCCTCTCTCTCTCATCGTCTCTCTATTCCCTTTCTCTCTCTCTCCCTCTCTCTCCCTTTTCTTCTTTGTCTATCTTTCTCTCTTGTCTTCTCTTTCTCTCTCTCTCCCTCTCTCTTACATTTCCTCTCTGTCTATATTTCTCTCCCTCTCTCTCGCTTTTCCTCTCTGTCTATATTTCTCTCTTCTTTTTCTCTCTCTCTCTCTCCCTCTCTCTCGCTTTTCCGTTCTGTCTATATTTCTCTCTTCTCTGTCTCTGTCATCCAAACCCCCTCCCCCCCCCAGTACTAAACTATGGTACAATCTCTACAATGAGCTAAACATGCCGCCAGTTACTATAAAGAAAACTTGCTCTACAGGAATTGAACTGAAACGCTGTTCATGATGTCTTGTTCCAGTTCCTCCTGTGTTTACAATGAGCTAAGCTGTTCGTGATGTCTTGTTCCAGTTCCTCCTGTGTTTACAATGAGCTAAGCTGTTCGTGATGTCTTGTTCCAGTTCCTCCTGTGTTTACAATGAGCTAAGCTGTTCGTGATGTCTTGTTCCAGTTCCTCCTGTGTTTACAATGAGCTAAGCTGTTCGTGATCTCTTGTTCCAGTTCCTCCTGTGTTTACAATGAGCTAAGCTGTTCGTGATGTCTTGTTCCAGTTCCTCCTGTGTTTACAATGAGCTAAGCTGTTCGTGATGTCTTGTTCCAGTTCCTCCTGTGTTTACAATGAGCTAAGCTGTTCGTGATGTCTTGTTCCAGTTCCTCCTGTGTTTACAATGAGCTAAGCTGTTCGTGATGTCTTGTTCCAGTTCCTCCTGTGTTTACAATGAGCTAAGCTGTTCGTGATTTCTTGTTCCAGTTCCTCCTGTGTTTACAATGAGCTAAGCTGTTCGTGATCTCTTGTTCCAGTTCCTCCTGTGTTTAAAATGAGCTAAGCTGTTCGTGATCTCTTGTTCCAGTTCCTCCTGTGTTTACAATGAGCTAAGCTGTTCGTGATGTCTTGTTCCAGTTCCTCCTGTGTTTACAATGAACTAAGCTGTTCGTGATCTCTTGTTCCAGTTCCTCCTGTGTTTACAATGAGCTAAGCTGTTCGTGATGTCTTGTTCCAGTTCCTCCTGTGTTTGCAATGAGCTAAGCTGTTCGTGATGTCTTGTTCCAGTTCCTCCTGTGTTTACAATGAGCTAAGCTGTTCGTGATGTCTTGTTCCAGTTCCTCCTGTGTTTACAATGAGCTAAGCTGTTCGTGATGTCTTGTTCCAGTTCCTCCTGTGTTTACAATGAGCCGTGCTCTGAGGCCGATACCTCAACATCATTCGATACATGAATTAAAGATAAATACTATACTCTTGTCCGGTAGTCGAATCTATCCATTAATTGTGTCAGTCATTAAAAATAAATCCTGTACTCTTGTGTAGTAGTGGAATCTTTCAATTAATTAGTTCCAATCACCTCGCCGATTCCTGACTAACAAGGGTGTGGCTGGAGATGTGTGTGTGTGTGGAGGTCGATGAATTTGTTGTGAAGCATGTAGGTCTGTGCGCATGTCCGGTCACGTCCTGGGGAGCTACTCCGTCACCAAAACAAGCGTCAGTTACTTCCTTTTTGACAGAAGAGTACAAACTGTTTATGTTATTTGCGGGGGGATGGTCGATAACTTGCCAGGGCAACGAACAATGTAATGATAAGTACAGTAGCCAGTGCAATAAGGTCAGTAGCCCTTACAATGACAAGTACTGTAACTAGTACTATGAGAAGTACAATATAGTCAGTACAATAACAAGTACAGTAGACAGTACAATAACAAGTACAGTAGACAGTACAATAACAAGTACAGTAGACAGAACAATAACAAGTACAGTAGACAGTACAATAACCAGAATAATAGACAGTACAATAACAACTACAGTAGACAGTACATTAACAAGTACAGTAGCACAGTACAATAACAAGTACTGTAGACAGCATAACAACAAGTACTGTAGACAGTACATATACATTACATTACACCATGTACATATAACAAAGTACAGTAGCTCTTCAGTAGTACAATAACAAGTACAGTAGACCAGTACAATAACAAGTACAGTAACCAGAGTACAATAACAAGTACAGTAGCCAGTACAATAACAAGTACAGTAGCCAGTACATACTAGTACAGTAGATATCAGTAAGAACTATGTTCCATATAACAAGTAACAGTAGAACTAGCACAATTACAGTGCATGTACAAAGACAGTACATATAACTACAGTACAGGAGTAGTACATTAACTAATTATACAGTGCAATTAGTATCAGTACAGTGACAGTAGACATTACGGTAGACAGTACATAACAAGTACAGTAGACATTACAATCAGTCACTGTACATTAACAATACGGTACAGTATCAGTCACAATTTCTGTACAGTAGAATAGTTAGTTATGATGATTTGATGCGATAACTCACCGCTAGTACTATAACAGAAAGTACAGTAGACAGTACAATATACAAGTACAGTGTCGTGGACAGTCATCTATACAGGACAGTAGACGTGTTACATTTAAATCAAGTACAGTGCACAGTAACAATAACAATTTTACGGCTAGACGTAGTCTAGTTTTCGCACGACGTTCTTGCCTTAGTAAAAGAATAAAGTACAGTAGGACTAGTACTTCTCCTAGATTAGCGGACGTGCTAGATCCAGTACTCAATAACAAGTACATTAACCCAGTACAATAACGAAAGTACCAGAGCGGCAGTAGACAATATCATGTACTCGATAGCCGAGCTAATATTAACAAGTACAGTGACAATGCATTTAATTGAGTACTCAAGGTATATAAAGTACATTTACCAGTAACAATAAGAAGTTCAGTAGCCGGTGTTTATCAATAACAAGTACTTGTAGCCCTGCAGTACTAATAAAACAAGTACAGTAAGGCAGTTACCAATAAACTAATGTACAGTAGACTCTTCGAGCCTACAGCGTGTCAATAACAAAGTAAAAAAAAGCAGTAAGACTGATTACTTTAACACAAGTACAGTGCACAGTTACAATAAGTCCATGTACAGTAGACTTTTTTTGAGTAAAACATCATAGTATAGTGGAACTGCAGTACAATAACATGTACATTAACCAGTACATATAA
>CALYLW010000826.1:23-42012 GCA_944989445.1 Ampullaceana balthica
GTCGTAGGTGGTGTGTGCGGCGGGGGTCGTCCTGATGGTCGGCGTGGGGCGTGTGGTCTGGATTGTGGTCGTTGATATCTGGGCGATCAGCTGCCTGACATCCGGGCCCTGGACGATCCCGTAGATGGTCTGGACGCGTGTGGGCGGTGGGGTGGGGAGAGAAGACAACGTGAACGTTGGCAAGTGAAGTTTTGCACACGATGGTTTACGAGTGAAGGTGTTGAAGAGGTTTGCACGTAAAGGTTTACAAGGAAGTATTTGCACGTGAATGTTTGCGTGCAAGTGAGTGTTGTGTTGGGTTTTCCCTCGATTATGGTGATAGTGACGATCAACATAGTCCTAGTTTGTAGGTTTCTAAATAGTTGTAATACATTATCTATATCAGGCGTATTTAATTAACCAGGCTTGCCCCCCGCGGGTGGGGGGGTGGTGAGAGGTGTAACTAGCTGCGTGGAGCAGCGTCAGTGAGTCAGTGACTTTGGGAGACTCAAAAAATTGGATTTATTAGCATTTAAAAAAAACTCGTTTCTGTCAGCGAAATGTGAAAATAAATCAGGTGAGGGGTTGGGGGGGTGGGGGGGGGGTTCGCACTGGGTCTTCTAGTCGGTGGTCTTATTGACCTAGTCTTCTAGTTAGTGATCTTAATTACGGAGTCTTTTAGACTCATGCTACCAAAAAGAGAATTGCATAGTCCTCTAATAAGTCGAAGTCAGAAGTCAGAAGTCAGAAGTCAGAAGTCAGAAGTGTTTAGGTAAAATTCAGTTCTTTTCTTTTCAACAAAAATAAAACTTTAAAAAATTATTCTTAACCGCAGGGACATATTATTGTCTTCTGAGGTCTAATCAAAATTAAGACTTTTAAAGAAAATAATTAACAGTATTAAGATCAAGACAAGACGACAGTTGACAAGTTCTGTACTCTAATAACACAAATGACAAGTTCTGTACTCTATAACACAAATGACAAGTTCTGTACTCTATAACACAAATGACAAGTTCTGTACTCTATAACACAAATGACAAGTTCTGTACTCTATAACACAAATGACAAGTTCTGTACTCTATAACACAAATGACAAGTTCTGTACTCTATAACACAAATGACAAGTTCTGTACTCTATAACACAAATGACAAGTTCTGTACTCTATAACACAAATGACAAGTTCTGTACTCTATAACACAAATGACAAGTTCTGTACTCTATAACACAAATGACAAGTTCTGTACTCTATAACACAAATGACAAGTTCTGTACTCTATAACACAAATGACAAGTTCTGTACTCTATAACACAAATGACAAGTTCTGTACTCTATAACACAAATGACAAGTTCTGTACTCTATAACACAAATGACAAGTTCTGTACTCTATAACACAAATGACAAGTTCTGTACTCTATAACACAAATGACAAGTTCTGTACTCTATAACACAAATGACAAGTTCTGTACTCTATAACACAAATGACAAGTTCTGTACTCTATAACACAAATGACAAGTTCTGTACTCTATAACACAAATGACAAGTTCTGTACTCTATAACACAAATGACAAGTTCTGTACTCTATAACACAAATGACAAGTTCTGTACTCTATAACACAAATGACAAGTTCTGTACTCTATAACACAAATGACAAGTTCTGTACTCTATAACACAAATGACAAGTTCTGTACTCTATAACACAAATGACAAGTTCTGTACTCTATAACACAAATGACAAGTTCTGTACTCTATAACACAAATGACAAGTTCTGTACTCTATAACACAAATGACAAGTTCTGTACTCTATAACACAAATGACAAGTTCTGTACTCTATAACACAAATGACAAGTTCTGTACTCTATAACACAAATGACAAGTTCTGTACTCTATAACACAAATGACAAGTTCTGTACTCTATAACACAAATGACAAGTTCTTTACTCTATAACACAAATGACAAGTTCTGTACTCTATAACACAAATGACAAGTTCTGTACTCTATAACACAAATGACAAGTTCTTTACTCTATAACACAAATGACAAGTTCTGTACTCTATAACACAAATGACAAGTTCTTTACTCTATAACATAAATGACAAGTTCTTTACTCTATAACACAAATGTTCTACAAAAATCTATTGGAAATTCAGCCATCATGTACAACCACTCACCACGGGGTGTGTATAAATAGCCGTCGGTGGATGCGTGACGGATAGTGGACAGCTGGGAACCTTGCAGCAGGCGTCGAAAGGATCTGTGACGTTTGTGCACAGGGCGTTGGCTGGTGTGTACGTGGCGCACCTGGGTGTGACACAAAGGTGAACAAGTTCTTCAGACGTGGGCAAAAAGTACAAAGTTTATTATTATTTGAGCTACTTTAATGACGTTTCAGATTTTCAAGGTGTTAGATCCAATGTTCCCTGAAAGCTGCGGGGCTGCGCAGCCGCGCAGATATCTGAACGACGCCGCGCAGCAGTTTTGAATTACCGCGCAACAAATTTTGGAAAATATTGCACATAAAATTAATGCTGTGCAACATTGCACATGGGTTTTTTTACGTTGCACACGGACCAGCGAACCTGGGAGGGAACATTGGTTAGACCCGTTTGTTTCAACTACCTGTACAGAACAAGACACCTTACAATCACTGTTACCTGAGCCATAGAACGTGACACTTTCAATTTTAGATTCAACTGTCCTACAGAACATTATACTTTTGTTTTTACCTTTGCTATAACACGCCACATGATACCTTATCCTCCTATTCCACATGACACAGGAAATGACATCAGGAACGTCCTCTTACCTGCTGGTGCATGACATCAGTAACATCCTCTTACCTGCTGGTGCATGACATCATTAACTTCCTCTTACCTGCTGGTGCATGACATCAGTAACTTCCTCTCGTCCTCTTACCTGCTGGTGCATGACATCAATAACTTCCTCTCGTCCTCTTACCTGCTGGTGCATGACATCAATAACTTCCTCTCGTCCTCTTACCTGCTGGTGCATGACATCAGTAACGTCCTCTCGTCCTCTTACCTGCTGGTGCATGACATCAGTAACTTCCTCTTACCTGCTGGTGCATGACATCAGTAACTTCCTCTTACCTGCTGGTGCATGACATCAATAACTTCCTCTTACCTGCTGGTGCATGACATCAATAACTTCCTCTTACCTGCTGGTGCATGACATCAGTAACGTCCTCTTACCTGCTGGTGCATGACATCAATAACTTCCTCTTACCTGCTGGTGCATGACATCATTAACTTCCTCTTACCTGCTGGTGCATGACATCAATAACTTCCTCTCGTCCTCTTACCTGCTGGTGCATGACATCATTAACTTCCTCTTACCTGCTGGTGCATGACATCAATAACTTCCTCTCGTCCTCTTACCTGCTGGTGCATGACATCATTAACTTCCTCTTACCTGCTGGTGCATGACATCAGTAACGTCCTCTTACCTGCTGGTGCATGACATCATTAACTTCCTCTTACCTGCTGGTGCATGACATCAATAACTTCCTCTCGTCCTCTTACCTGCTGGTGCATGACATCATTAACTTCCTCTTACCTGCTGGTGCATGACATCAATAACTTCCTCTCGTCCCCTTACCTGCTGGTGCATGACATCATTAACTTCCTCTTACCTGCTGGTGCATGACATCAGTAACTTCCTCTTACCTGCTGGTGCATTACATCAGTAACGTCCTCTTACCTGCTGGTGCATGACATCATTAACTTCCTCTTACCTGCTGGTGCATGACATCATTAACTTCCTCTTATCTGCTGGTGCATGACATCAGTAACTTCCTCTTACCTGCTGGTGCATGACATCATTAACTTCCTCTTACCTGCTGGTGCATGACATCATTAACTTCCTCTTACCTGCTGGTGCATGACATTATTAACATCCTCTTACCTGCTGGTGCATGACATCAGTAACGTCCTCTTACCTGCTGGTGCATGACATCAGTAACGTCCTCTTACCTGCTGGTGCATGACATCAGTAACTTCCTCTTACCTGCTGGTGCATGACATCAGTAACGTCCTCTTACCTGCTGGTGCATGACATCAGTAACGTCCTCTTACCTGCTGGTGCATGACATCAGTAACGTCCTCTTACCTGCTGGTGCATGGCATCAATAACGTCCTCTTACCTGCTGGTGCATGACATCAGTAACGTCCTCTTACCTGCTGGTGCATGACATCAGTAACGTCCTCTTACCTGCTGGTGCATGACATCAATAACTTCCTCTTACCTGCTGGTGCATGACATCAATAACTTCCTCTTACCTGCTGGTGCATGACATCAGTAACGTCCTCTTACCTGCTGGTGCATGACATCAATAACTTCCTCTTACCTGCTGGTGCATGACATCAATAACTTCCTCTTACCTGCTGGTGCATGACATCAGTAACATCCTCTTACCTGCTGGTGCATGACATCAGTAACGTCCTCTTACCTGCTGGTGCATGACATCAGTAACATCCTCTTACCTGCTGGTGCATGACATCAGACCAGTAGATTCATCCAAACACTGGCATGTGTCCCCACAGTTTCCATCTTTGCTTATCTCTCCCTGGGCCAAGATTTGACCATGAAATAAACAGCCAGCTGAAAAAGGGAAATGTCCATTTTGTACAGTTTCAAAATATTGTTAAAATCAGTCCGTCCCCCCCCCATCCCCCACAACCCACCTGTAGAATGTTTCTTAATTTTTAGCAGCGTCTTCAACTATGGACTGAAAACGATTTATGCATTTTTGGAAATATTAGATGAAAATATATATTTTTTACATTTTTTTTGCTATTACCAATATTTGAGGACAAACATATAGAGATCTTTATTTAATTACGAGCAACCAAGCCCGTCCAAGGACGTTCCGCCACCGTTCGGTGGCATGTTGTAACTCCCCTTCAACAGCCGTCTCGACCGGCATCCATGTGCATCACGTCAAAAATACTATTCATTATAGTTAAAATAAATAACTCGTAAAAACAGAGATTTTGACTATAAATCCCAACGCGCATAACTCAAAATAAAGTCTTGGAAGAAATACTGCACCAAAAATAACTCGTTTTGAACGTCCGCCTAAACTTGATATGATTGGCTGTAGGAGTCATGTGTGTTTGAGAGACCAATCGCTATAGATGACGGGACAGAACTTAGCCTTTTATTATATAAGGATTATCCATAGATGCACTTTCAGAGATAATAAGGACAGGAAAAGATGATGTTTCGTTTGTGTCAATAGATAATCTGATGTAGTTTTAACATTTGATGTTGTCACGTCTTAATTCCATGTTGAGCTAAGATGTTTGATCTTAAACTTAGTTAAACACCCTGTGGGCCGTCCATAAATGACGTCACGCGATTTTGGCCGATTTTTCACTCCCCCCTCCCCTTTCGTCACGCGTCGTCATAAAAACTTAGACCCCCCGCCCATAGGACGTCAAACAGCTTTGCGCCCCCCCCCATAAAAGCTGTAATTTCTATTTGGAAAAGAGCATGTTTCAAATCACTTTTTGTCATTTTAGTATGTATTGTAGAGACCCGCGTACGGGCGATTGGGACAGGTTACCCAGGGGACAGGTTACCCAGGGGACAGGACAGGGACAGGTGAACTGAGTAGGGGTGGGTGCACCGCAGCCAAAGGGGCATGCCCTGGGGGTGTTAGGTTACAACAGTGACCGTAGCGAAGTTTTTATTGCTGTCAACCTGACCATAGTCCAGTGAGATGCCAAATGTTATTTATGTGAACTCGGGGGAAAAGATGAATGCCGTTCTTTTTAATGTCTTAAATGAGGAGGGCATCTCAAGTATCACTCGCATAGTTTAGGCTAGCTATATAAGGACAGGGACTTGTTAGACCCGGGAGCACGAAGCCAGGGAGCCACAGGACACTAAGCCAGGGAGCCACGAGTTGGAAGCCAGGGTGCAAAGTATAGGAGTCTGAGATGGGACTAGAACTCAGGACGTAATGCAGACTGAGCACCGTGACTGAGAATGAGAATATAGTGACGGCCTGATGAGAAGCTGTTATACTCAAATAAACGAACTGCCGTGCTGAGTGGCGTGTTGGACTTTCTGCTTGGAACGAGAGTAGTAGAAGTAGATAAATAGACTAAGGCAGAACTTCTACAGTATTTAGTGTAAGGATGCACTCTAATAATCCTAACACGCGTGAAGCGATGTAAAACGTCATAAATAAAATTGTAAGAAATCAAATATTTAAGTGGAGCTTTTATTTCAAGTTGCGAGTTTTGATGTGACGTCACATTTCTCAAACACCCCTCATCCCCTTAGTCACACATCGTCACAAATGTTTGGACCCCCCACCCTTCCCTCCTAGATGCGTGAATTCATTTATGGACGGCCCCTTGGGCTTTTTATTATAGCTGCTTAAACCAATTGGTGAAATTTTAAATTATTTCTAACACCACCAATTAACGTAACCCATAATGAGAACTTACTGACTTTAATGGTTTTGTCAACAATGCAGTCAACGTTTATGACTCCATCCGGGTTAGCGGTAAGGGTTAATGTTACAAAATGAACACAATGTCAACTTACTGACTTTAGTTGTTTTGTAAGCAGTGAAGTCAATATTGATGGTTCCATCCGGGTTCATTTTAGGCAGAATAGGGATCTGGACCCCATTGTTGTCAACCAGGTAGATGTTGGTGCCGCCCGTGGGCAGCAGCACGTTGATGGTGGATGGCATGATGTTGGTGCCGATGGGGCAGCTGATGTGAGGGCAGCAGTCACTGGCCAGCTTCTCAAGCTTGCATCCAGAAGGAATGTTGGTGTACTGCGGGCATCTGAGGGAAGAAGCAAACATTAACTATGGGCTTATCAGACAGACTTAGGTGGCTCTAAGAAGATGCTAACAACAGATGGCCCAAATAGCCTATGCCCGTAACTACAGGTGGATCTATCAACAGATGCCTTTAGCGTCAAATGCCTCTAACAATAGGTGCCTCTAACAACAGATCACTCTAAGACAAGACAAAAAGCACTTGCTATAACAACTGTAGAACCCGTAGTACTGGGTGTCACAGACATGACCCCTATAACTCATATAACCCCTATAACCCCCGGACTCACTTGCTGTAGCACCGGTAGAACCCGTAGTACTGGGTGTCACAGACATGACCCCTATAACCCCCTATAACCCCCTGTAACCCCCTGACTCACTTGCTGTAGCACCGGTAGAACCCGTAGTACTGGGTGTCACAGACATGACCCCTATAACCCCCTATAACCCCCTGACTCACTTGCTGTAGCACCGGTAGAACCCGTAGTACTGGGTGTCACAGACATGACCCCTATAACTCCTATAACCCCTTTAACCCCCGGACTCACTTGCTGTAGCACCTGTAGAACCCGTAGTACTGGGTGTCACAGACATGACCCCTGTAAATCCCTATAACCCCCTGACTCACTTGCTGTAGCACCGGTAGAACCCGTAGTACTGGGTGTCACAGACATGACCCCTATAACCCCCTATAACCCCCTGACTCACTTGCTGTAGCACCGGTAGAACCCGTAGTACTGGGTGTCACAGACATGACCCCTATAACTCCTATAACCCCTATAACCCCCTGACTCACTTGCTGTAGCACCGGTAGAACCCGTAGTACTGGGTGTCACAGACATGACCCCTGTAAACCCCTATAACCCCCGGACTCACTTGCTGTAGCACCTGTAGAACCCGTAGTACTGGGTGTCACAGACATGACCCCTGTTAACCCATATAACCCCCGGACTCACTTGCTGTAGCACCGGTAGAACCCGTAGTACTGGGTGTCACAGACATGACCCCTATAACCCCCTATAACCCCCTGTAACCCCCTGACTCACTTGCTGTAGCACCGGTAGAACCCGTAGTACTGGGTGTCACAGACATGACCCCTGTAAACCCCTATAACCACCGGACTCACTTGCTGTAGCACCTGTAGAACCCGTCGTACTGGGTGTCACACACATGACCCCTGTAAACCCCTATAACCCCCGGACTCACTTGCTGTAGCACCGGTAGAACCCGTAGTACTGGGTGTCACAGACATGACCCCTGTAAACCCCTATAACCCCTATAATCCCCTGACTCACATGCTGTAGCACCTGTAGAACCCGTAGTACTGGGTGTCACAGACATGACCCCTGTAACCCCTCTAACCCCCGGACTCACTTGCTGTAGCACCGGTAGAACCCGTAGTACTGGGTGTCACAGACGCACTCGTGCTCGCAGTCAGGTGACCAGGTCTGTCCGGCCGTGTACTGCACACCGTTGTACATGCATCGGTCATCTGGACCCGGGACAAACCCTGGGTACTTGACCTTGCACAGTCCGCAGTAGACTGGACAGTTCTCCGTCATGAACGGACGATAGTTGCCCTCACACGTGTCTTTGCCGTAGAGTGGACACTCAGGCTTCAGGTCAATGCACGGCGGCTCTTTGGATTCGTCATAAATCTGTTTGTCTGGAGAAGTTAATAGTAGAACTAAGGCATTGCTATTGGTGGGAATGGAAATTATTGTTAGACTAGGTTGTGCTGCGGCGCCCACTTTTTTAGGGGGCCTACGGCGCCCACCTTTTTCAAAAGCCCATCTAACTTGTCCTTGTATGATAAATACGTAATATTAAACTTCCTGAAATGTACACAAAGTATTTTATAATAGGAGTTGTAGGGCCACTTTTTTTTTGGTCAAATGCCCAAGTAAATTATCCTTCCTCTGTATAATAAAAACGAAATATTCCTGAAATGTACACAAAGTATTTATATAATATTTTTTTACAGTGCTAATCACCACGCGATTTTTTAACTACTTTTAGAAAGCAGCGCACCAAATTACTGCACCAAAAAATATCTCTTTGAGTCAGTCAGCACTGTTTACAACACAAATGCTGACGTCATAGGTTCGTGCGTTGTTTGGCTAATGTTAATCTGGAAACCAAAATGATTATGATTTTTAAGTCTATATTTTCAATTTTAAAAAAAAGCATAGTGATGTCCCTTAGCGTTAGGCCTGAGGTAGTCAGCGATAATTGAACGTAAATATATATATATATATATACTAGGGGTTCTAGGGTGCCTAAGGCGCCCACTTTTTTGTCAAAAACCCAAGTAAATTATCCTTATTTGATAAATACGAAATATTAAACTTCCTGAAATGTACACAAAGTATTTTATAATTATAAATCCTCAAATCGTATTTTTAGATCGTTCCCTTTTCCAAAATTAAGATATAAGCTAAAGCAATGACGTCATATAATATTTTTTTACAGCACGTCTTTAATTGATAATTATTTTGCACACCTTTTTGCGCACCTTGTATTAAATATAAGATCAAACGATGACGTCATATTAAATATTTTTACAGTGCTAATCACCACACGATTATTTAACTGCTACAGGCCTTGTATTAATATGGCGGAGAGCTATTAATAGAAATATTGGGGCTATATTTATATTTTTTAAGGTCAGATTTCATGAAAATTTAATAAAAGATACGAGTCAATGTGTACATGTTGGTATATGGAGAAGGATGTATTTTGTCAGCTATTTGTTAATTCTTAGTTAATTTTAGACAGCAAATTGGACTTGAAAGTGGAACAACAGTTTCGTAATTTTATTATGCTAACAATTTTAAGAACATAGTGATTCGACTTCATTTACGCTGTACAACATTGTTCCGCTAAAATGTAATCTAAAGATAGAACATTACTCTTTGAGCTATGACGTTTTCCGGTCTTAGAAATGATCAACCCAATAAAAAAAAAGACTGTTGTACATCGTTCCTCAGCGTTCCATAGTAAGCCAGTTAATGAGTTGGTTTTTTATATTATTATCTCTCTATATATAAGAGGCATTTGTTGTCTGGTTGTCTGTCTGTTCCCTAATAACTCAAGATCCAGACAACCAAATAACGTGAAATTTGGTACACGTACACAAAATTATACCGGAAAGGTTATTAAAAAGGTTTCGTTCCATATATATAAGATACTGGGGGCCGGGGGCCCAAAATGTAATTTTTCCTTATATGAGCTATATAAAATAAAAATTATTGAAAATTAAGACGTAAAATAATGACGCAAAATAATAAAAATTTTGTGTCGAGATTAACAAGAAGGCAACTATCGCCATAAAATAATTTTTTTGTTGTTGTTGCTTTGTTGTTGTTGCTTTTGTTGTTGCTTTTGTTGTTGTAGTTGTTGTTTTGTTGTTGATGTTTTTGTTGTTGTTTTGTTTTTGTTGCTGTTGTTGTTTTTGTTGTTGTTGTTGTTGCTGTTGTTGCTTTTGTTTTGTTTTTGCTGTTGTTGTTGTTGTCCACATCCCTTGCCCTGCGACGTCAATGTCCTTCATGTTGTTGTTGCTTTGTTGTTGTTGCTGTTGTAGTTGTTGTTTTGTTGTTGTTGCTTTGTTGTTGTTGCTGTTGTTGTTGTAGTTGTTGTTTTATTGTTGTTTGTTGTTGTTTTGTTGTTGTTGTTTATGTTGTTCTTTTGTTTTTGTTGTTTGTTTTTGTTGTTTTGTTGCTGTTGTTGTTTTTGTTGTTGTTGCTGTTGTTGTTAAACCCGGGAGAAGCCGGGTACTTGCCCCTAGTATATATTATACTAGGGGCAAGTACCCGGCTTCGCACGGGTTTAACAACAACAAAAACAGCAACAGCAACATCAACAACAACAAAACAAAAACAAAAATAACAACAAAAAAACAACTACAACAACAACAGCAACAACAACAAAGCAACAACAACAAAGCAACAACTACAACAACAACAACAACAAAGCAACAACAACATGAAGGACATTGCCGTCGCAGGGCAAGGATGTGAACAACAACAACAACAGCAAAAACAACACAAAAGCAACAAAAAAACAACAAAAACAGAACAACAACAAACACAACAAAATCAACAACAAAACAACAAAAACAAAACAACAACAAAAACAACAAAATCAACAACAAAAGCAACAAAAACAAAACAACAACAAAAACAGCAAAAACGACAACAAAACAACAACAACAACAACAACAAAACAACAACTACAACAACAACAGCAACAACAAAAGCAACAACAACAAAAAAATTATATTATTGCGATAGTCGCCTTCTTGTTAATCTCGACACCAAAATGTTTATTATTTTGCGTCATTATTTTACGTCTTAATTTTCAATAATTTTTATTTTATATAGCTCATATAGGGAAAAACTACATTTTGGGCCCCCGGCCCCCAGTATCTTATATATATGGAACGAAACCTGTTTAATAACCTTTCCGGTATAATTTTGTGTACGTGTAACAAATTTCCCGTTATTTGGTTGTCTGGAACTTGAGTTATTAGGGAACAGACAGACAGACAGACAACAAATGCGTCTTATATGTATAGAGATATTTACGCTCAATTATGTAGCCTAACGCTAAGGGACAATACTCTGCTTTTTTAAAAAAAAATTGGATAATCATTTTGGTTTCCAGATTAACTTTAAACACCCTCCACACTATTAATAATAATTGAACAATTTCATGCGGACGTTCGATAAGAGTTACTTTTGGTGCAGTAATTTGGTGCGCTACTTTCTAAAGTTACTTTAAAAATCGTGTGGTGATTAGCACTGTA
Organism: Ampullaceana balthica; assembly: GCA_944989445.1. Classification (NCBI taxonomy): domain Eukaryota; kingdom Metazoa; phylum Mollusca; class Gastropoda; family Lymnaeidae; genus Ampullaceana; species Ampullaceana balthica. The sequence continues at coordinate 11,641 of CALYLW010000826.1, forward strand.
AAAAAAGTATTATATAGCTACATACTTTGTGTACATTTCAGGAATATTTCGTATTTATCATATGAGGATACCCTACTTAAGCTTTTGCAATTGAAAAAACAAAAAAACTCTATTATAAAATACTTTGTGTACATTTAAGAACGTTTAATATTACGTATTTATCATACAAGGACAAGTTAGTTGGGCTTTTGAAAAAGGTGGGCGCCATAGGCGCCCTTAAAAAAGGGGGCGCCACGGCCCCGCAGCACAAACTAGTATTATATATAATACAAGTGTATCACCGATCAAAAATGACGGAAGTTTTCATAATAAATACGCATCATAATAACAAATAATGTAATACAGAACTTTCATTTATCTTATTTATTTTTATTTTATTAATTTATTTTCATATTGAACAATTTTATGCGGAATGTTCGAAAAGAGTTATTTTTGGTGCAGTAATTTTGTGCGCTGCTTTCTAAAATTAGTAGCGTAACAGACAGGGCGGGACGGACGTGACATACATAGCAAATTATGTATGTTGATAGGGAATTGTTATTTTTGGGAATGTAAATTATTTTCGGGAAACTAGTTTTTTATGCCTAGTTACAAGAAGAAAATAAATAAATTTAATGTATAAGCTTTAGTAATATATTTCAAACGATAAGACAACGTCGTATTTTCCATTTTGTCTACGTTAAAGATCAGTTACTTCCCTTTCTCAATGAATACTTGTAATATTTTCTGTTTTCTGTTAAACAAAACCGTTTTCTTTCACCATTTTAAAGCTCTCCTCTTGGTTAAGTGTACACTCTAGAGCTGTTATTAGACAGAAATTAATGACGTCATTTTGGGTTGGAACACTTGCCAGTTAATCCACACCTTAGCTAGTCATGTGTCTAAAGATAGATCGTCTAAATGCACTATTTTCTAGCCTACTTATTGATTTGAATTCATATGTTCCAAAGAATATACAATCCCGTTGATGTATAACTAGATAAAGTAGATGGAAAAATTAGCATTGATACAATTATCTCCTCCTGGTCAGGGTTCTCGGAATTCAAACTTCCGGTATTGATCGAGTTATCTACTCACAGCCAGCTTTCTCGGAAATCGTGCCGAAGCCCGTGATGATGGCAGACGTGGTGCGCAGTTCACATTTGGGCTGTTGGCAGCAGGATCCAGGTACAGATTCCAGGTAACAGTAGGACGGCAAGCTGCCAACAAAGTACTGGGGACAGCTGGGGACAAACACATCATGTCAAACTGTGATAGTGGCTAGGTAACAATAGGACGGCAAGCTGCCAACAAAGTACTGGGGACAACTGGGGACAAACATATCATGTGAAACTGTGAAAGTGGCTAGGTAACAGTAGGATGGCAAGCTGCCAACAAAGTACTGGGGACAGCTGGGGACAAACACATCATGTCAAACTGTGATAGTGGCTAGGTAACTGTAGGATGGCAAGCTGCCAACAAAGTACTGGGGACAACTGGGGACAAACATATCATGTGAAACTGTGAAAGTGGCTAGGTAACAGTAGGATGGCAAGCTGCCAACAAAGTACTGGGGACAGCTGGGGACAAACACATCATGTGAAACTGTGATAGTGGCTAGGTAACAGTAGGATGGCAAGCTGCCAACAAAGTACTGGGGACAGCTGGGGTCAAACACATCATGTCAAACTGTGATAGTGGCTAGGTAACAGTAGGATGGCAAGCTACCAACAAAGTACTGGGGACAACTGGGGACAAACATATCATGTGAAACTGTGAAAGTGGCTAGGTAACAGTAGGATGGCAAGCTGCAAACAAAGTACTGGGGACAACTGGGGACAAACATATCATGTGAAACTGTGAAAGTGGCTAGGTAACAGTAGGATGGCAAGCTGCCAACAAAGTACTGGGGACAGCTGGGGACAAACACATCATGTGAAACTGTGATAGAGGCTAGGTAACAGTAGGATGGCAAGCTGCCAACAAAGTACTGGGGACAGCTGGGGACAAACACATCATGTCAAACTGTGATAGTGGCTAGGTAACAGTAGGATGGCAAGCTGCCAACAAAGTACTGGGGACAACTGGGGACAAACATATCATGTGAAACTGTGAAAGTGGCTAGGTAATAGTAGGATGGCAAGCTGCCAACAAAGTACTGGGGACAACTGGGGACAAACATATCATGTGAAACTGTGAAAGTGGCTAGGTAACAGTAGGATGGCAAGCTGCCAACAAAGTACTGGGGACAGCTGGGGACAAACACATCATGTCAAACTGTGATAGTGGCTAGGTAACAATAGGACGGCAAGCTGCCAACAAAGTACTGGGGACAACTGGGGACAAACATATCATGTGAAAATGTGATAGTGGCTAGGTAACAATAGGACGGCAAGCTGCCAACAAAGTACTGGGGACAACTGGGGACAAACACATCATGTGAAACTGTGATAGTGGCTAGGTAACAATAGGACGGCAAGCTGCCAACAAAGTACTAGGGACAAACACATCATGTGAAACTGTGATAGTGGCTAGGTAACAATAGGATGGCAAGCTGCCATCAAAGTACTGGGGACAACTGGGGACAAACATATCATGTGAAACTGTGATAGTGGCTAGGTAACAGTAGGATGGCAAGCTGCCAACAAAGTACTGGGGACAACTGGGGACAAACACATCATGTGAAACTGTGCTAGTGGCTAGGTAACAGTAGGACGGCAAGCTGCCAACAAAGTACTGGGGACAAACACATCATGTGAAACTGTGATAGTGGCTAGGTAACAGTAGGATGGCAAGCTGCCAACAAAGTACTGGGGACAACTGGGGACAAACACATCATGTGAAACTGTGATAGTGGCTAGGTAACAATAGGATGGCAAGCTGCCAACAAAGTACTGGGGACAACTGGGGACAAACACATCATGTGAAACTGTGATAGTGGCTAGGTAACAGTAGGATGGCAAGCTGCCAACAAAGTACTGGGGACAACTGGGGACAAACATATCATGTGAAACTGTGAAAGTGGCTAGGTAACAGTAGGATGGCAAGCTGCCAACAAAGTACTGGGGACAGCTGGGGACAAACACATCATGTGAAACTGTGATAGTGGCTAGGTAACAGTAGGATGGCAAGCTGCCAACAAAGTACTGGGGACAGCTGGGGTCAAACACATCATGTCAAACTGTGATAGTGGCTAGGTAACAGTAGGATGGCAAGCTACCAACAAAGTACTGGGGACAACTGGGGACAAACATATCATGTGAAACTGTGAAAGTGGCTAGGTAACAGTAGGATGGCAAGCTGCAAACAAAGTACTGGGGACAACTGGGGACAAACATATCATGTGAAACTGTGAAAGTGGCTAGGTAACAGTAGGATGGCAAGCTGCCAACAAAGTACTGGGGACAGCTGGGGACAAACACATCATGTGAAACTGTGATAGAGGCTAGGTAACAGTAGGATGGCAAGCTTCCAACAAAGTACTGGGGACAGCTGGGGACAAACACATCATGTCAAACTGTGATAGTGGCTAGGTAACAGTAGGATGGCAAGCTGCCAACAAAGTACTGGGGACAACTGGGGACAAACATATCATGTGAAACTGTGAAAGTGGCTAGGTAACAGTAGGATGGCAAGCTGCCAACAAAGTACTGGGGACAACTGGGGACAAACATATCATGTGAAACTGTGAAAGTGGCTAGGTAACAGTAGGATGGCAAGCTGCCAACAAAGTACTGGGGACAGCTGGGGACAAACACATCATGTGAAACTGTGATAGTGGCTAGGTAACAATAGGACGGCAAGCTGCCAACAAAGTACTGGGGACAACTGGGGACAAACATATCATGTGAAAATGCGATAGTGGCTAGGTAACAATAGGACGGCAAGCTGCCAACAAAGTACTGGGGACAACTGGGGACAAACACATCATGTGAAACTGTGATAGTGGCTAGGTAACAATAGGACGGCAAGCTGCCAACAAAGTACTGGGGACAAACACATCATGTGAAACTGTGATAGTGGCTAGGTAACAATAGGATGGCAAGCTGCCATCAAAGTACTGGGGACAACTGGGGACAAACATATCATGTGAAACTGTGATAGTGGCTAGGTAACAGTAGGATGGCAAGCTGCCAACAAAGTACTGGGGACAACTGGGGACAAACACATCATGTGAAACTGTGATAGTGGCTAGGTAACAGTAGGATGGCAAGCTGCCAACAAAGTACTGGGGACAAACACATCATGTGAAACTGTGATAGTGGCTAGGTAACAGTAGGATGGCAATCTGCCAACAAAGTACTGGGGACAACTGGGGACAAACACATCATGTGAAACTGTGATAGTGGCTAGGTAACAATAGGATGGCAAGCTGCCAACAAAGTACTGGGGACAACTGGGGACAAACACATCATGTGAAACTGTGATAGTGGCTAGGTAACAGTAGGACGGCAAGCTGCCAACAAAGTACTGGGGACAACTGGGGACAAAAATATCATGTTAAACTGTGATAGTGGCTAGGTAACAGTAGGATGGCAAGCTGCCAACAAAGTACTGGGGACAGCTGGGGACAACTGGGGACAAACATATCATGTGAAACAACAATAGAGGAAGATCATTGCATACAAAATTTCCATGGGAATATGACATGGCGTATGCAATGGATGACATGAATGAGACGAGGAGGAATTTTGGGAACTTTTTGTTAACTAGCGGCCACAAACCCCTCCCCCCCCACCTCTCACTTTTTCCACACACACACCATTGATATTTGCTCCCCATTCATAATCTCGAAACCATTGTAAAAATTTGACTATTCATGAACAATATTCCCTTTAAGCTGCGAGGCAAATTAAATATCTGACAAACGCCGCGCAGCAGGTTAGAATTACCGCGCAGCAAGTTTTATTAAAGATAATAAAGATAATATAATATCTGTGCCTTTGGCATGTAAATTTATGCACAAAAATGAATGCTGTACAACTTCACACTTTTTTTTATTGCCCACGGAGTAACGAAACTTAAAAGAATGAAATAGTTTATGACGATTCCTATAATAAATGAAATATTCCATGTGATCAAGATTAATTTAGGAAATTGCCTTTAAGAGAAAATTAAAGGAGACTAAATAATGGAGTCTAACAATTTTACTACACGTCAGAGACCAGATAGTAAAGCTACGTGAGTGGAGAAAATTTGAAACCCAATTGAGTCCATCAAAGGACTGCTGCACGAATTATTTAAAGCGAGAACTTCTCTCAAATTCAGGGACAGACATACCGTGTTATTTAAAGCAAGAACTCCTCTCTAATTCAGGGACAGACATACGTGTTACAGCGTGTAGGTGGTATCGAGAAATAAACATTGGCTTAGAATATTTAAAAACCGCACTTTGGGTTGCGACTCACGTTTTGGTGCAGTTGATGCGCCCCCTGATGGCATCCACACAGATGCACTGATTGTCACAACCGTCGTCGATGTGTTGGTTCTGGTAGAATTGTTGCCCCTTGTAGTTGCACACCTCTGCAATGGTTAAAGATCCATTTAATGAGATTCGTTTTGACCTTTCTAATTAATTCACTTAAACGAGGTAACTGAAGGACACTGAGTGTGTTGAATACATCCTAGCTGGCCACATCTATATTTATGTTATTACAGATTTGTTTATATTTTAGAATCTGTTTTTTCCCCATCGTGCAAAGATGCTACCATTTGCAATACTGGGTTACCATTATAAAAACTTACGAGTTGAACATTTGCTTTTATATTCTTCTATTTCTTAAGGCCCCGCGATCACATCATTAAGGCGGTAACCATACAAAACGACAAGCGACAAAACGACAACGTGACAAAACGACAAGGTGACAAAACGACAAAGAGACAAAACGACAAGGTGATAAAACGACAAGGTGACAAAACGACAAGTCTTCTTTCTCTACAGTTTTATCTGACTACTCCGTTTTGTCATCTTGTCGTTTTGGCTCTTTGTCGTTTTTTCAACTTGTCGATTCGTCACTAGTCGTTTTGTCTTTTGTCGTTTTGTCATAGAACCCATTAAGGCTCAAGGTTTCTTACTTGATCCGTCGGGCGCTATGCCGGGTTGTGTGAGTGTGGTCGTTGCGGTGGTCGTCTCAAAATGGCAGACGGGCTCCAGGCAACAGGAACCTGGCTTCAGAACAAGCGTGCAGAACGCTGGGAGGTCATGGTAGACGTCACACCTGGTTGAAAGGGGAATATGGGGCAATGTTGTAGGGCAACATGAAATATGGGGAAATGTAGGGCAACATGAAATATGGGGCAATGTTGTAGGGCAACATGAAATATGGGGCAATGTTGTAGGGCAACATGAAATTTGAAACCAGCCACACACAAAAAATAACTTTAAAGTTGCTATGTTTTTTGGGGGGGATTGACTTGGGCCGATAGATAGATATGTAAATCATGCGACTGTAGTCATTTGTTTAAAAATGTGTACTTTGTGTACTTACTTTGCTGTACACTCGTATTTGCCATGGGCGGCATCTGTACACACGCAGTCGTAGTCGCATCCGTCACTCCATCTCTCCCCCTGTTGGTAGATCTTTGATTTGTACATGCACTGGCCGTCTGGAACAGATCAAACACTATTTTAGTGTGTGTTCCACATCTGTAACATTGTTCACACTAATCCCATTGAAGTTTTCTAAAACCTATTCAATGTTTGTTCGGTCAAGACTAATGATATAAAAAGTATGTTTTATTATATTGAGTTCTTTCCATAAATGAAACTCGTTATCGCATAACGAAACCAAAGCGTAAGTGTAAAACATTGAAAATCACAATACAGGTCGCGCCAAACATAGCAGTGCTGGGGCTCACGCGTCTTTAAAGTTTACTTGCCTGAAATCAATCTACTCAACACCAGCTGGTCAACTCTAAGTGGACGGACAAGTGGAAACGATGTCAATACGGGATGAGTTTGTTAATAATAGAACTCTCCGACATGGTTGGGGAGCGACTTTTTTCGCTAATTACCTTAATGAAATTTGAGAGGGTGCGGCTTGTTTTATTAATTTTTTTATCGTCACCCGAATCATGTCAGCTGTAAATCAAGTCAGAGGCGTCACTGGGACTAGGAGGTGCGGGCGGGGGGTAGCGGACCGCACCGTGTCACACCACCAGAAGGGGTGACACCAAGATGTAAAATTGTGTATGTTCCCGTTATTTGGCACTGGAAGACTCAAAGAAGTCCTAAGGGGTAAGTCGTGAGGGGGTGACACTATGAGCTACCGCCCTGGGTGACACCAACCCTAGTGACGCCTCCAAGTGGAGTCTAAATGATCAATAAGTTGTGGTGACTTCCTTCACAAAACGAACCATTCCTGACTGACAAAATGGATCCTTAAAACGGTTAATGGGTATTCGGCACGAATTTCAGCACTGGTACGTTTGAGGCAATGTGTGAGCGCTCTAACAAGGAAAGTTAACGAAAATAAACCCAAGAGTGGTAATACGCTAAAACTAATTTAGGTGGCTTGTCCACATACACAATGGTGAGTTTGAACACACTGATAATTGTGGCATTAATATAACATGTGAAATGGTTCTCCTGCGCAGTAAAGGTTTTTTAAAAAATATTTTACACATTTTCCGAATTTATACTAAAATATTGTATTACGTAGGGATTTTAAAACGTTTATAAATGGCGATAAATAATTACAATTGTAGTAAAATGTGGCTTTTAATTCAGGTGGTTTGTTCTAAATATTTGATTTTGATTTAATGTATTTTTTAACAGACAAAACGTCAAACACAGATTCTATAAACAATTTCAAAACGAAACAAAACCAAAAAAAACCGTTTAAAAATTACTTACGAAATCCGGGCGTTTCAGCTTTGATATCTGAAAGTAAAGGAGACAATTAACCATTTCTATTGGTCTGCTTTGGTGAGATAATTTCACATGTCTTACTACTAACCACACACTAGTACAACAACTACACACAAGCCACACGTGAAGTGAGCATCTCAACCCACAAGCCACACATAAGGGCACATCTTACCACACATTAGGGCACGTCTAGCCACACCACACACACATTAGGGCACATCTTACCACACATTAGGGCACATCTTACCACACATTAGGGCACATCTTACCACACATTAGGGCACATCATACCACACATTTGGGAACATCTTACCACACATTAGGGCACATCTTACCACTCATTAGGGCACATCTTACCACACATTAGGGCACATCTTACCACATAAGCAACACATTAGGGCACACCTTACCACACATTAGGGCACATCTTACCACACATTAGGGCACATCTTACCACACATTAGGGCACATCTTACCACTCATTAGGGCACATCTTACCACACATTAGGGCACATCTTAACACACATTAGGGCACATCCTACCACACATTAGGGCACATCTTACCACATAAGCCACACATTAGAGCACATCTTTCACCGAAGAATCCAGAGAACGCCTGGCAGTCCGTGGTACTATACTGAGTGCAGTTGTCCAGTTTGTTCACACATGGGGGCGGGGTCACCGGGACAGTGGGTATTATGGCTGGATGGTCGCGAGAGAAAGGAAGTGATTGGCATGGAGGAATGTTTTAGTAAATGAAACCATGTATGGCTACTAAAGACAATTTTTTAAAATAAATACCTAGCTATACAAAAAATTTGTTTAAAGTAGGGCTGCGGAAATTAACGATTAATTTCTCGATTAATCGTTAAAGATTTTTAACGATTAATTTTTTAACGATTAATCGACCCACCATTTATAAATGTACTGGAAGTTAAAGAGTAAAATATTTCGGCCGATAAATATAAACTAATTTCCGGATGATTACACGAACATTTTGGTTTTAAACTATTGACTGAAGTGAAAGTTCAAAATGTTGATAAAGGTTATTGTGTCCATTGAGAGAAATCGTTTGCCTACCATGCAATGTTCCCTCTAAGTTTAAGCTTCGTTGGTCCGTATGCAAAGTTTTAAAACAATCTCGTGTGCAAGGCAAAGTTGTACAACATCCATTTTTTGTGCAATATTTTACAAAATTTGCTGCGCGGTGATTCTAAACTCCTGCGTGGCGTCGGTGAAATATCTGCGCAGCGGCGCTGCTTAAAGAGAACATTGCTACCATGGTTCTAACACTTCGCTTACATATCACCTGCAAACCAAACATCCACTACAGTATCAGAAACTTCAGCTGAGACAATCTAAAGATATGTGAGCATTCGTTCACATCGGTTGGTTATAATGTCAATAGGACCCGCTCATCCCTTGAACCAAATAATGTTAATACACTTGTCTGTTTGCGTTGTTGGTTAAAATATGTCATATAAAGAAGACATTAAAGTGTTATTTCGATTTTCGACAAGTACGTTTAATAAATGTAACTTTTGACAAAATACATTTCAATTTTTGGCTTTAATCGAAATTAACGATTAATTAATCGTTAATTTTTCACAAGTTAACGATTAAATTTAAAGTAATCGTTAACAGCCCTAGTTTAAAGTAATAAACCACTTTATATACTATTAACCATAAAATTTGGGTTTTTTGTGTTCTTTTAAAAAAAAATTTATTACAAAGATGTTTAATTTGTTTGCAAATAGTCAGTTTTAAAATTTAATATAAGGCAAGGGTACTTAATTTTGATAACGATGACTGATCTTACAGGTTCTAAAATTATTGACATGGCTGATATGATGCCAACGAGTGAAAGCGGAAGTTATTTGAACATTTTTAGCTGTTAAGTTTTCAAATAGCTTGACCCACTTGTGACAAAATTTTGAAATAGCTTGACCTACTTGTGCAAAGTTTTGAAATAGCTTGACCTACTTGTGCAAAGTTTTGAAATAGCTTGATCTACTTGTGCAAAGTTTTGAAATAGCTTGACCTACTTGTGCAAAGTTTTGAAATAGCTTGACCTACTTGTGCAATAACCACACGTTCTCGCGCATGACTCCTTCGCCATGGCAACATAGTTGGCACAGAAGCCGCCGTTGTCAGTGTTCTGTTGGATGTAGAGGTCGCACGTGGTGATTTTGTCGACACAAGTCTCTGATTTGGGGTCTAGGAAACAAATTGGAAATTGCCACTAGTGAACTCAGGCAATCTCCTTTGTCAATATTCAGTAGCTCTCATGAAACTTAACATCACTCAAATAAAACTAGTGTACAACTCTCGCACAGATCTCGTTCAACTCTCACACAACTCTCGTACAACTCTCATCCAACTTTCATACCAATCTCGTAAAACTCACGCCCAACTCTCGTACAACTCTGGTCCAACTCTCGTGTAACTCTCGTACAACTCTCATACAACTTTCACACCGATCTCGTAAAACTCGTCCAACTCTCGTTCAACTCTCTTATCTTATGTCTTATCTTATCTATACAGACGTTCCTTCTATGCAGAAGATAATTGCGTCCACAGACCATGACAGATGATCTGTTGGCAAGTGATGCAGCGTTCACAGGCCACCGCTTTGTGGGTTCCACGCATTACCCAGCCGCCTAACTAGTGTTAGGTACCCATTCGGAGCTGGGTGACTCAGGGACGCCATAGGCCCCGGTAACAAATCCTTGCCTTCACATGGATTCGAACCCGCGACCATCGGTACGCCAGTCGAGCACGCTGCCACTCGTACCACTTTCAAACCACCCTCACACCCTCCGCTCTATAAACCCAAAAGGTTAAGTTTGCAAACTACACAAGTCACAAGTCACGAATGTTGTAAACACAAACTTGAAAACACTCAACTACACAAGTAATAAGTCACGAATGTTGTAAACACAAATTTGAACACACTCAACTACACAAGTCACAAGTCACGAATGTTGTAAACACAAACTTGAACACACTCACCAACAGTTGTTGCAGGGGGCGGGGTGACCACCTTAGCTGTTGAAATGAGAGCAAAGAAACATCCATTATACATTCAGCTATAAATAGTAATGACATCATGTTGTATTGAAACCATAAACAGCTTGACATCTTTGAAAATTGTTTGAGGTTTTGAGAATCAATGGTACGTGGGATATGATGTTGAGAACCGCTGTTACATTAATTGAGATAGGATATGATGTTGAGAACCGCTGTTACATTAATTGAGATAGGATATGATGTTGAGAACCGCTGTTACATTAATTGAGATAGGATATAATGTTGAGAACCGCTGTTACATTAATTGAGGTAGGATAGGATGTTGAGAACCGCTGTTACATTAATTGAGTAGGATAGATGTTGAGAACCGCTGTTACATTAATTGAGGTAGGATATGATGTTGAGAACCGCTGTTACATTAATTGAGATAGGATATGATGTTGAGAACCGCTGTTACATTAATTGAGATAGGATATGAGGTTGAGAACCGCTGTTGCATTAATTGAGATAGGATATGATGTTGAGAACCGCTGTTGCATTAATTGAGATAGGATATGATGTTGAGAACCGCTGTTACATTAATTGAGATAGGATATGATGTTGAGAACCGCTGTTACATTAATTGAGGTAGGATATGATGTTGAGAACCGCTGTTACATTAATTGAGGTAGGATATGATGTTGAGAACCGCTGTTACATTAATTGAGGTAGGATATGATGTTGAGAACCGCTGTTACATTAATTGAGGTAGGATATGATGTTGAGAACCGCTGTTACATTAATTGAGATAGGATATGATGTTGAGAACCGCTGTTACATTAATTGAGATAGGATATGATGTTGAGAACCGCTGTTACATTAATTGAGGTAGGATATGATGTTGAGAACCGCTGTTACATTAATTGAGGTAGGATATGATGTTGAGAACCGCTGTTACATTAATTGAGGTAGGATATGATGTTGAGAACCGCTGTTACATTAATTGAGATAGGATATGATGTTGAGAACCGCTGTTACATTAATTGAGATAGGATATGATGTTGAGAACCGCTGTTACATTAATTGAGGTAGGATATGATGTTGAGAACCGCTGTTACATTAATTGAGGTAGGATATGATGTTGAGAACCGCTGTTACATTAATTGAGATAGGATATGATGCTGAGAACTGCTGTTACATTAATTGAGGTAGGATATGATGTTGAGAACCGCTGTTACATTAATTGAGGTAGGATATGATGTTGAGAACCGCTGTTACATTAATTGAGATAGGATATGATGTTGAGAACCGCTGTTACATTAATTGAGATAGGATATGATGTTGAGAACCGCTGTTACATTAATTGAGATAGGATATGATGTTGAGAACCGCTGTTACATTAATTGAGATAGGATATGATGTTGAGAACCGCTGTTACATTAATTGAGGTAGGATATGATGTTGAGAACCGCTGTTACATTAATTGAGATAGGATATGATGTTGAGAACCGCTGTTACATTAATTGAGGTAGGATATGATGTTGAGAACCACTGTTACATTAATTGAGGTAGGATAGGATGTTGAGAACCGCTGTTACATTAATTGAGGTAGGATATGATGTTGAGAACCGCTGTTACATTAATTGAGATAGGATATGATGTTGAGAACCACTGTTACATTAATTGAGATAGGATATGATGTTGAGAACCGCTGTTGCATTAATTGAGATAGGATATGATGTTGAGAACCGCTGTTACATTAATTGAGATAGGATATGATGTTGAGAACCGCTGTTGCATTAATTGAGATAGGATATGATGTTGAGAACCGCTGTTACATTAATTGAGATAGGATAGGATGTTGAGAACCGCTGTTGCATTAATTGAGATAGGATATGATGTTGAGAACCGCTGTTACATTAATTGAGATAGGATATGATGTTGAGAACCGCTGTTGCATTAATTGAGATAGGATAGGATGTTGAGAACCGCTGTTACATTAATTGACTCCTGGGAAGCAGCAGCCAGAAACCCAGCCCACTGGCGCTCCATGATATGGAATGGCGCAGCTGTCTGTGAAGCTAATAGACAACAGGCTGCCAAGTCAAAACGTCAAGTCAGAAAGGACCGTATCCAAAACCCTCCTGAAGGGACCGCATCCATCTCTTGTCCGACATGCAGACGCCTTTTTCGTGCCAGAAAAGGGTTCATGAGCCGCAAAAGGACACATGCGGCGGCCCAGCAAATATGATGAAAGTGGTCATCGTCGACCACAGCGGACGAAAAACTTTTAAAAAAACTACATAATTGAGATAGGATATGATGTTGACAACCGATGTTACATTAATTGAGATAGGATATGATGTTGAGAACCGCTGTTACATTAATTGAGATAGGATATGATGTTGAGAACCGCTGTTACATTAATTGAGATAGGATATGATGTTTATTATTCGACGTATCTTTTCAGCTAAAGCTTCTCGAAACGGTTCGTAATCATACACTTGAAATTGACCACGACTTTGACTTACATGACATGCTGTGGTCAAGATGGGATTGGTCAAAACTTGGACTCACCTTGACATGCTGTGGCCTGGTCAAAACTTAGACTCACCTTGACATGCTGTGGTCAAGATGGGATTGGTCAAAACTTGGACTCACCTTGACATGCTGTGGTCAAGATGGGATTGGTCAAAACTTGGACTCACCTTGACATGCTGTGGCCTGGTCAAAACTTAGACTCACCTTGACATGCTGTGGCCATGTCAAAACTTGGACTCACCTTGACATCCTGTGGCCTGGTCAAAACTTAGACTCACCTTGACATGCTGTGGCCAAGATTGGGTTGATCAAGTTGTTGAGGTCCTGGAATGTCTTGGCGGAGTAAACGTGGCTTGGGTCTCCTGAATGATGTAGTGTGTGATATTTAAGCACTGGTTGTGAACTTTTCATTCAGAATCTATAGTTATTTCAATGATGTTTGAACTCTATTTACATTTACCTTATTATAGTTATTTGAAGGTTTATTTATAAAACTATTTTTTTTTCGTTTCTAAGACAAAGAAAACCGGCAAAATATTAAGCTGTGAAAGAGTTGAAACCAAAATTGTTTTATTTATTATAGGGCTGTTATCGATTAATTTAAATTTAATCGTTAACTTTTGAAAAATTATCGATTAATTAATCGATAATTTCGATTAAAGCCAAACATAGAAATTTATGACGTCATTAAACTGAACATTTCAAGGGAAGTAACAAAAACATGTGATTGACTTTTTAAAAAAAAATATTGAGTTATTTCCACTGTTTCCCTGCGCTGTTGGTGTCAGTTATTTTGTACCACGTTTTTTATTAACTTGCTTTCGTTCCTGTCTGTCCACAATTTTTTTTAAATTTCTGCCGGTCCACATAGATTAATAAAATTAATTTTAATATTACGCGGGAGCTGTTTGTACGTAAAAAAATTTATATAAATTATTATTAATTATTAATAATTAATTATTTATTACTAAAATTTTTAAAAAATATTATAAATATTTTCTTAAATTTTAATCGAATTATTATCGATTAAAATTATTTTAATCGATATTTAATCGATAAAAAATTTTACGATTAATCTAGAAATTAATCGATAATTTCCGCAGCCCTAATTTATTACAATTATCATTCAATTAAAATTTTAGCTAATCAGTTTTATAAAATTATCGGCATTAAAACATCATTCTAATGTATCAACTTTGCCTATCCAGTGCTACACATGATATTCTTACCAGCGATGCTATTCAACTCATTCATATTGATGCTGTTGCCGATGCCGACGGCTATGATTGTTATGCCGTCTTGTCTGGTCAGTGCTGCCTCACTTAGGGCAGCATTGTGATTGTTGGCCCCTCCGTCTGTAACGAGGAAAATGGAGGATTGACATGGTCAATGTTAATCTTATCTCATCTTTAATATGTTACAGACGCTCCCTCTAAATAGACGATTATTGCGTCCTACGCTTATCCTATGTTGTTGTTTTTTCTAGTCTTGCATTTTTTTTTAGAATTTTGGTTTTCCTGATTTGATAAGGCCAGACCGGTAGAACGAGAATTTTAATGTGTTTGTTCTGGAATACAGAATAAGAAAAGTGTTTTATCCCTATGTCTAGTTATCTTATCTTATCTTATCTGTTTACAGACGCTCCTTCTATACAGAAGATTATTGCGTCCTACGCTTATCTATGGTTTGTGTTTAGTCCTGCATTTTTATTAGAGATTTAAATGTTGATAAAGTGTTGGTTTTCCTGGATTCTTCAGGCAACCCATTCCACGCCCGAATTCCGGACGGGAAGAAGGAAAACTTGTATGTGTTTGTTCTTGCATACGGAATAAGAAAGGTGTTTTTATCCTTATGTCTATCTGAGGGTTGTATTAAGTTATCTTTGTGTTGTATTTCTAAATTAGAATTAATTGCTTTATGTATGATTACTACTTTGCTCTTGGTTCTTCTATCCTCTAGTGTTTCAAGGTTTAATGATTTAACTAATGGTGTTATTCTTGTCAGTTTCGAATATTCTCCAGTAATGAATCTGGCAGCTCTTTTTTGAATTTGTTCTAGTTTATCAATGTTTTCTTTGGTGGATGAGTCCCATACAGAAGATGCATATTCTAGTACAGGTCTCACCAAAGTGAGGTAGCATTTTAGTTTTATATCTCTATTACATTTGTTAAAGTTCCTTTTTATAAAGCCTAAGGTTCTAGCCATTAAGAGTGAAAACTAGTAAAGTAATAATAATAATTGATAATTGATAATTTTTATAGCGCTGTATCCCTGCAAGGAACCGGGCTCACAGCGCTTTACATGGAGATCATAACATACATATAATAATTAATTAACCATTCATACCATAATAACAACATAAAGGACAGTACATTACACATAAGCTACGTTAATCATTAAAGAAATGTTGTTTCATTAATTTTGTAAATAAATTTTGAAAAGATGCGTCTTAAGTGCAGTCTTGAAGGACTTGGTAGTTTGAATACTACGGATGTGTAATGGTAGAGAATTCCACTGTTTGGCTGCACAAAAAGAGAATGACCTTTCGCCAAAAGTTTTAGTTCGTGTCTTAGGAACACAGAGAATACGTGTGTCTGCAGAAGAGCGTAGCTGACGACTGGGTGAGTAGACCGACAGAAGTTCAGTAAGATAGGAAGGAGATGAGTCAGAAAATAAGTTGTGACAGAGAACAGCCAGTTTGTAATCAGTTCGAGCTTGTATAGGTAGCCAATGAAGTCAGTAAAGTAGCGGAGTAACATGGTCATGGTTTTTTTTTGCCTTAAGAACTAGTCTGGCAGCTGAATTTTGAACTTTCTTTAGTTTTTCAATGCATTGTTTTGGCGCACCTGACAGAAGAGAATTGCAATAATCAATACGAGCTAGATCAAGAGCATAGACTATAGTTTTTGTTGCACTAACTGTTAAGTAATGACGGAATGAGCTGATCTGTACTAATAGGACTAGCCTATTACGCTGAAAAGTAGTTATAACAATAAGTGGGGAAAAAAACTTTGCTTCTTATTTTATTGAATCTCATACCCGGAAAGAAACCGACAAAATAATTAAATAAGCTTATCGGGGTCATAGGGTCACTCTAATGTGGTCTTAGGGCCTTTATGTCACTGTTGTATGGTCTTATTGCTACAATCGCTTCTCACCTGTGAGGAGAATGATAATCCGAGGGACGTCTAACCGAGCCCCCATGATTGGGGACAACACCTGTTGTCTGATGTACTTCAGGGCAAGTCCCGTCTCTGTGCCGCCACGCATGTAAGCAACTTTGTCTATGGCAGAGAGAACTGGCAGTCTACAAAAAATTTCAAAACATTATAACTGACCAACTTGCACGAAGTAAATCTATGGTAAAATATTTACAGTGGTACCTCCAGATACGAAATTAATTCGTTCCCGCGGTGGCTTTCGTATATTGGATATTTCGTATCTCGAACAAAGATTTAAATAATAAATACCTAATCCGTTCCAAGCCAAACAGAAACAACACTAAAAATGTAAAATATCATGGTAAACTATAGGGAAAAAGTAGGATTCTTCAATCCTTAAAAGTATACATTATAGATTAAATAGATGAACAATAATATAACAAAGAAAACTGAATAAAATAAATGAAAAATAATATGTATACAAATGTGAGCTTTTACTTTTTTAGTGGGGCGATTAATTATTAATTTATTTCAAGCCATGGCCATAAAAATACGCTTTTCCAAAGATTTCACGAAAATATTCACGAATTTAGGACAGCAAAATCAAACGAACTACACAGTAAATAAAGCATGCATGACACGCACGAACACACAGCAATAGGGCTGGAATTGACCAATAGGAGAGCAGAACTGTTGGTGGCGCGTTGAATGACGTCGCGTTATTGTCAGTGTTGTCAGCTGTGCGCTTTTTCGGATCTTGGAAAAACAATTTCTTCCAGTGGCCTTCAATGTTCCCCCTATGGTTCGTTGGTGAAAAAAAGTGAAAAAACTCGTGTGCAAAGTTGCATAGCCTTCATTTTTTGTGCAATATTTTACAAAATTTCCTGCGCGGTAATTCTAAACAGCTGCGCGGTGTCTGAAAAATATCTGCGCGGCCGCGCAGTCGCGCAGCTTAAAGGGAACATTGGTGGCCTTTTGTATCTAGGATCTTTCGTATCTTGAAACATTCGTATCTAGAGGTACCACTGTATATGGTCAAAGGCTATCTCCTCCACAACTACCTTCCATCATATGTCAAAACAAGCTTTAAAAACGTTTTTACGCATTAGATTTTTTATATTATTTACAAATCATTTCATTTGGGCAAGGAAAATTCCAGGTGAGGTTGCTCATGTTACTTACCTGTCGTTGTATAGGTCAGAGAAAACTCCAGGTGAGGTTTCCTATGTTACTTACCTGTCGTTGTATAGGTCAGAGAAAACTCTAGGTGAGGTTTCCCATGTTACTTACCTGTCGGTGTATTTGGTCAGGGAGAACTCCAGGTGAGGTTTGCCACTGAACTGAACGAGGCCAACATGGACACCATTCGGGGCAATGGGCAGTTTAGAGACCAGGGTCTTCAAATTTTCTTTGGCCAACAGGAAGTTGCCTGACGTCACGCTGGTTGACCCATCCAAGCAGAAGACGATGTCAGCCTTGGACACGCAGGCTGGGGATGTCCGACAAGTGGACGTTAGTATTCGTTGAAGATAACAACATCTGTCATAGCATTTACTAGACAATCATTGTGTGAAATCGTTATATAATAATGATTAGAAATAACAACTCTATTATAGCATTTACTAGGCAATCGTTGGGGTAAGGGGTTAAATAAGTCTTAGAAATAACAACATCACTCATAGCATTTACCAGACAATCATTGTGTGAAGGAGTTATACAAGTCTTTAAGTTTTTAGGAATAACACTATCAAATTGTGCGCCGTGTTTACAAAGTGTCTAACATACTCACTGTTGACTGCTGGAAGTCCGCTTGTCGTGCGAGGTATCTCTAGATGACAAGCAATATTGATACATTTGTTAAACATTTTAATACATATTAATTTCTTAATGATGAAAAATAAATAAATAACCAAATCAGTAATGATTAAATATCATAATTCTAAATAGAAATAATATGATCAATATCTAAGTGTACAAAAATAAATATGTCCGAATCCTTCAAATGATAAATTGCAAGAAATAATGAGGTCATCTGTTTGTGAAAAGAAAATTAACTGTGATATATAATATGAAAATATTAAAATTTGATTTGTGACCTTTGAACTGGTATAGACAAACGTTTCTCTAAAGACTTTGATATCGTTTCTATAAAAAATGTTAAAATTATTTTTATTTTCCCTGATTCAACCAAAACTAAGAAAGAAAAATAAAACTTAATCCAGCAGAATTGGACCCCTTAAAATAGACAACAATCTGAACCCACCGACTCAACCCCACATATAAACAATCAGAGAAGCCCTGCACCAATGACTACTGACCAGTGCCCACTCTGTTGATGAGCGTGTCTGACACGGACGGCACCAGGACGGCGTAGTTGACGGCCGGGAGGCTGTAGCGGGAGGGTGGGTCACTGGCAAACTTGGACAAGGTGTTGTAGTTCCAGCCGTCCCCCACCGCCACGTTGTACACCGCGATGCCCTTCTCGGTGGCTATCTTCACCTGGTCAGCGTGGCCGTTGGGGTCAGAGCCCGGTCCGGAGCCAATGTGGATGATGATCTGGGGGGGGGGTGGAAACCAAGGAGTTGGTCATTCATGACGTCACATCAATGTTTTGAAATTATTTGATCACTGTTTTCTGTACTCGCGTCGGTAACAATGTTAGTCGTTCAAAGAAACACAAATAAATAATTCTATATTTACATACTAGGGGTTTTAGGGCGCCTACGGCACACACTTTTTTTTTGGTGTAAAAAGCCCAAGTAACTTATCCTTGTTTGATAAATACGAAATATTAAACTTCCTGAAATTTATACAAAGTATTTTATAATTATAAATCCTCAAATCATATTTTTACATCGCTCTCTTTTCCAAAATTAAAATATAAGCTAAAACTATGACGTCATATAATATTTTTTTAAAAAATCTTTTAGAATTTTTAGAATTTTGCACACCTCCTGATGCGCGCCTTGTATATATACTTAAATATGAGCTCAAAAAATGACGTCATAGCGCTACGGATCCTTCCTTCCTTCCAGTGACTTGGGCTATTATATAAATAACTAGAATTTTATCACCCGTCAAAAATGACTAAAGTTTTCAAAATAAATACACATCAGATTAAAAAATAACGTAATACAGAACTTTAATTTAATTTTATTTATTTTTATTTGATTCATTTATTACCATATTGAAAAATTTTACGCGGAACATTCGAAAAATGTTATTTTTGGTGCAGCACTAAAAAACAAAATCGATCGCAGCGCCACCTAGTTACATCCATCAACTGCTGCCATCAACATAATAAAATTGCTGCACGAAAAATAACACTTTTCAAACGTTCCGCATAAAAATCGTGTGGTGATTAACACCGTAAAATATTATTATAAAACGTCATTGTTTGATCTTATATTTATTACAAGGTGTGAATCTAAAGGTGTGCAAATTAATTACAAATTAAAGACGTGCTGTAAAAAAATATTATATGACGTCGTTGTTTTAGCTTATATTTTAATTTTGGAAAAGGGAACGATGTAAAATGGGATTTGAGAATATATAATAATAAAATGCTTTGTGTACATTTCAGGAAGTTGAATATTTCGTATTTATCAAACAAGGATAAGTTACTTGGGGTTTTGACACTTGGGGTTTTGACAAAACTCAGTTGGAGCCGTAGGCACCCTACAGCTGCCGTGGACGCCGTAGGAGCCCTACAACCTCTAGTTGTTTATATGTGAACGTCTTGTGAAATTTTTTTTTCAAATGCTAATTTTTTTTTCTCTCCAGAATATACATTTTTTTCATACTATTCTCCATGGTATTTTATACTTATTACATTATTTTGGATTGTTCATTTGACTTTTTAAAAAGATAAATAATTCCTTACCTCCCTCTCGCCGGCCCTGCCCCCATTAATGGGTAGGAAGCCCTCCTGGCTGGCCCTTCTGATGGCCTCAGTTGCGTCACCAGGGGCGTTGAAATAATGCAGGCTGTTGATTTTGGAAATGAGCTGGGACAAACAAACACAACCTATTACTAATAATAACTGAGATTAAGAAATGAAAGCTGTAGCACACACAAAAATATTATCAATAATAACTGACTCTGTTAAATACTATTTGTATATTATGGTTTCCTTGATGTGATGGGGAAAAATGGTATCGAATTTTTGTGTGTGGCTATATCTGAGTTCTAATTTTAAATTCCTTTAAAACGAGGAGCTAACGAGGAGCTAACGAGGAGCTAACGAGGAGCTAACGAGGAGCTAACGAGGAGCTAAATCTGCCAGA
This sequence comes from Ampullaceana balthica, assembly GCA_944989445.1. NCBI lineage: Eukaryota > Metazoa > Mollusca > Gastropoda > Lymnaeidae > Ampullaceana > Ampullaceana balthica. The sequence continues at coordinate 32,487 of CALYLW010000826.1, forward strand.
TTTCTCTGTTAAAGCTACAGTTGAATTACTATAGAGTTCAATAATTTGATTTAGTTTATTCAGGGAAACAAACTCACAGATGGTCTCTAACGTTGTGTCGATAATTTAGAAGATACGTTTAAGGAGCTTTGTATGCCTACTTTGGGTCTGAAACCTGACATGCTTTATTGTTTACTTATTTTTACTTTTAAAAATAAAGATCGGTTTCTACCAATGGTTATTGATACGGACGACCAATCTAACCGCCGATCCGCCAAGACTTTGGCCTCTCAGAGAAATGATGTTGTCCCAAAGGGCTCTGCTGACCTCTTACCCCTCACACGACCAACTGGATCTTGGATTTATAAATATATTTATATATTTCTATCGTATCAATTTACATTTGTATTTCGAGGGCTAGGTGTCCACTTAAATTATCATTCATTATTTTGGGGCCTTAAGTCAAGATACACAATATCGACTCTTGTGTCTAGATCTAACTTTCATTGACCATCACCGAAGGATAATCCAAATTTGTAATTCCAAAAATAATTTATGATAATGAATGATCCTAAGATTTGTTTATTTCTGTACACACAAGAGGTAGTCCTCACAGCGTCACATCCAATCAAAACATCGTTGATTATTTTCAAATAATCCGGGCACAAAAAATGCCTTTACTATGATGGGTCAAATGTGCAACGTATTGAAAGAATCACAACCAACACATGTAGTTACCTAATTAAAATATTTCTATACTGCAGTTACAGCAAATTGTCAAATCTATTTATTTACTTTCAACGATACCCCCAACTAGTACAAGAATAGTGAAGAGCTCAAACATTTGCTGCAGCGATGTATTTTTGAAAATGTATTTGCCGTGGATTTAGGAAGTTTATTATTTAAAATTGGTTGGGGAAGGGAGGGGGGGGCAAACTATTTGGACTTTAGACACAGATGAGAGATAATATGAAGTCAGAGGGGATAATATTGAAGCTTTTTATGGATCGAAGTGCATCAAAACAGCCAGTTATTTTTTTAAAAATACAATACTTCTACTCCCATTATTGCTACTACTACTTCTAATGATAGCACTCATGCCACTACTACTACATTAATACTACTACTGTTACTGATACTACTACTACTACTACTACTATTACTATTACTACTACTACTTCTACGATTACTAATTCTACTACAGTATTAATAAAGTTAATTATCATCAGTGCTGACGTGGCATCACGTACCTGTGAGACACTCGTCGACTCGGACAACTTCGCCTCCACATGCACCCCATCGCCGTAGGTGTAGATGCCGACCCGGTAGTGGGTCAGGCCAATGGTCAAGTTGGCGACGACGTTCCGCAGGAAGGCTTTCAGGGCGTCAAAGTTACCCGCCCCTACCCTGTCACTGCTGTCCACCACGAATATGATGTCCGCCTCTCCATCTTAAAATAGAACACACGATATACAGTTGGATTGAGTAGTGGTCAGTCACTGGTCAAACGTTGCCACTTTCATGAATTATTTACCACCCCGGGTTTTTCTAAAGATGAACCATATCTTAACAACCTTATCATGGACCAAGCCGATTCAAAATTTTAAAACCTTTTTAATCTTATCTTTTTCGATTACAGACTCTCCTTCTATACAGAAGATTATTGCGTCCTACGGTTATCCATGGTTTATGTTTAATCTTGCATTTTTTAAAGAGTTTTAAATGTTGGTAGAGTGCATTCAACGTGGCGACGAAAAAAAAATTTGTTTTAAAAATATTAACTTGGGCCACAGGGCCACAAAGGGACAAACGTCCGTAGTAACAACAGGCCACCGTGCATGACGAGTTCTGGAGTATGGAAGGAAGGGTAAGTGAGATAAAATTGAAAAGTGTGTCTAACATTTAAGGATTCCGTTTAGCAGTTGACATATTTTTGTTTTCATTATTGAGCTTATTTGGTTTTAAATGAAAAAAAATAATAATTAGAGGGTTATCATCAATGTTCCCGCTAAGGTTCATTGGTCCGCGTTAAAAGTGCAAAAACTCGTGTGCAAAGTTGCACAACACCAATTTTTGTGCAATATTTTTTTTTACAAAATTTGTTTCGCAGTAATTCTAAACTGCTGCGCGCGTTGGTCAGATAACTGCGCGGCCGCACAACCGCGCAGCTTAAAGGGAACATTAGTTATAATTATAATGATAATACATGTACGTGTGTGTGTGTGTGCTGATGTAGATCTCTCCACTGTTTGTAGGGAATTATTATTATTATTCCATGTGAACCATATCAATACAAGTCACCAAATCAAAGCCCATAATTAACGCTGTCCATCTGAGTATGTAATAATTGCATAACAACTGCCTCTAAATAAATTATAGGTATGGTACGTGTCCTATAGAAACACTGGCAAATGCTAAAGATACGTGGATGGGTAATAAAAATAAAGTTGGTAAAATTCAGTTTACTTGTCAGTATGAATGTCTTTTGAAGTGAAAAACGCCAACTTCTGTTATCACTTCCAAACGTTTCATTGCATCTGTCCCTGGTGTGATTACTCATTCGACAGTTTACTGCTGTTTCAAGCTGACAATTGTCTGATACACATGTTTAACTTAATGATTATCTAAACGACTGGCTTGGGGGAATTATATCTGATCTGGTCTGCTGTGTAGCAAGTGTGACGCCAGTTAGGGGGTATAATTGATGCAGTGCATGTTTGATGGTGTGCCGCAGATGTGCTTTCCAATAAAAAATTAGAATTAAAATCCGAATTGGAATAAACGCGGTAACGTGAAGATGACGTTGACTGAAAAATATAGGAAAGGTGTGGCATTTTTAAAGGTTAAGCATCAACATTGTAGGGCACCGGATGTGAGATGTAAGTTGTAGGGCACCAGTTGTAAGATATTATGTTTAGGGCGTAGGGCACCAGTAGTGGGGCACCGGATGAAAGATGTCAGTTGTAGGGCACCGGATGTAAGATATTAGTTATAGGGCACGGGATGTAAGATGTCAGTTGTAGGGCACCAGTTGTAGGGCACCAGTTGTAGGGCACCAGCTGTAGGGCACCAGTTGTAGAGCACCGGGTGCGAGATGTTATGTGTAAGGCACCAGTAGTAGGGCACCGGGTGCAAGATGTCAGTTGTAGGGCACCAGTTGTAGGGCAACGGATGCGAGATGTTATGTGTAAGGCACCAGTAGTAGGGCACCGGATGTAAAAAGTCAGTTGTAGGGCACCAGTTGTAGGGCACCGGATGTGAGATCTAAGGTTTAGAACATGTTTAAGAAGATTCAAAGGGTCAAGAGAATCATGAATGACACCTGTTACGTTTAAGTATGTTTGTTTCAGGTGCCTACGAAAAACAGCTGTCACAAACGTAAGGAATCATGAGATGTGACTTTGTAATACGGTAGTTGTTATATGAAAGAACGCCAGCAATTTAAAAACACAAACAACATAAAACATCATCTATGGAGCAAGTTAAGTTTTTAACAATGTTTTATAGTGACAGATGCCTTCTAGTGACAGATGCCATATAGTGGCAGATGACATATAGTGACATATGCTTGATAAATACAGATGCCTTGTAGTGACATATGCCATATGGTGACATAGGCCTGCAAGTGACAAAGGCCTGCTAGTGACAGATGCCCCGTTGACAGCATCCAGCTAACTAGACTTCTGTCCTATTATTATTAGGGCCTGGGGGTGGGGGTACTCACCCGTGACGGCTGTCACATGACAGAATGCCAGGAAACAAATGCCTATCCCTAACAGTAGCGCAGTCTTCATCGTGGTTAAGTCCGAAACTGCTGCTGGCGAGACCCTGGTGTTGAATTATATTATGTATGGCCTGATAGGACAAGATCATCGGAGGCCGGCTTTGTACGTCTGCACTCAACAGATAGTTGGGATCTGGAACCACTGTCCACTTGACTCAGAATGTCCCTCTTTGTAGGTAGCCTTTCTTCTCTTTAAAGATATGCTTACTTAAAGAAACGCCTGGAATTCTTTCAGCATTAAGACTATAGATTTTTCTGTTTGTAATTTTAAGACGGTAGAAGTGCTAAAAAGAGGAAATGTCTATTAGACGGGTTGACTATTAAGCGTGCCTGTTAGAGAGTACTTTTAAAAAGTTATATCTCCGTTTTATCTTGTCTATGTCGTGACGGCTATCATTTTTTTCCCTGTCTTTCTATCCTCTCTTCCCTCACGTTCGATCTCTCTTTCACTCTCTGTCTGTCTCTCTCTCCTCTCTCTCTCTCTTTCTTTCTCTCTCTCTCTCTCTCTCTCTCTCTCTCTCTGTTTCCATGATATGTCTCTCTTTTCTCTCTTTTAAGATTTTCTTTTTATCCTCTCACGTCCCTTAACCTCTCGTATATCAAATAGGGTACTTAGAAATTTCAGCTTAGTGGCAGGGCTGTTGAAAGTTTGGGCCTACACAACTATTGACAGTTGTCCCTCGCTTTGGCCCACTCTTGCTTTCAGTTGTTATATAAGTGTAATGCCATTCTCAGACAGTCTCAGATTCGATCCATCGTAACAGTAGATCAGACACACGCTCATTGCTTTAAGATCTACTGTTATTTAATACTGTAACTTGTAACAAAAACTTCCGAAACGATCTCTTGGGTGACCGGCGCCCCGTCGTTTGGGGTGGACATCCCCGGTGACCGGCGCCCCGTCGTTTGGGGTGGACATCCCCGGTGACCGATGCCCCGCCTTTGGGGTGGACATCCCCGGTGACCGGCGCCCCGCCTTTGGGGATGGACATCCCCGGTGACTGACGCCCCGCCTTTGGGGTGGACATCCCTGGTGATGTCTCGCACCACGCCTCTTCTTGGAGCGACTGAGTGTGAAGAAGTTGTTGTTGTTTTTTTTGGTGGGGGGGGGGCTTGCTATAAGAGTCTTAATTTAGGGCTGTTGATAGTCTTCTATACGGCAGTTATATTTTTATTTATTTACTGTGTAAACTTATATTGTGCAGTACCACAGCCTATGGCTGGGCTCACTTCGCTTTACAAACATTTTCAAACAAATTTACAAAACACATTGCACTCCCAATCTTCCTAAATATACACAATATTATATACACAAATGTCAAATAAAGTGATATTTTATTGAAACACGTTTATTGTTCATCATTAGAAATTAGTTTCCATATTCATAGTGACTTAAATTGGTTGCATGACTACATTGATTAAACTCGTACACGTTGCATTGCTTAAATATTCATTTCAGAACATTAACGACATTATCAATTGGTTTGAGATACGCTGCCCTCTACATTTTTAAAGAAAAGCGCACATCATTGTTGTTTCTAGACTATTTTATAAAGATTGTTAACTTAAGAGAAAAGAACAGGTGGTTGGCAAAAAGTTTTGATCCGGGTTGACGGTCAAGATAAGGGCACGTCGATTGGCATGTGTTCAACCTTAGTAACAAACTTAAACTTCAACACTTAAATGTGCAGACTCATTGTCTGTGGTGGTCTGTGTCTGTATGTGGCTGTATGTGGCTGTATGTGTCTGTATGTGGTTGTATGTGGCTGTATGCGATTGTCTGTGGTTGTGGTCGTCTTTAACTGTGGTTGTGGTCGTCTTTAACTGTGGTTGTCTGCCATTGTCTGTGTTTGTCTGTGTCTGTCTGTGTGTGTATGTGTCTGTCATTGGTTAAAGCTATATTGAACGTTTTTACTGAATGAGATTTCAATTTAGATATCCTACTTTTATTAGAACATTTTCTGATCTCCAATTTTTTCCAGATTTTTTTAAAATTACCCTTTTAATGAGAAAAAGAAAAGTAATCAACCAAAAAGGATTAAATATATTGTTAAATAATTCGCACTTAAATACTTTATCACACCAACATTTTACGTAAATCTCCCGGGGACGTAAGCTTTTTTTTTACGAATATCAGTTCTCCAACGATACCACAGACATCTAACAATACAATTCACAGATTTCTGCCAACACCACAGTTCTGCACACTCAACTAGGGAACTTCTTTAACAATCAGCTTTGTTCTAAATTGTCCACATAAAAGTCTGTGCCCTCATAACGTTAAGAGTTTAAACACATTAATAATTGCCTTGAGTACATTCAAACAAAGATAAATATGCCGTGTCTCGCAGACGGAAAGATGCCTTGCAGAAACGTCAAACAAAGTGTACATTTAACACTACAGTGCACCACTATGTGTAGTTTTACCCCTATGTGTATGTGTAGGTAACAATTTCTCTGTACAGTACTGTGATATGCGTGTGCACAATTTGTTAAACTGTGTATTTTACATTACACTGCCCCAATACACTAGGATCTCTTGTGTGTATGTGTGTGTGTACGCGTGCGTGTTTCTGTGTGTGTGTGTGTGTGTGTGTGTGTTTGTTTGTGTGTGTGTCGGGGGAGTTTATGATAAAAATTGAATGAATAGACAACACATATCTGTATTCACTATACGGGCTAATCGATAACCAATAACACTCATCGATCTTTACAACAAAGAACCCTACTAGACTTCTATTGATTTGCTCAAGGGTTACTGGTCTACAACGGTCCATGTATTATCGTGTGTTCTGTAAGTAGTTCTACAAGTGCCATTACAATAGACACATTTGGCCAGGGCGCATCTGATATTAACTGATGGCTTCTCGTGGACTCAACACTGGAATAACAGGAGGAAACAAAACAACTGTTGCTAATATTATTATTATTATTATTATTATTATTATTATTATTATTCATGCATAGATGAAACATGTTTACGGGTGTAAATACAAACAATGCTACGACTGAGAGGTTATGGAGTTTTTGTTCCCAGGTGTGCACGCCTCTGCTGACATTTCTATTCGTGTGGAAACCGTGCTCTGAAACCAAGGCTCTGGAAAAGTTCTATGCTGTTGGAAAAATTGAAATGCTGTTTTGTGAAAATTGCTAGTTTTTAAAAAGCTCGAAGTAATTGGGATATTTTCCACAATTCCTCACTCCACCAAAAATAGTTTGATGTCAGATTTGTTAAGCGTGTGAGTTTAATTTTAGAGTCGAGTTACTGTTGATGTGTGAGGTGCCAGCCAAGTAATGAAGTAAGTTGCTATGACTATTTCTTGTGTTTGTGGGGAGTTTTCTAAGTCACTTTATACACTTCAAAAAAATGTATAGGTCATGTGAATATTACATGTTACTCTACTCTTTACAAATAACTGTTTCAAGTGGTACGCGATACAGATGGTTCTTTTGTTGCTTTCTTTTAATTATAAATAGTTTTTAATAGAAAAATTATTCATTGTCGAGTCTGTGAGACTGAATAGCTCGGCGCGCTGGCTTGCGCTTAACACTTTTATCAGAATCTTTGTAAGGAACTCGATTTCAGCGGTTCACGAGTTGTTAAAAAAGAACCCAAGCATTGACATTATTCAAATGTTTTTTTTTGGGTTTTTTCCCTTCCGATTTCTCGTCTATAAAACTGCTACGTATCACGCCAGCCATCTTAGCCTGGTCGTAAATAAAATTTCGTGATTAGAAACAATCCAACAAAATGTTGACTCCAACATTTAAATAGGTGAATATAATCTATGGACTTCCTTGATGGTTCGATGCCATGGTCCACTTTTTCACATGACCGAAGGTTTAACGTGGTGACCGCGAGTCATTTCACTTGGCATGTGTCCAATTGGACAAGCGGTGCGCCGCTATCATTGTGTTATTATGTTCAACAAAAACGTTGTGAAGTTTAGCATTCAAATTAGCAGGTCAAACAAACAAACAAACACCCGTCTCAGTATACGGCGGGAAAATTGATCAGTTTTATCATGTCAAATTGATCAGTTTCATCATGTAGAATTGATCAGTTTCATCATGTAGAATTGATCAGTTTTATCATGTCAAATTGATCAGTTTTATCATGTCAAACTATTGTCATCGTTATAAATACACATTCTGAGTTTAAAAATAACTGTACGTAAATAGCCAAATTTAAATACCGCTCTCTCCCCTGCCCCCGCTTCTCTCTCACTCTCTCTCTCTCTCTCTTTCTTTCTCTCTCTCTTTCTCTCTCTCTCTCTCTCTCTCTCGTACTCTCTCTTTCTCTCTCACTATGTTTCGCTGTTGTTCTCTTTTTTTATACCCCAGTCTCGCTCTTTCTCTCTCTCACTATCTGTCAGTCTGTCTTTTTCTCTCTCTGTCTCCCTATTTTTTCTAACCCAATCTCTCTCTTTCTCTCTATGTCACTCTCTCTCTCTCTCTCTCTCTCTCTTTTTTTTTGTTTTAAATACGTTTTTAGCGATTGATGACTTCAGCACTAAGTGTCCCGTTCAAACAAGAAGATGTATACAGTTCTCTATCACATATACCGATATTTTGTACATTTGCACCACAACCAGTGTAGTTAGTCTCTGTGTGCTACCTGGACACGTCACTGATAAGTGATGGACACAAGTAAAATTCAAAGAAGTTTTAAAGAGTGGCCCATGTAGGGCACTGGGCTGCTCAAGTTTATTGTTCATTACTATACAACTGTAACTAACTATTCATTTATCCCATACCTGTAAATAACTATTCACTTATACACACCTGTAACTAACTATTCATTTATACACACCTGTAACTAACTATTCACTTATACACACCTGTAACTAACTATTCATTTATACACACCTGTAACTAACTATTCATTTATACACAAATGTAACTAACTATTCATTTATACACAAATGTAACTAACTATTCATTTATACACACCTGTAACTAACTATTCATTTATACACACCTGTAACTAACTATTCATTTATACACACCTGTAACTAACTATTCACTTATACACACCAGTAACTAACTTTTCATTTATACACACCTGTAACTAACTATTCATTTATACACCAGTAACTAACTATTCATTTATACACACCTGTAACTAACTATTCATTTATACACAAATGTAACTAACTATTCATTTATACACCAGTAACTAACTATTCATTTATACACAAATGTAACTAACTATTCACTTATACACACCTGTAACTAACTTTTCATTTATACACACCTGTAACTAACTATTCATTTATACACAAATGTAACTAACTATTCATTTATACACTCCTGTAACTAACTATTCATTTATACACACCTGTAACTAACTATTCATTTATACACCAGTAACTAACTATTCATTTATACACACCTGTAACTAACTATTCATTTATACACACCTGTAACTAACTATTCATTTATACACACCTGTAACTAACTATTCATTTATAAACAAATGTAACTAACTATTCATTTATACACAAATGTAACTATCTATTCATTTATACACACCTGTAACTAACTATTCATTTATACACCAGTAACTATCTATTCATTTATACACACCTGTAACTAACTATTCATTTATACACACCTGTAACTAACTATTCATTTATACACACCTGTAACTAACTATTCATTTATACACAAATGTAACTAACTATTCATTTATACACACCTGTAACTAACTATTCATTTATACACACCTGTAACTAACTATTCATTTATACACAAATGTAA